>CM042976.1:9224406-9803518 GCA_023678885.1 Pogostemon cablin
CTTCTTTTGTTTCTTAAGACACATTTTCTTAGATAAAATTACATTCGAAAACGAGTAATGATTGTATCATTTCATAAAGATTGAGATAAGCACAACATCCTATCTTGTAATCCTTATTACCAAAATCTCAAGAATATATTTTGCTTATCTTAAGTCGTTCATTTCATACTGCTTTATGAACCATACCCAGATGCCTGACAATACTCTTTCATTGTCTCCAATGAACAATATACCATCTATGTATATACAAGAAATACCACTACGTTTTCGTCACTCTTTTCAATACACAAGGCACATCCGCGCATTGAATAAATCCATATCACTGGATTACCTCATCAAAACAGATGTACTTTGAGTTTAAAGCCTGCTTTGGTCCATCGATGGACACATTTTAGCTTACACTCAAAATGCTCTTCGCATTTTGCGATGAATTATTCTAGTTGCTACGCATAGATATTTTTCTCAAGACATCCAATCACGGAAGCTGTCCTGACATCTATTTGCTATACCTCATAATTCAATATGAGCAGCAATAAAATAAAAGAATCCGGATCGACTTAAACTTAGCTACCGGCGAAAAAGGTTTTCTCATACTTAAACTCACCATTCTTTCAGAGTGTACCTTTACGCAACAAGCCTTTCACCTTACCGTCTGATCCTCTTTTATTTTTGTAGAGCCACTTCCAATGGCTTTACTATTTTGTGGTTCTACAGGCACCCAGACTTTATTATGAATCTATAGATTCTATTTCAGAAATCATTACAAGTCGCTAAGATATCACATTTTATCTTGTAGTGCTTTGTCATACCTATGGGCCGATTTCATATTTACTAGGGACCAAGTCTCACGACTCTCCCAAAACATAAATCTTTCAGGTTGTAAAATAACCCTCCCACTACGACAAAGCGCTACACACAATTGTGTATCAGACGTGTCACGCGATGCAGTTTACTTGTGTTATATCCTCTTGTACAATTGGTACTATACTTTGTGTTTTTCCCTCTCACATACTTTAGAACAATTTATACATGGTTTTGTGATTTATTACATAGTCGTTTTCCAAAATCCAATGTTCGTGTTAACAATCACCCTTTGATCTTTTGGACTATCAAATAAACCATCCTTTATTTTTCTAGGATATCCCACAAACAGATAAACATCCTTACGACATGCGGTTTCTAGGACATACCCATAAAATGAATTTGGTAAGTCCAAATAACTTATCATCTATCTAATCATTTCCATAAGAGTCATATTCCTTCTTTTCGCCACACTAGTTGGATGGGGTTTGCCCGGTGTTGAAAACTTGAGATTCAATCTCAACCTCTGATAAATAGCTCCTAAATTATTCTAAGAGGTACTCGCCACCGCGATTAAATCGTAATGACTTGATATATATTCGATGACCCTTCACCGCATGAGCCATGCACTTTTGAATAATCATTGTACTCAGACTTGCAGTGTATCAAATAATATCTAACCACCTCTTGTAGCGATATCTTAGGACCACATAAATCAGAATGAACCAATTCCATCATATCTTTGGCTCTACACCCATTTGCCTTGAAAAGGCAATCATGACCTAGTCTAAGATGCCAAAAGGTATGTTTGGTTCATATCCGAAGGTTCCTCTCTCTTATTAAGATCAGAAGACACGTTATCATTACAATTTGTTGCATCCGTGAGATAAACGTGATTTACAAATTATTCACCAATGTACTACAATAGAGTATAGCTCCATCCTTCATGATAATGACTATGTCATTCAAATAAAATAGAGTATTCATCCGTAGATGTACGTAAAGGTAATTTCTCAAAATTAAACGTTTATTTCTATCAATAAATAAATAAACGTCTCCCACTGCAATAGCCACTACGTTCGTAGCTTACTCATGTACTCAATTATCTCATCATCATTTAGTTATATGCTTTTAGTAATTCCGGTATCTACACATAACGTGTTAGTAGATGTCATCACTAATCATGCTTCAACTAGTGAATGAGATACTAACCTTGTTCATACCTTGATGAAAATGGTTTCCTTCGCCACATGTTTTGTCAGAAGTTCCCCACCATATACAACCTCTTGTATTTCAGGTAGAATTTGCTCAAAACCTTTAGGCAAACTATGGAGAATAAAATTGACCTAGGTTTCCCCTTCAATTTCTACTCCAAGTTTTTTTCAATTCATTCATCAATTCACCATGATCTCTTGTCTTTCTAACTTACTCAAGTATTCGAAGAGTCGCAAGAGACCATCATATTTATATGAACCTCTCACCTCTCCACTAGAGACTCTAATTAATAGGCATCACAGAATATCCTTAGTAAGAACACATATGTTTATTTTCCTAAGCAATAAGAATCGAAAGCGAGATTCTTTTCTAATCATCTAATTTTGGACCAGTAAATATATTTTCTCGTAGTTAACGATAAGTAAAATAAACTATTCAAAAATACTGAGAATCAAGTAAATAAATACACCGATCAAATCCTTCGAATTTAACTATTTATATTGAATCCCTCAAAACAATATAAAATAAAATTCACTGACATCTCAAGCACCGTGAATTTTCATGCCACGATAATGTGGACGTATACAAACTCGAACATTTATAAGAGAAGGCCTTACCCATTAATTTCATTCGTTAACCTAACTTTACGACAAAATAATTAATAGTCGGTTTCTTTTTAGTCATGCAAATAACAACAGTGACACCGATTGGGAGGATACTTATTATTTGCACCTAAGTGTACCATTATTTGATCCCAAGTCCATTGCCCAAGCTTGTGTGCCTTACAGATGGAGAAGTACACACGCGCTCAAATAACTTCCTACAATCATCATTAAGAAGTTCGTTCCAGAAATCCATGAACAAACTCATCCGACAGGGAGGAAGGCATTATAGCCAACACACAAGTTTATTCACATCACTTACAAACTAATAATGGAGGCCGCAGGAATTATTTACCAATCCCCTCACCCACTTAGTTATTTAAAACTGAGGGTTTTTACATGCATATAATATTTGAAATAAAATACGCAACCTAGCATGCTCCTATTACAGCACAAAAGGCAGTAAATCACAGAGAATCATGCATACATATATAACAATAATCAGATAATTAAATCAATTATAAAAAATTATGTATAAGTGAATTCGATTGTTCGTCACCAAGCACGAATGTGGGAAAAGACTTCCATATTATTAAATTTTCGAGAATCTCCAGATTATTAAAATTTTAAAACTATCGATATCGTCCAGATTATCAAAATCATCGATATCGACAAGATTATCAAAATTTCAAAACATCCGGATTATGAAATTTTCAAAACTGTTGATATCGTCCAAATTATCGAAATCATTGATATCGACCAGATTATCAAAATTATCGATATCGACCAGATTATCGAAATCATCGATATCGACATGCAACCATATATAACAATAATAAATAATTAAATCAATTATGACAGTTATATATCACGATTTAAATCGCCATTTACATTAGGAAATCTTGTCCGACACTCCAGCTGTTGAACTGATGCCTTACGCAAAAAGTAGGATTACTTTTGCCCTAAGTCGTTCATCATCACCGGTTACCTTGACTTAAAACTCGCCAAAATAAATCGAACAAAAAATGAGCTCGCCTGCCCACATAACACGTCACCACAACTCGTGCTAGGCACCAGCACGACTCGTGCCGCCCTCTAGTAACCTTTTCTGAGTTTGGAAATTATTAAACTAATTATGCTGAAAAATAAATACTAAATAAAATGAATAAAAATAAAATAAAAGTCACAAACAATCACAAGTGTTTCAAGAGAGAAGACAAGATAACTCTAGGAAATCCAGTTTAAATTGGTCAAATTAAATCACTAGACAATCGGTTAGAAATCCTGCAGATCTTATGAAAGTAATCACTTAACTATGTTAAATCCCTTTGGTGAAGTAAATGTAACCCATAAATCTGGTTTAAACCCTCAAATGCAGAAGAATAATTCATACTCCCTTTCTAGGTACTTCATACAAAATTTCATCTAAGGTTAGAGCACTAGACTTCCCTTTATAGGTACTTAAGAAATAAACTTCAATTCCCACCTAACAATCTAAGAAACCAAATCCTCTAGAATGATAATTAATAGATATATTAAGTGTCAAATATTAATTATTCTAATGAATAAAGGGTATACGGTTAGATCCCCTTTACCCATAACAGGTTGACAAAATTAATACATTTATGACACAAGCAACAAGCATAAATATGCATAAGACAATGACTTATCATGAATGAGGGCAGACCATATAAGACAAAAATATAAGTCTTAATTCAAAGCATTAATAAAGGAATAAGAATACTGCAGAAATCCATAACCTTGTCTAGATCATCAATTCAAGAAATTCAAACTTTCAAAACCTAAAACTATCTAGAAAAGTACTAGCCCATGGTTTTATGATGAGCGTTTTCTCAGCACACAAAATTATCCCCAAGTATGAAGGATTTTAATTATAGTTTCGATAGGCGACCAAGTGATTATCGAACCCAAAGAACAGATTATTATCAATTTAATTTTATTCTAATTAACTAAGATTACGTTTCGTAAAATTTGGTTTGAAAAAGTTGCGAAACTAAATAACATATAATTTAAATAGCAGATTAAATAAACAAGCAATAGAGAAAATACGGTGGTGATCAAGTAAAAAATTAGGTAGTTCTTCCGGTCATCCAATTTTACTTATCAATTTCTTTTCCATGCGTTGATGTCCGACTCTGCCTTATGGTTTATGGACCCATCACTAAACCATGCAGGTTCACTCTATAGACACAAGTAAACATGCATATGACACGTGTGAATATCCTCGGAGCAAGAGATATAATTCACCCCCTTTCTAGGTACTATCAGTATCAATTATTTCCCGTGCACTTATTACTCTAACTCGATATGATCTCTCTTTATAGGTACTATGAAGTTATACTCTTTATCCTACTTATTAACCCGAATAAGATTCAATTAACAAGTATGTATATAAGATAGTTCTAATAAGACTTTGGAATCATTTCACTTAGAATTATAACATGTAATCCTGCTCAGCAGTGAATGCACTCAATCAATAACCAAGATATGTATTCAGACTATACATAACAGTTAATGATGCACAAAACGACTGTGAGTATGAATTAAAAAAAGCATAATCTTATATAAAATAAACCACAAGTAGTGTTGTACGGGGTTTACACATGGAAATTCAATTAACTCATAAAGCTTTCATAACCCTAGAACTACCATAGTGGCTCTAGCCCGTGATTGATGTAGTACAATCATGGTTGATTGGTATGATCTTACTTGACGCGCCCGACGAACCTCTCTTCACGACTCCTTCAAATGATATTAGGGTTGCGGTGGTGGATGGATGATGAATGATGTGTCTCTTTTCTCCTGCGAAAGCTCTCTTATACTCATGGAACCTCCTTATGGGCTTAGGATGGGCTTTTGCTTGAAGCACACGTCAAATTTGGTAAAAGAAATCTGGAAATTTTAAAAATAGAAGCAGCGAGAATCGTTCGACCAAGCCTTTACTGGTCGAGCAAGGCCTTCAACTCGAGCAATGGTCGAGCAAGCTCACTGTAAGTTTTGCACATTTTGTTCGACCAGAGCTTCATCTGCTCGACCAAGATGATTCTGGTCGAGCAACATCTCCAAGTCGAGCAAGCTCTCTGTACGTGCCTGCATAATCTGCTCGACTTGGCCACCTTGTTCGACCAAAGTGATGATGGTCGAACAAGGTCTTGAGGTCGAACGGCCTTCGAAAATTGCCTAAAAATCATGTCTTCCAATTCTGAGCCTTTAAGACCTGTTTTCCTATACAAATATGATCAAAAAGCCCTTGTACCCTCTGATTCGCGACTTTTTCATAAACAAACCAATTTGTCTCAATAATAGACTCAATCGTACTCAATTCCCACAAAACCAGAGCCCAAAATACGTGAATCTACACTCTCATCATGTTACAAGCAACACCTACGGTTAAAGATGTAAACTTACCCATGAGTCTATAAATCAACAATAAGAAATTAAATAAGGAAGAAAAACCCTTGTCTGGAATAATTTTTTGTCTTCTCTTTCTGTCTAAATGATCCTTCTCTTGTCTCTTTCTCAAGTAGCAAACACCGTGATTGAGTGTGAGGTGATAGGTGAAAGGCGGGTGAAGGGTAGAGATGGATGGCGGAATGATGGGAGAATATTTGTAAGTTTGTGTAGCCTAAAAGGTTTGGTGGAGAGTTATGGTTCTTTTGGAACTCTCCAAGGGCTCCTTTTATAGTTGAGGGCTGCTAAAATAAGGACTCCGCCTCAAAATAGGGCTTTTTACGTCAAAAACCACAAACGGGCCAAAAAAAATGTGATTTGGGCTTGCTGGGCAGTGGCGGGTCGTGCCTGCCATGGCACGAGTCGTGCACACCTTTCGGCTGCCTGTGCGACCTCACGGTTTTGCTCATAACTTCTTCATCCGAATTTCGATTTAGGTTATTTTTACGCTCACGAGATCCTCTCTTCCTTGGCTTTCTATTCATAGAAGGAACTCATGAAATTCGTTAATTTGAGCATGGAACATGTCGTGCAAAGATTGGCACGAGTCGTGCTCTTACGGAACAGCATGCGCGACTTCACCATTTTGATTATATCTCTCTCATCTGAGCTTCAATTTAGGTGTTTCTTGAACCAAAATGACTTTATCTTCTGTAGATTTTCAACCATATATCACATGATCAGTTTGAACTTCTAAAAAAATACAGAAAAATTATGCAAAGTGGTCATGCGATTTTCAGTATTCTTTCACGATTTTATTCTTTATTCCAACTTTGTACTTTAGTCTATTTTCCACCTAAAAACACGAAATAACACTTCAAATGCACCAATAACTTAAATATAAGAAAACTAATCATTTAGTGCTAAAATAAGAACATAAATTTCACAAAACAGTGCTAAATCGGACCCTAAAACATGTAGATTTTCACACTAAATAAACCCTAATCCACGTTTGACACATAAACCCTAGCCTAATATTTCACACTTTATCACGAAACCGAAGCTCTGATACCAATGGTTGGCATTCAATCATTTGGTTAACGTGAACTGTTAGGATTCCATGCGATTCTATATCAGCAGAAGCAAGAGTACAGAATCGTATTACCTTTCAACATGGTATGAAGAAGAGGAATTCTCGCAGGCAGCTTGCGCGACCTCATGACTTTAGGCATAATTTCCTCTCTTCCGTGGTTTTTCTAACCATGTATCACACTACTAGTTTTGAGTTCCACACAAATTCAGGAAAATCATGGAAGTTGACGATCAGGTTGCTGAAAATGACCTCTCTGATCTTCTGCTTTATTCCCAAGTCCAATCTTGAAGTCGTGTGGGCGACGATCTTCAAGATTTACTTAATTTGCTCTCTTCCATCTTTTCACATGTGTTAGACATATATCAGGTTCCAGATAAGTTGAGGTGACTTATTTATAGGCTACAGTATGGACCAGGAGGAGAAATTAGAGTCGGGCCTCCATTGGGCTTAAGTATCCAAGTTTAGCCCAAAACTTATACTTAAGTCCACTAATAATAATATATCTACTAAAATATTATTACTGCACTGCCGCTCTAATCCCAAATTACGCTATGGGCTCCTTCTTATTATGAGCCCGACAATCTTCCCATGTTTAAGATATACAATACCCATTAATTAATTAAGTTACTGACAACTCCATTAATTAATATCTCATCCGAGAGTAGTACCACTCAACCTCATTATCATGCCGGAATAAATCCACCTGCAGGTTTACATGATAATCCTTATGAGCTCCTCAAGAGGACATCATCAACATATTTAATAGGACATGAATTTCTTCTATAATCAAAACACACCACAGAGACAACAATATTTCTCAACTCACCGAGTTTGTTGATTTAATACATATAAATCTCACCCGTTGATGAATCAAAGAAATACATACTACCTTACATGTCAAGGCTATTGTATAAGGATTAAGAGCACGAACATCCATAATAACTGAGATTAAGTTCTCCTACATAGTCAGTATAAGTCGAACGATCTCAAGCGGTCCTACTCAATACACACAAAGTGCACTAATATAATTCTATAGTCAAGAAAAAGTAATACCAAATCACACTACAACCATCCTGATAGAGAGTCTCCGTCTATCTCGGTTGTTAGAATCTGTTTATACTTTATAAGGAAACCGATAATATGATCTTCCGCGTGTTGTCGCACAACATATTATCTACAATATAAAGTAAGTGGACTATTGCATCGGACATATAAATAAATTATAAGACGCAGTCATTTGATCAATAATTCTCATTTCAAATATTTTTAAAATATTGTTCATACTAAAGCTAGACTTTTAGTATACAATCCAACATATTATTCAAAAGAGAAATGTAATTGCTACACGTTTGTATTGTTTGATGAGTGTGTGAGTTTGATTTCTAGTAGCATGCATACAAAAAATCCTAAAAACGTGTCAAAATCTGCTTATTGGTTAAAGTGATACAATGACAAAGAACACTGATAGAACAACAAAGCAAAATTTCTGCACAAAAATACTTTCTTCCAACATGTTTGCCAAGAAAACGCCCACTTGGTCATGCAACATTAGAGTGCACATCCCACTACCAACCAAACATACAAAACTAGATTGCGAAATAAGGCCGCCGCTGTTCATGACACAGTTATGCAGATGTTTTTTTCTCAACATTCTATGCTATAGTAGCAAATGCTACCTCTATTCATATCTATTTTGTAGAATAGACTGTGTTATACAAAAAACACAAGTGAACATGGGTGGAATTGATTTCGAGATGATTTTCTAGATAATACCTTTAGTTTGTCACTAAAGGTAATAGTGGGAAAAAATGTTAAATGATGACTTCACCTAAAAGCTCAAGGTTGAAGAGAGCCATATAAAATTTTAAGTTTGTAGAAAGGTAAATCGTTTAGCACTTACTCAAGTTAATCTAACACACCCTCTCACATGCAGGTGAGGTTAATTTTTGTCTCATATGAAATTTTCTTATATATGGAAAATGGATAGCGGCGTGGAACCTTTGATCTTTGATAGGTCATAGCTCTGATACCATGTTGATGAATCACCTCATTTAAAAGATTGTATTCTACCTAAAAATACACTATGTGCACTTGCAAGTATTATGCGCATTATTGGACTTTTTAAATTTATGTGCACATGTTTAGTTAAATTTCATGTTATGTTACGATTCAAAATAATTACTTAAATGCACAATTTTAAATAGACTTCATTTTCAACCAAGCAAACATCGCCCACACTATACTAAAGTAATAAGCTACATATTGTTTCTACACATATATAATAATTGCAGTATTACTTAAATATAAATAAAATAGCAACTTATTAAACAAAACTTATATATGATAATCCATTACATTAAAAAAATTACATCAAATGAGTCGGTTCATCACCTCATTATGAGGTGCCTCTTCACTAGTATATACTCCCTCCGTCCTACCAAAAGAGTTCACTTTCATTTTTTTATACACATGGGACCCACACACATCCACTAATACAATTAAAATATGGGACTCACACTCCTACTAATACAACTACCCACTACACATTAAATAATAATACTCCTTAATCCACATGCCAAAAAGCAAAAACTACCCTTAGTGGGGACGGAAGGAGTATATACTATATAAAAGTAGCAATTTAATATATATGGAAAGTTTTTTTTATTTCTTACCCAAACAATTCCATTTTGATATCTCCCCAATTTCTCATCTTTTTTTAATTTATCACATATTATCATTTATCGCATTACATTCTGATATCTCCCCAATTTCTTATATTTTCTTCAATTTATCACATGTTATCACATATTTTTGCACCGTTCTCATCTAACATATTTAATCTAATTAAAGATCCCAAATTAATTGAAAATTACTTATTATGTTAAATTAACAAACTGAATCAATTATTTCGTAAATGACGAAGTTGATTTAATTGAGGAGTTTGTACTTTTATGTGCATAATAATACAAGCTTTTAACGTGAAAAAATATATACTAAACAGATAAAATAAACTAAATACATGGGACAAGGAGTAATAAATTTTATACAATAAGGGAGTATTTGGTTGGGATGATTAAGCCATAATACACCATTTAACCCACCTAATAATTAGTTTGGTTGCAAAAATTTGAGCCCAGTTTTATTTCTCAGCTTGAGCCCAGTTTTATTTCTCAGCTCGGTTATTAAACCCATTAGCCCGGTGGAATAAAACTCAACCCCTTGATGGGTTTAATTAGACGGGGAAGCATAGGAGTGATATTAATTTTACTTTGACAATTTTACCCCTTCTGTAAATATATAAAAGGAAGCCTAAATTCACAATCTGTTCATTCTCTCCTCCTTGGCTCACGCAAAAATGGCAATTGGCAGTAGAGAATTTGAGAAATTGGCTATGGCTATTTTGTTTTGATGAATGATTAAGCTCAGAGCTTGATGGGGAAAAGAAAATATCTCTCTCGGATGAAAATGAAATCGCAGATTGGGATCTACACGGAGAGAGATTTTTTATTCTTCCAACTTCAGAAGAATGAATCGCAGATCTATATCTATGCGGTTTCTTTATATCTCGAATGCATCGTGATTTAATTTCATCTTCATTCCAATTTTGATTCTTTCAAAGCAAAGTATACACCCTTCCTCCTTCTATACAGTACTCCATTTTCTATGGTAAATATTTGCCCCAAATAGATTTTGTTGACCATTTTCAATAAAAATGGATATTTGTTACCCTCTAATTAAAACTAATTTTATAAATAAAAACTGGGGCAAAATATGTGTGAAACTAACTCTAAGATTGTTTAACATTTTTAATTTTTTTATTAAAAAATAATAATAAGTATTTTTCTTTTAAAATGTTGAGGAAAAAAGAATTTGAAAAAATAGTCTGTTATTTTGTCTGTGATGATAATATTTAGATTTTAGATTTTTTTTAAAAAGAAAATTAAATTTTAAAATAATTAAAATCTGGTCATTAAAAATTTTAATTTAAAAAATAAAAATATTGTGGATTTTTTTTCTTCATATAAATAATACATATTTTATTTTTAAAAAATTAAATAGTACATTTTGTACGTAATCTATGTTTTCCTAAAATTTAATAAAATTTTAATTTAAAAAATTTTAAAAGTGAACATGAAATCACTTAATAGAATTAGGAAAAAACATAACAAAATAAAATTATAATAATTTTTAAGGACAACCATGTAAATTTATATTATTATCAACTCCTAATCCTTAACTTCATTAATACTAAAATATGATAACAAACATAATTTTAGCTAATCTAAGTTATACAATAATCCCTATTTATTCACTAACACATATGTGTGGTTAGCAAACTAAACACTCTCTAAGTATATTTTTGTATAATAAACAAAATTAAAAACTATAGAGTGCTTAATTTAAAATGTGAACTCATTGTTGTTAGCTTAAAAAATGATAATAATAGTAATGCAAGATTCATAATATCAATTAAATCATAAAACTTATATCAATTAGAATATTGTAACCGTTTTGATAATTTTTATTAATATCTCAATTTCTATCATATGTAATCGAAGGAATTCAGAACTGTTCAGATGTAGACTTTATACAAAAATAATAATTTTATAATTTTGAACTATTATTTAATTTATTGTATTTTATGTGTGAGATGAGTCGGTTTTTAGTTAAATTATGATTGTTATATTAATAAAATATTCTTATTAGTTTCACTTCAAAGTTAAATGAGGCATAAATATTAATGTACGTGCCCATTCAAATTGGAATAAATACTCGATACGGAGAAATTATTAAATCTTAAAAAATGATGTCAGTGCAACGCACGAGTAACGGGTAAGGTAGGGCAAATTACAACTGTTTGTGAGGTGTTCAGTCACAGGTTAAATCAGGAATAATCTTTGTGTTTAAGAATGGATTGCATGTCAGCAAAAAATAATCAATACATGATATTAGAATTTTTTTATTAAATATAATTACATAATGAAACCTTGGAATTTTATTTTTTTAATTTATGATGCTTATATATAGTGATTACCCATAAAAAATATTCCCTCCGTCCCATATCAGATGACACACTTTCTATTTTGAGTTGTCCCACATAAATTTACATCTTCCTAAAAAAGCAAAAAGTCAAACACAGTCATCTTTCCTCTTACACTTTATTTACAAAAAAAAATATTCTTACCTAACACACCTAACATACTTTATTATCATTAATTTATTATCAAAAAATACAATAATACCACTAAAAGTTATCACTTTTCTTAATTTCCATACTGAGGAGGAGTGCAAACATTTAGGGAATGGAAAGATTATATACATAAATGATGTAAAAAAAAATTGACCATTTCACAAATAATATTTATTATATGCTCTAATTTTTTTTAAATCATTCCAATGTACACAAAGTGTTTCTAGTCATATTATAAGCACATTTCATATCATCTATTCCATTTCTGTCTTGACTTTCTTGCGTAATTCACACACATCATTTATTTTATAAATATCTTTTCTGGAGCTCTTCTATCTCCATTTATTCCTAATATTTTGTTTTATTGAACAGCGGCATAACACATTATCAAATTTCTTAAAGTCCTCCACTACTCGCTTGAATAGAGGTATCCTTCAATTCCACTTTCTATTATCAATCTTCACCAATCCGTATTTGATATTCCCATGTAATATACTTTGGCCATTTTGTTGGAATTGAGAAGAAAGAGTCTTGAAAATCTTGATTCCACTTTGATCATTCCACATTTCTTCATTATATCAAGTGATTATCATTTTGGATTTTCCCTCAGAAATTAAGGAAAAATATAATTATATATCAAAATAATTTGCAGCGTGAAAAGAAGCACAAGGTTGGCTGGAAAAATGTATATGCAAAATAACCAAGAAAAATAGAAATAGGTAACCAAAATAATGGACCTTAAGTTATTATTCCCGTATTCGTTTGTTTCTTATTTAATTTTTATTTTTTATTATTTAAGAATATAATAATTTATTTATTATTCAGTTAATATATTTTTTAATTTAAATATTATAAATTTATAAAATACGATATATTTTTAAAAATTAGTAACATTTTTAATATAAAAAAAATATTAATCAAATAAAAGTGATAACTTTTTATTTGAATAATGTTATGAATAATTCATAATGTTAAAGACTTATGTGAGTCCGTTTTACTGACTTCCGCAAGAAGGATAAGAAGTGATAATCTTTATAAGGAAAAGTGATACCTAATTGATTAAAAGTGATAACGGTGGTGTAAATTATTTCATGAATGGTTTATACTACAAATTAAAAGTGATACTAACATTTAAAAAAAAAGTGATAACATCTTTAATAAAAATGATAAATAATTACAAAAGTAAATTTCACAAAAAAAATATAGAATTGATAAAATGTGAATATTTTTAATAAAAGTTATACTAAGGAAAAGTAATAATTGACCAATTCAACTATTTCATACTCCCTCTCCCATTGAATGTACTTTGAAGTGAGAGAAATAATATTTTATTGTGTAGTGTGTAGTTGTATTAGTGTTAAGTGTGGAGTCATGTTGTAGGCACTTGAATTTTATTGCATATTAAAGGAAAATATGTGGCAAATAATTGATAATTAAGCCAAATCCAGTCAAATAAGTCTAACTTAAAGTCTAAGCAAGTGAAATGCCCAAGCCCGCAGAATCAGGTCAAATCAGCCCTGGACCAATCAGGCTGCGAGTTATTTATGAGGATTCATCACCCTTCACCTATATAAGGACCCCTCCTCCATTTATTCCACACACATTCAAAGACTTGAAGATACAAATGCTCTGAAGAGATTGAAACACGAGCAGCGCTCCTCAAGATCTTCAAGCATCTTCAAGTCAAGAACGACAAACAATTTGGAATTAAGGTACGGAGCCCCCCAAATCAAGCGTTCTTTATACACTAACTTCTTCGGTGTTCTTCGTGCCAAGAACAGCATACGACCCGGGATTAAGGTGCTAAGCCCCCCAGATCGAGTGTTTTTTCTCATCAAGTACGTTTAATTCAAACAAAGGCTCGACGCCTCTAGATAAACGTCATAAAGCTCCAAATTCGAGTCCGAACAAGCTTTAACTGAAGATCCGACTCAAAACACCCAGTCAACGCGATCAAGTCAACAAGTTAAAGTCCAAATTGGTTCAAGAGAAGAATCAAAGGATAGATAGAGATTGTTTCTTAAAATTCTCAAGTTTAATCCTTTGGATTATTATTGTAATTCTCTTGTATTTATTTTATTATAAATACAAAAATTTGTTGTTACAAATTTTGGCACGTCCAGTGGAACAGTCTCTACCTCTCATCTCTTCTCTCAACAAGCACAAAGATACAAAGTATGACTCCTCTTAGGATCTGATAAAAAGGTCATCTGCCTCAAAGCCTTTATAGCTACAAGTTGTCAAGACGCAAGTTATGACTCCGCTAAAAATTATGTTACGAAGGACTACTGCATCAAAACCTCCAGAGTTGCAAACTTAAAAGGTTGAAGTCGTTACAAGAAGTATGTCTGAAGGCTCCTCAAAGACAAACTATGTGGTGGGGATTACTCTCAATAAGCAATTGCAGGGCGATAAAGATGGTGATGATGACTCTATCTGCTCAACTCCTCACTCCACGCCAAGCTCATCATCTACCTCAACTGAAGCTGCAGTAATGACGACAAGTGCTATAACTCCTGAAGAGCAAATAACAAGTATGATGAAAGCCATTGAGGGACTCAACAAACACATGGAAGCTCAAGACGTAAAGATCTCAGTACTTATGAAGAAAATGGATAATGCGGAGACAAGCCATGCAAATAAGAAACAAGTTGAGAATGAGCACGGGGAGGAAGACTCAACGAAGCATCATCTATTTAAAGAAAAGACAGCTGAGGATAAGATACAAGTTTCAACTGACGGAACGTTTCCTATTAACCAACTGAAGAATATCGTGAT
Source organism: Pogostemon cablin (assembly GCA_023678885.1). Lineage (NCBI taxonomy): Eukaryota > Viridiplantae > Streptophyta > Magnoliopsida > Lamiales > Lamiaceae > Pogostemon > Pogostemon cablin. The sequence goes on from CM042976.1 coordinate 9,239,498, forward strand.
AAATACGATAAAAGATAAGTCTGAAGGGAGCTCTAAATCTTCTTCAACCTACGTCAAGCCATATACAAAGAGGATAAACAACTTAAGGATGCCAACTGACTACCAACCTCCCAAGTTTCAACAATTCGATGGCAAAGGCAATCCAAGACAACATGTGGCGCACTTCGTCAAGACATGCAATGATGCTGGGACCTACGAAGATCGCATGGTGAAATAATTTGTCCGATCTCTAAAAGGAAATTTCTTCGATTGGTACATCGACTTGGAAGCTAACTCCATTGATAGTTGGGGGCAAATGGAAAAAGTATTCCTCAACCGCTTCTATAGCATACGAAGAACTATTAGCATGATGGACCTAACAAATACTCATCAAAGTGATGAAGAATATGTCCTCGACTACATCAATAGATGGAGGAGTCTAAGCCTCAATTGCAAAGAAAAACTATCAAAAACTTCAGCTATAGAAATGTGCATTCAAGGGATGCAATGGAATCTTAGATACATACTCCAAAGAATTCGGCCTAAAACTTTTGAAGAGTTGGCTTCAATAGCTCACGACATGGAGTTAAGCTTGACATCAAATGACATCGAATGTCCCTCTATTCAAGACTCTTACAGGTTTGAATACATGTCCTTCGATGAGCCCTTGGAAGGGGAATCACAAACAAAATCTGTCGTTTCTATAAAGATTAACAGAAATGAAATTGAAGTAAGAAAAAATAGTGCAGCCCAAGATTGGGGGCAATAAACTGTTGATAAATCAAGACAAAGCTCCTTGACACGAGCTAAAACTGTCTACATCAAGCTCCCTGACACAAGCGAAAACTGTCTACATTATGCTCCTTGATATGAGCTTAAACTATCTAAAATCCCATACATTACGCTCCTTGATATGAGCAAAAACTATCTATATGTTACGCTTCTCGACACGACCTATAAATATCCACACAATACTCCTTGATACGAGCTTAAACTATCTAAAATCTCCCAAGTCAAAGCTCCTTGACACGAGCTAAAACTATTTGCATTACGCTCCTTGATACGAGCTTAAACTATCTAAAATCTCCCAAGTCAAATCTCCATGACACGAGCGAAAACTGTCTACATCATGCTCCCTGACATGAGCGAAAACTATCTACATCATGCTCCTTGACATGAGTTAAAACTATCTACAAGTCATGCTCCTTGATACGAGCTTAAACTATCTAAAAAGCTTCAAGTCATGCTCCTTGATACGAGTCTAAACTATCTAACACAAATCAAATTCAAGGATCCTCGATACGAGCAAAAACTATCCGCACTATACTCCTTGATATGAGTATAAACTGTCCACACATCAAATCATATCTCCTTGAGAAGAGACAAAACACTCTACATGTTCGATACTCCTTGATATGAGTATAAACTATCTACACATCAAATAAAATCTCCTTGGGAAGAGAATAAACTCTCTACAAATAAAGCTCCTCGGCACGAGCGAAATCTGTTCACACAATACTCCTCGACACGAGTGAAAAATATCCACACAAGGCTCTTTGACACGAGTATAAACAGTCTACAAGTTCAAATTCAAGACTCATTGACACGAGTATAAAATGTCAACAAATTCAAGTTCAACGCTCCATAACGCACAAGCCTAAACTGCATGTTACTCATGGCCTGCATGAGTATAAAATGTGTACGACACCCCCATTCAAACCAAATCATGTTCCTTGAACTACGTTATGACTTGATCCTCTTCAAAGATGTACGTAGGCAACTTAGTACTATGCTAAGTTCAGTCATAATTCAGGCTATTCATATCAAGTTGGTAAGGCAAGCAATAAAATTCAATCATGTTGATCAAGAATGGATTATCACAATTTGTTCACTTCAACACAAAGGCGTCCGTGAACAAAATGCGAGGGGGCATTTGTAGGCACTTGAATTTTATTGCATATTAAAGGAAAATATGTGGCAAATTAATGCAATAATTATAAATTAATTATTTATTTATTATGGAATTTAAATAAATAAATTCCTAAAATAAATGAGTAAATAATTGATAATTAAGCCAAATTCAATCAAATAAGTCTGACTTAAAGTTTAAGCAAGTGAAAGGCTCAAGCCCGCAGAATCAGTCAAATCAGCCCTGGACCAATCAGACAGCGAGTTATTTATGGGGCTTCCTCACCCTTCACCTATATAAGGACCCCTCCTCCATTCATTCCACACACATTCAAAGACCTGAAGATACAAATGCCTGAAGAGATTGAAACACGAGCAGCGCTCCTCAAAATCTTCAAGCATCTTCAAGTCAAGAACGACAAACGATTTAGGATTAAGGTGCGGAGTCCCCCAAATCAAGCGTTCTTTATACACTAAGTTCTTCGGTGTTCTTCGCGCCAAGAACAGCATACGACCCGGGATTAAGGTTCTAAGCCCCCCAGATCGAGTGTTTTTTCGCATCAAGTGCGTTTAATCCAAACAAAGGCTCGACGCCTCTGGATAAACGTTATAAAACCCCAAATTCGAGTCCGAACAAGCTTCAACTGAAGATCCGACTCAAAATACCCAGTCAATGCGGTCAAGTCAAAAGTCAAAGTCAAAGTCCAAATTGGTTCGAGAGAAGAATCAGAGGATAGATAGAGATTGTTTCTTAAAATTCTCAAGTTTAATCCTTTGGATTATTATTGTAATTCTCTTGTATTTATTTTATTATAAGTACAAAAATTTGTTGTTACACATGTGTGGTCACATCAATCTAAAAAAAGAAAATGGATACATTATAATGAGACGGACCAAAATGACAAAATTGATACGTATCAAGGGGACGGAGGGAGTAAATAATTAGTAGAACGGATAAAAAAATAATAATATTTTTAATAGAAAGTAATATTTGATCAATATTGAAAAGTAATAACCGTACAATTACACTACTTTTGAATCTTTCGTAAAATGAATAAAAAATAATAACAATTTTAATAATAATTTAAGACTTGAAAGTGATAATGAATTAAATATATTATTTTATTATTTATTTGTTAGATGAATAAAATGTGATAATATATATATAGAAAGTGATGCTGATTATGAATTTTTTAGAAGTAAAAAAAAGGGTTCATTACTACCAGATATAATATATATTATTATTATTACTAACAAGTATATTAATATATTTTGAATGAGTGAAATTTTTTTCTTATCCTTAATGAGATTGTATTCAATAATATATTAAAAATATTTTATTTTAAAATTAAAAACAGATTTCATTCCATATTTTTGTCCTAAAATTCTGTTGGGATTGATTAAACTAATTCCACACTGATGCGAAACGTGAGTTAAGCTCCATATTATGTATATTCAATTTTTGAATATATCGTTATTGAATATTATATATTCTGAATACCAACTAATTTTGAATACAAAAGTGTTTCAATGAATCTGTAATATTTCGTGAATATTGAGAAAATATTTCTAAATACATGTTATTGAACATTAAATTTTTTAAATAATTACTTATTTTATTGAAATTTTCTAAATATTCTAAATTGTGTTCAATAATATATTAAAATATAAAGATATTTATATTAAAATTAAAAAAAGATTTGGTTTTTCCTTTTTTCTCCTAAAAATCCGTTGGAAATAATTCAACTCATTCCACGTTGATAGAAGCGTGAGTTGAGCCCATATTATGGGTATTTAATTTTTTAATACATTGTTACTGGACACTAAATATTCTGAATACCTACTAATTTTGAATATAAAAGCATTTAAATTGAATATATCAGCACTGAACAATAAATATACCTACTAATTAACTTTGAATACAAAAGCAAAACCTGAAATATATTGAATATAATCTTAATATTTCGTGGAATATTGAGAAAACATTTCGGAATACATTCTTATTGAGCATCAAATATTCTAAATACCTATTGATTTTGAATACAAAAGCATTTCAATGAATGAATCTGAAATAGATTGAATACATATATTTTGAAGTGAACTTGCCACTGCATTTGGCGACTTAATCTTGGGCTTCATACGTCAATAGATAAAGGGTTAGAGTCTAATCGGATTTTAGGTTTTGGTCTTGTCGGAGAATAGAGAATTGTGTGTAATTCTGATGACAATAAATCAAGGGGAAAAGACATCTGAAATTTGGATGCAGAAGTGGGAATTTTGGAGACGTCGGAAATTCTGAAGAGACAAAGTTAGAGCGAAGAAAAGAGGTATTAATTGAGAGAAGAAAAAAGATAATTAAAATTATTAATAAAAGAATTAATTGAGATTATATTTTTATAGTGATATTGTGGGTATCTTATCCTAATATATTGTATCTGTTAGTAATGTTTTTGTCCTATTGTATCTAACAGTAATATAGATATTTAATTTGTATTGAATAGAAATAAATCCTAAAAAATATATAATAATAATAATAATAATTAATAAAAGTATTTAATCAACAAAATAATAAAAAAAAAGTTTTGTTTTCGGTTTTTAACGTGAACACCGTGAAAACCGCTGCCTTCTAGCTTGATAATTGTAATTAACTCATCTAACCAAAGGAGCCCTTACTCAGAATTTTATAAATCCAATGCCTGAAAAATGAGTAAATTATCAATTCGAGACCTGGATTATTTTTTCTATCAATTCGAAGTTTGAAATGTGTAAAACTATCAATCCAATGTCTGAATTTATCAAATATTATCATTTATTTTATTAATTTAAGGCCTAAATTCAGGCCCCTAATTGATAGTTATACATATTTCAGGCTCCGGATTGATAGAAAAAATAATTCAGGCCCCACATTGATAGTTTATCCATTTTTCAAGCTTTGAATTGATAAAACTCCTCAATTGGTAATTATTGTTTAATGGAATTTATAAATATACTTCTTTGAGAGACTCTCTTGTGAAACAGGTTATTTGTGAGACGGGTTGACCCATCACTAAAGTATACTTATTGTATATAGTTAAAGTGTGTTTATTTGTAGTTCAAGTATATTAATAATAAATCATATTATAACATATTAAAATCATACTTTAATGAATAATTCAACATACTTTAAAAAACATACTTTAACAACCATTTAACATACTTTATCTATACAATAAGCATACTTTAGTGATGGGTCGACTCGTCTTACAAATAACCCTTCTAACAAGAGACTTTGCCTACTTCTTTTTATATGATGTGAGACATTGTTGCGACAATAACAATTTCTTTTTTTAATTCTATAATAAATATGTAGTAAAGGACATTTTAAATAACTTTTGAAATTATAATAATATTATATATTTAGTTAAATTATATATATTAAGAATTGGAAAAGACTTGGGAGAGACCGTCTTCTTATGTGAGATGGATTACCCACTAACTCAATTAGATAATTTTAAAAGGCCCTGTTTGGTTATCATAAAATTAAAATTTTTAAAAATTAGTTAAAGAGAGGAAAATTAATTAAAATTAAATAAATTTAAAGGGTCTTGTTTGGTTGATATATTAAATTAAAAAATTTAACATAATTATGATAGGAAAATTAATTAGGCTTTACATGTATATATATTTTTCTACGTTTTTTTATTTACTTTATATTTTTATTATTCAAAAATATAATAATTTAAAATTTATTTTTTAATTTAAAAATTATAAATTTATAAAATGTGATAATATTTTAAGAAATAGTGACATTTTTTTAATATAAAAAATATTAATCAAATAAAAGTGATAAAATTTTATTTAAATTATGAATAATTTATAATCTTAAAAGACTAAATTATGTGAGTTTGTTTTATGAATGATAACATTTATAAGGAAAAGTGATACACAATTAGTGAAAAGTGACAACGGTGATATAAACTATTTCATGAACATTTTATATTATAACTGAAAAGTGATAACATTAAAAGAAAAGGTGATAACATATTTAATAAAAAAGTTATAAATAATACGAAAGTGAATTTCAGGAATAATTTATAGAATTAATAAAATGTGATAATATTTTTAATAAAAAGCGATTCTTAATCAAAGAAAAGTGATTTCTGTCTAATTAAATTATTTCACGAACAATTACTGGACTGATAAAAAGTGATAACATTTTTAATAAAAAGTTATATTTGATAAAGAAAAAGTGATAACCCATTAATTTAATTAATTTATGAATAATTAGTGGAATGAATAAAAAGTGATAGCATTCTTGATATAAAATGATACCCGATTAAAACAAAGTGATAACAGAAAACTTGAATTATTTAATTAATGATTAATAATAATTATTATTATTATTGATAATATTTTTTATTATTAAAATATTAACATGCTCAAAAGAAAAATGTTAACTTAAATCTAATTCTAAACAGCAACTAATTGCAATCTAAATCCGACGTCATGCCGCAAATTTGATTTTAAGAGGCGTTATTAATTTATGTAAACAAACACGCCCCTTGTTTTATTTAAAAAATCTTTTTAACTTAATTTAAAATGAAAGGGACTAGGGTGCAACCGGTTGTACCAATTGAATTGGTACAACTTTGTCCCCACCCTTCTTAATTAATTTTTGCTCATTCATTAATGTTGTTTTTATTTTATCTTTAAATTTGTAGTAGGGCCCAGGATATTGGGTCCTCATCCCCTTGGAACAGCAATTGGGCCACAAGCCCTAGAGCCCAATAAAGGAATGGAGGCCCCAATTACAGGAGATGTGGGGCGCGTCTATTTCACTTTCTCGGGTAGGACGATTTGGCCACTTGCTCCTCCCCACTATGAGCCTACGCGGATATCCCCTAAGGTATCTGCCTAAGGGATATCCTAGATCAGATCCTAAAGATAATCACGTGAGGCTAAATGCATTTAATGCCCGCACTGTACACATATATTGTGAAGTGACCTAGCGATCTATCCAGATACGGATGACGTCAAGTTATACAATATAAATATTGGAACAACCCATGTCAATGATCATCAATTATTCACCCATAAAAAAGGCACAAAACTGCCTAGGGGGCAATTCTCTCTCTTTATATGCTATGTTAGCTTAGCACAGAAAATCCCCCAATCATCCTTAAACAGCCACATTAATCCACCATCAGTAAGGGGTCAAATTTGACAAGCTACATTTGGCGCTAGAGGAAGGGGCCACCCGCCTACCGGCTGCCACCCTCAATAAACCCAGCCCCCACTGCTAACGCTCCGACAGGACTTCACCGAAACCCGATAAATTCTGTTGGGATGAACTGTACCTACAATGACGGATGGTCGAGAGAAAACCACCCCCAGTCGAGCTGACGCGGCTACCAGTCGGCATCGGCAGGAAGATTCGTACCCCCTCGAACTGTAGAAAAAGAGATCCTGCCACAGGACGTATATCCAGAAGAAGACGACCCGCAGACCAACTTCCGCCAGAAGTATTTCGACCTTCTCAAACAAATGAAGGGAAAGTGCATGACACGACCAAGGACCGTCAGTCGAAGACTGAGTTTTAGCCTTGAAGGGAATTCGGCAAAACAAACGAATGAGCGAAAAAGTGATCGAACCCCGCCCAGGAGATCGGTGCACGAACAAGTGGGACCAAAAAATGTACAAAAGGAGCCAAGAAAGGCCCAGAAGGTGTAAACGAAGGATGCGAACGGAGGAAGGCAGCATCCCACGCTAACTCAGCCGCTAGTAAGTCCCCCACACACACTGTCGGGCGCATAAGCGCCAAAGACCGACTAGGACCGGATCCGATCAAGTCTCGACACGAGCAAATGGGAGAAAGCGCGGGCGATGATCCCGTAACCCTGCTCAAACGATAGCACGACTAGGAAATAGGCATGCTGACTTGACGACTCGACGAGATGGAGAGAAGGAACGGAGCTGGACTCCATAGCATTCCCGACCCAGAGTCTGGGAGAACCCCGTTCACTCATCGGGTCATTACAACTGCCACCATGAAAAAGATTCGAATCCCGCAGATCTCCCAATATGCCGGTGATTCTAGTCTGATCTCACATCTAAATAAATATGTTGGTTGGATGCTGGCACAGGGGAGTTCAGAGGAGGACCGATACAAGATGTTCCCTTAACGTTGAGAGATAAGGCACACTCGTGGTTTGAATCCCTTCCCGTTAACTCCATCAACTCATGGGCACAACTCGCTATGGCCTTCTCGTCCCATTTTGCATATTTGGGGCAGGGGAAGGAGCCAAAATAGAAGTTGGCTTGCCTACGATCGGGACCGAAGGAGTCCCTGAAGGATTTCATGAAGAGATTCAATGAACAACCCGCCAACACGGAAGAAGTCTTGGATGAAACATCGACCATCTTGGCAACCGCCGCCTTGCTCCCAGGGTCACCCATGTGGACTAGCTGTCAGCAAAAGCTACCGGGCAGTTACGCAGCCTTCATGGCCTCGGCTCAAGCGTTCATCTATAGCGAAGAAATTCTTGAAGAATATAAGAAATCTAAAGGTGACCTCAAAGAATGTGACAAGAAAAAGAAAACAAGGAGAGAAAGACTATAGGGCTCCGTCTTCCTTCAAACCGTTCCCGGATGATGACCAAATTTAAGAAATGACCGAGGTACTCGAGCTCACTCCCGAAGAGATATTTAGCAAGATACAAGACACCACCCTGTTGAGTCCCCCGCCCAAAATACAAGCAGATTCGGCCAAGCTGAATAAGAAGAAATTATGCAAGTACCACAAATCTATCGGCCATGACACCAACAAGTGTCGTGACCTATTGGCCGAACTATTAAAATTGTTCGAAGATGGGAAGCTGGACAGGCTGGTGTCTGGCCCGAAGCGGAGGGGAGAGCAACCTGTCGCGATAGGCGAACGGTTAAAAGGACTAGTCAATCCGCAAGGACAGATAGGACCAGGTGACCGTCTGCCCTGGCCACCTCGGATGTATACATGATGGACGAAAGCTACATGGGAACGTCATAGGCCCTAACCACTCAGTCATGAAGTAAATGGAAAGCCGAGCTGTGAGAGCTCAACAGGTACCAACATGTGTTCACGGCAAGTCCCCGACCGCCTCTACATGAGGCCGATGTATTCTTCTCTAAAAAAGATCTCGCCGAGATACGAACCCCCCACTAATGATTTTGGCCGCAATTTCAGGTATAAAGGTGCAACAGTGCTTGGTCGATACGGGTGCATACACGAATATTATATTGAAAAAGGCGTTTGAAGCCATCGGAGGACTCTCTCACCACAAGGCGTCCCCATGTGATGATAAGATTCGAGATTTTGGTAATGCCATTACTACGCCCCTTGATGCAGATGGATCTATCGATCCAGATATTGGACGAAAAACAAGCAGTAAAGGCCCAATACACTATCGGATTCAAAGTAGTGAACCTCCTATCAACGTACAATTGTAACCTTGGAAGGACATTTATCTACGGGTTCAACTCTGTCCCATCCACGCTCCACCAATGTCTGAATTTGTAACCACTGACGTTCGAGTTGGCACCATTATAGGCAGCCAGAGAAAAACAAGGGAGTGCTAGTTCATTGAAAGGAGAGATGGACTCAACTACCATGACCCGAGCTTTCAGTTAATGGTGATGGAGTAGGCAAATCATGAGGAAGAGGCGAAATGTAAAGAAGCCCCACCGGCGAATCACCTGATAACAGTAGATCTGTTGCCGAGGAATGCTCAAAAGTTTCGACCTTTCGACAACAAGGAAATCGGCCTGCCTCCGATAACCAATAAAGATCCAAGATCGGAAAAGAAAAGGAAAAGAGGGGAACCGGTTGAGGAATTCGAGGCAATAAGGATGGAACCAAGCAACTCGGACCTAGAACTGTATGTCGGGTCGCAGTTGAAAGAGCTGCACAGAACGGCCCTGATCCAATTTCTAAGATCCAACCTAGATGTGTTCGTCTGGGCACCAAACGACATCCAAGGAATAGACCTAAAACACGCGTGCCACCGGCTCAACATAAACCCATCTTACCGCCTAGTGGAACAAAAGAAAAGGAAGTACAGCCCCGAGAAATACGAGATCATCGAGATGGAAGCCAGGAAACTATTAGCAAATAATCTAGTGAGGGAAGCTCTATTTTCCTCATGGGTGGCTAACCCAGTCTTAGTTCAGAAGGCAAACAAGTTATGGAGATTATGCATTGATTTTAGAGACCTTAACAAAGCATGCCCGAAGGACACCTTCCCACTACCACACGTCGATCAAATGGTGGATGTAACGGCTGGCCACGAGCTGATGAGCTTTATGGATGCATACTCGGGCTATCATCAGATTCTCATGGCCCCAGACGGTATAGAGAAAACAACATTCTACACTAAAATAAACTTATTGTGCTGGGTAATGATGTCATTCGGGTTGAAAAATGCAGGCACCACGTGTCAAAGCCTAATGAACAAGATGTTCCAAGAAGAGCTGGGGAAAACTATGGAGGTATACGTAGACGATATGTTAGTCAAGAGCATAGCCATAGATGACCACATAAGCCACCTAAGCAAAGCGTTTGACATCCTACGGCAGTACGGGATGAAACTTAACCCTAAGAAGTGTACCTTCGGGGTATCCGCGGGAAAGTTCCTTGGTTACATGGTGAGTAAAAGAGGGATAGAAGTAAACCCAGATAAAGTGAAAGTCATACAAGACATGGAGCCTCCAAAGCACTCCAAGGGTATACAAAGACTAGCCTGAAGGATCGCATCCCTCAGCCACTTTCTACCTAAAGCATCCGACAAATGCAAACCCCTTATGGATGTAATCCAAAAAGAGAAATTCGAAAGGACACCTGCGGCACATAAGGCCTTCGAAAAAAATTGAAGAGCATATTGGCTAAAACATAGACCCTATCAAAACCGCAGCCTGGCAAACCTCTCAGTCTGCACCTAGCAACCTCAGAATCAGCGTTGAGCGAGGTGTTGGTCCGAACCAAGAAGAAGCAACAAGAGTCGGTGTATTAAGTAAGTCAAATGCTCCGCGATGCTGAATTCAGGTATCCCGCAGTTGAGAAGCTTGCTTACACCCTGGTAATGAGCGTACGAAAACTAAGACCCTACTTTTTGGGACACCCGATTGAGGTAGTAACATCCTTCCCACTGAGGCAAGTGCTCTCAAAACCAGACGTGGCAGGAAGACTGATGAAGTGGGTCATGGAATTAAGTCAATTTGATATTAAGTACGTTCTCTGAATGGCAATTAAGTCTCAAGCCCTAGCTGAATTCATAGCGGGAACTCACCATCTCCGTCTTACCAGGAGAAGTGATCAATAAACCCTGACAAATATCGGTAGATGGATCATCCACAACTCACCCCTCTGGAGCTGGCGTAGTGCTCACAAGCCCCACCGGAGAGACGTTCTGTTTGGAGATCAGATTCGGATTCCCCGCAACCAACAATGAAGCTGAGTATGAAGCCCTACTCTCAGGTATGAGAATGGCACTAACAATCGGAGTCAGGAGAATAATGATCTTCAGCGACTTGGAATTAATAGTTAACCAGAAAAAAGGAGATTACGAGGCCAAAGATCAGCAGCTAACCGGGTACCAGAAGTTAGTGGCAGATATGATTCGAGAATTCGATAATATATACATCGCGCGAGTTCCCAAGCAGCAAAACACACAAGCAGACGCATTGGCCCAGCTAGCGACTTCGGAAAACGTTGTACAACTAGGAAGCATCAGCGTAATAAAGCAAGAGGCCCCGAGTGATGAAGCAATCTGACAAATTGATAAAGAACAGACATGGATGACTCCCATCAAGGCCTTCCTAAGAGAAGAAAAAGTGTCGGAAGACAAGACGGAAGCCAGAAGACTACGACTCCAAGCCGCAAGGTACACCATGATAAATGACGTGTTGTATAAAAAAGGGTATTTGATGCTGTTACTAAGATACTTAGACGAAGAAGAAGCCGCCAAAGTGTTGGCAGAGGTTCATGGATGAGTCTGTGGGAATCATTCGGGAGGACAAGCCTTAGCCTTGAAGATAATTCGACAAGGGTATTTCTGGCCCACCCTTAGAAAATACACTATCGAGTACGCTAAGGCATGCAAAAGTTGCCAAATCTACTCTCCCATAATCAGAACTCCCTCCACCGAAGTAGTTACGACAGCCGCACCCTGGCCTTTCGCAAAGTGGGGAATTGATCTGATAGGTCCATTCCCACCCGGTAGAGGAGGTGTCAAGTATGCGGAAGTTGCCGTCGACTACTTCTCAAAATGGGCAGAGGCAGAAGCGTTAGCTACTATTAATGAAGCCAACATGATAACCTTCATATGGAAAAATATCATTTGCCATTTCGGGATACCTAACGCCATGTGACCGATAATGGAAAACAATTCGAGTGCATGCGGCTCCAGAGATTCTGCAATGGATTGGGAATAAAAAATCTATTTTCGATGCCCTATTACCCTCAGTCAAATGGACAAGGTGATTAAGCATACTCTCAAGACCAGGCTAAAAAGCCTCAAGAAAAGTTGGACCCCGCAATTACCTGGAGTTTTATAGTCATACCGCACCATAGCCAGGACGTCGACTGGAGAGACTCCCTTATCATTAACGTACGGCACAGAGGTGGTCATACCAGCAGAGGTAGCTTACCCAATATTTCACGTATCTCACGAAGAAGAAGGCATCAATTATGAGGCCATTGAACTTAACTTTGACCTATTGGAGGAACTTCGGTTACAAGCAATAGAGAGGCATGCGATTTACAAGTCAAGGCTAGAATCTCAATACAACAAGAAAGTACATCGTAGAGATTTCACGGTTGGGGATCTGTTCATGAGAAAAATCTGTCAACAAGGTGGAGGAGTGTTCGGCGCAAATTTGAAAGGCTCATACTTGGTAAAAAGAAATTTGGGTAATGGAGCTTACGAGCTCAGCGAACTCAATGGCGAAAGTATTAAGCACCCATGGAACGCTCAGAACTTGAAGCGTTTCTATGCTTAGCCAACTTGCTACTTGTACAAATTGTAGGAAAGGTGGTAAGGCTACATGTGCATAATGCCATATGAAAGCCCATAATAAGCAAAAGTGCAAGAAAAAATTAAGATGCATATTGTACCACAAAACCTGCTAACTAGAACATCACAGCCCAAGAAACATGTTCATAATAGCCCCAAGGAGGCTACAGAAAAGTTCAGCAAGGACCTAATAACAAAACTAAATATGCTAAAACTAAAGAGGCCTCCCGTTAAGCGCCACTAGGACAGGCACCATCGCCACCACCACCAGAAAAGTTGCGAAGACTCCTCATCCACTCCACCTCCATCTCAAGTTGAGCAACGCGCTCTCTCTCTTGTTTCAATTCATGTTCGGCCAGATAGCGGGCAACCTCCAACTGATGAACTTAGCTTTTAGCCAAACGTGCCCTCTCTCTATAAGCCGTAGCCCGAGTATTAGCAGCAGTGATGAGCTACTCAGCCACCATAGTTTGTCGAGTTTCTGCCACCGAAAAGAGCCCTTCAGCATGAGTAGAGGCTCCCGCACTAAGGCCAACTCTGGGAGGAATGGCCTGTCCAGATTGCGTCAGAAGAAGAAAGCGGCATAGAAAAGTCAGGGCGTGCCAACACTCAACAAAGCGGCATTTCCAATTTTGTGGGGCCCAGCGCTTTGCAACCAGTTAAACAATGTAGGATTCCTTGAACGGGCAGGAACGAAGCTGGCCTCGAAAACACTAAGTTCCATCTCAATCACCGATCGAGCCTCGGCCATACTTTGGAGCCGCAACAACTCTCCCAAGGTGACCAAGGGCACCACACCACCAAGTCCACCTCCCATGGCACAAACACTCTTTTCGGCTTGGGAAGCTGGTTGACGGACACCGCCGTTAAGCCCCTTCCTACTCGGACCCGAATCGCTATCAGGACGAAGAGTTTGAGGCTGATTAACCCCCGGTTGGTCTGAGATGGGATTGATCTGAAACCCAGTGCCTTAGCCAGTACGGAAGTTAAACTCACGAACATCACTCTCCCGGGTCTCAACACCCTCCAGTGGGGCTTTTCTTTTATCTGACGAACGGATGTGTACTGTTTCGTCTTCATCGGCGGGAACCCTATCCACGACTCCCACCACACTCTGTGTCGCTCCTAGTATGGCCTCCTCAGTCCCATCAGCATTAACAGCAACCATTCCACGGAGTCTAGACCTGACTCCAACAGCTACGAAAGTATCTTTAGCAACGACTGAACTTGGGCCAGCTTCTTGGCGTGACCTCCGAGTCGGAGGATATGCGACCTAGTCGGAAAAATATTCATCAAGGGCGGCATTCCAAGAACTGAAATCATCACTTACCATCCCTTTGAAGCTTACCAGCGGAGCCCGAGTCGGGTCCTGAAGGAGCTTGGCGTTAATAAGCCGCTTATCAGACAACAAGGGAGAAACATCTCGAGGGAGAGTCATTCGATTGATTATATCAAAGGCTCGACGAAAGCCCAAAGATAATTCTTCTTTGGCTGGGAGTACCGGAGCTACCACCAAAGAAACACAAGTAAGAACCAAAAAATTATAGGTAAGGGAAAATGGATAGGAAGGATAATACTTACGGGAGTCGGGAGTTCGAAAAGCACATGGTACTGGCAAGTAACTTCCGAGTGGGTCACGACAATTGAATCGATGAACCCAAAACCACTGACGCCGCCAATGCTGACCGCCGATGGAGTTCCTATTGAAGATGGGGCGCACGCTGCGCTGCACCTGCAAGTACTAGTGACCTTGGCAGCCGGAATCATAAATGAACCGATAGACATAGTCAATGTCTCAGACAGACGGAAAAGGGCAGCCACTCTCATGTAACAACACCAACAAACCAATCAGATTAGGACAGGAGAACGGGATTATCTGCATTGGGGCTAAACCCTAATTAATTAACACCCGACCGATAACGTGAGCCAATGGAAGCCTGGCACCGGCCGCAAACATACCCATATTAAAGGCGGCGTGGTCAGGCTCGCCGCTCCAAGGGCATTCGCTATGACTGAGAGTCTTGTACCCGATCCCCGGATAACTATACAGGTTGAAAGCACTATCTACTTCTTCGTCCCGCATACTATTGGTGTGACCCCTCAGAGTGGAGTTAGTCACCGTACGACCACGACCGGCAGGGCGACTCAGACTGCTAGGGTCAGCAGAATCTTCCAAATTCACGAAGGAAGGGGACGCCCGACCTTCAGTTTTAGGAACAATGCGCCGTCGTGATGACACCTCGCCAAGGAGAGTAGATTCCCTTGGAAGCTCATAGCGAGGAGGCGGAGGAATAGAACGACGACCACTTTGGGTAACAGGAGTTACAGGGGAACCCTAGTATTACTACCCTCCTCGTCTTCTTCAGAACTGAGAAATTCTTGCGAAGATCTCGAGTCAATAGCCATGAGCGGGGAGAGTAGAACATTGGAAAACAGGCAAATAAGCACAAACACCCTAGGAGGAAGAACAATAGCCATTATTGGAAATTTCGCAGAAACAACAGAAAGGGAAAAGTTGCAGAAGGGTGAGAAATCCAAGTGTGGCCTCAAGCATCTACATGACCAGCCCCTTTTATAAAGGGAGAGAGTGAGGGCCAAATAACTGTTCCCCCCAAAAATCGAAGTGGCCAGTTGAAAGAAAAATCATGGAGCATTGGATTAGGACACGTGGACGCAATCAGGCGAAGAGACGTGGGTGAAGTAATGCATAATTAAATTTGACAGGAATATTGGGAGATCAATAGCATTAAATGCATAATTAATGCATGTCAGAACCACTATTAAATGCAATCATTACCATTGAAGAACAAAAATAAAAACTAAGTGAAAAAAGGGAAACCAAAAGAGTACAAAGGTTTTTCATCCTAAATACTAAGTCCCACCAGAGAGGCCAGTCGGAGCATGAGCAGAATGAGAGGGAGCCACTGCGAAAGTCGACGCCGTTGACGGCTGGGATGCCACTCGACTCGGGAAACCCAAAACGCGAAAAAAGTCGGACATGTATCCTAATAGAGTAAGGTTCATTCACTCCGACTCCCAGTCAACGCCAGAAGAGCGTGCAGCATCTACATCTGTACTACAGGAATTAAAGCGTGCAGCATCTGATGGAAATTATTTAGAAGAGCTGTCGCACCGTTCCCATTAGCTAATCGCGCCGAGTGTGCCAAAGCCTTGGCGGAACCGAATATCCCAGTAATTTTTCTCTCGAAGTTGATTAAGGTATAAAAGTCCGCCTCATATTTGTTAGTGAGGGCAACCGCCTCAGCTTCTTTTACCTTTAGCTCTCCTTGATAGTCAGCTAGTCGCCCTTTATCTCATCCAACTCCTGAACGAGTCAACTATTCTTTTCTTCTGATTCTCAGGGCCTCCTCGGTGGCCCTCAATGATGTTTCACTCGGAAGCAGCCTCCCTTCTGCCAGTCTCAACTCCTCTTTAACGGCCTCCAAGGCATCCTCCAAAGCCATACGCTGACGGGCTGCCTCCTCCCGAACTGACTCAACCTCTTCCGAGTGTCTCCGCTTTGCATCCTCCATCCTTTCCCTCATTTGGACCAGCTCTGCCTCCCTTTGACGGTCGAGAATAGCAGACTGAGCCATCTCCTGACCTTGACGAGCCAAGACAAGAGACGCCTGACTTAAGTAACTCAGTGCCCGAGCATTATACCAGTCGCCGCATGAATGAGATCGTCGGAATTCAAAACTCCAATGATATCACTTTCCTCTTGAGTGAACCCAATGGGGATAGACTCCATAGCTCTTCCCATATATACCGAGAGAGCTGGCTGATTGAAGTCATACGGGTTCGACCCGTAAAGGCTGCGGAGCACCGACGGTAAAGAACGAACATCCGGAGTAGAGGCTCCAATTTTAAAACCAAGATAAGGAGTCTCGGTTGAAGGCACCCCCAAAGCGGCACCGCTGGAAAAGAGGCCAAAGCTGTCAGCCCGAACCCTCTTGCTCGGGGGCTCGGAAGGTCCGCTGATAGGCACCGACTGATCCTCCATAACAACTTTACTAGAACCCCCAGGACGTCGTTGCACCGAACGGATGATTGGGGAGGAGCAGCCAGATTTGGGAAGTAAAAAATCCTCCTCACGCTTTCATTCCGAAGTGATCATTATGTCGTCAAGCCCCTTTTGTTGCGCCGCGCCCATGGGCTCAGGACTCGCAGTGACCTCCTCTTCCACGTGAACACCGGCCTCGGAATCCAGTGCAATCATACCTTCCTATAGGGCCTGGGGGCTTGGTTCTGTCGGGAAGGACTCGTCCATCTCTATTATTTCTAATAAGGCGTTCGGCCTCACAGCCGCCTAATCCAGGGAAGTGGACGACCCCCATAGGACAACAAGAATGTCCGAGTTAGCGAGAGAGGTCCCCGGGGGCTCCAAACTCGCACCGACATGAGCAGCCACAGTCACCACCAAAGAGGGAACCGGCGCTCTCGAATCCATCATGAGTCCATACTTTTTCAAGAGCTTGTCAGTAATGATGTCGGTGTTTCTCTCATGGGCACTCATTTTACTGATGATGCCTACCAGCTCCAATAACTCTTTAGAAATTGGAGGTCCTAGACGAGTATCCCTATTTGTAAATAAAGATTAAGAGCATAATCACTACACATCTTAGACAAATGGAGTCAAGCGAAAGTATGGACATACATACCTCTGCGAGAGAGAATTAGCTGAAAGGCAGAGGGAACTCTGATCTGAGCAGGCTTCCACGCGCCGCCCTCCCAGCACAACCATTCTTTCCAATTCTTTATGGAAGTGGACTTCCCAGAAAGAGTTATTCCACATGTAGGGTTGACTCGATTAAATCCTCTATGCAAATTTTCCTCGGAAGGACGACATAGATAATCGAGTTCCTTAGGGGATAAATGACGATACCCCTTCTTACAGAACAAGAGAATAAATCCAATTATTGTGGCCTAGGCATTTGGGGATAGCTGATGCGGCGCCAAATTCCAATAATCTAGCTTCAGCATATGAACGTTCACTGCCACTCGCCCTTGAGTGTGAAGCAATACGGGCCCGGATGTTCTTCGGATCTGGCACATCCTCCGCCGTCGCGAATGAGGAAGGTAGGGAGTGAGATACCGCCGGAAGTCTACGCAGCGATGAAGACACCTCAGTCTCATCTCGCAGATCCCGGAAGGCCCTCTCTAAGGATTCCGATTACCCTTCTCCATCACTTGTTGCTCGCCTCGGGTCCGAATGACCTATGGAGCGGTCGTCAGGATTCATGAAAAGTGTGTGATAATCGAAAAAGGAGAGTGGATGGAGGGTAGCGAATCAAAGATAAAATAGCGAGAGAAATGTAAAGACTACATTAGAGAAGACGTCCCTTTTATAATATGTCCCCCCAATCGACACCACCGCTGACGGGACAGCAGTTAATGAAGAACACGTCTAATGATGAAAAGGGACATCGTAAAGACAACCCGAGATCCTGAAGCGTCGTCTCAAAATCTCTGGGCACAAAAATGTCATTTCAAGAAATTAAAATTCAAAAATAGGGCACACGCGCTTATTGAGAAGGTTTCGCCTCCACCCGCCACGCGCCCATGAAGACAAAACCTGGGGGCTAATGTAGTAGGGCCCAGGATATTGGGCCCTCTTCCCCTTGGAACAGCAATTGGGCTACAAGCCCTAGAGCCCAATAAAGGCCTGGAGGCCCCAATTATAGGAGATGCGGGGTGTGTCTATTTCACTTTCTCGGGTAGGACGACTTGGCTACTTGCTCCTCCCCACTACGAGCCTACGCGGATATCCCTAGGGTATCTGCCTAGGGGATATCCTAGATAAGATCCTAAAGATAATTACGTGAGGCTAAATGCATTTAATGCCCGCACTGTACGCGTATATTGTGAAGTGACCTAGCGATCTATCCGGATACGGATGACATCTGGTTATACAATATAAATATGGGAACAACTCATGGCAATGATCATCAATCATTCACCCCCCTAAAAAGGCACAAGATTGCCTAGGGGGCAATTCTATCTCTTCTATATGTTATGTTAGCTTAGCACAGATAATCCCTCAATTATCCCTAAATAGTCACATTAATCCACCATCAGCAAGGGGTCAAATTTGACAAGCTACAAAATTTATTTTATTTAAATGACTATTATACCCTAAATCCTAAATCCTAGGGATAAATTATACCCTAAACCAAAAGGGTAAAATTACAATTATACCCTAAACCCTAAACCCTAGGGATAAATTATACCTAAACCACAAGGTTAAAATTACAGTTATACGCTAAACCCTAAACCTAGGGATAAATTATACCCTAAACTCTAAACCTAGAGATAAATTATACCCTAAACCACAAGGGTAAAATTACAATTATACCCTAAACCCTAAACTCTAGGGATGAATTATACCCTAAACCCTAGGGGATAATTATACCCTAAACCACAAGGGTAAAATTATAATTATACCCTAAACCTTAAACCCTAAACCCTAGGAGATAATTATACCCTAAACCATAAGGGTAAAATTACAATTATGCCCTAAATCCTAGGGATAAATTATAACCTAAACCAATAAAATTGCAATTATATCCCTAAAAAAACAGTAACGTACAACAACAATTTAAAAAAAAAAGAAAACACTCTGAAGGTGAAGGAAGGAGGTTGTACTGGGGTTTGTACCAATTGAAGGTTGTACATTGTCATTTAAAATATAGTAATTGAGTTAATGAATGGTCCGTCTCACATAAGGGGATCCGTAAGACGATCTCACCCAAAACCTACCCTTAAGAATTAATGAATTAGTGGGTCCATTAATAATGAGTTTAAATTAGAAAATGAATTTGGATGTTAGTTGAGTTTAATTGGAAAGTGTGTAATAAATGAGGTGGAGAAAAAATTAGAGTTTGTTGTAAACTAGAATATAAGAATCATAAAGAAGAAGAAAAGTATACAAGAATACAGAAAAAGTAGGAGAAAGAGAGATTTTCATTAACGTTGATATATGTTTGTAAGTGTACAAAACTCTAATATTCTCACTCTTAATATAGAGAAGAGAAATGGTACAATTGTAAATAAACTATCTTCATATACTAATGATTAAAGGAGTAATGTCCACATAAAATATTTCATAACACTCCTCCTTGGACATTACAACGTTATGACATCATATACATGCCTCGATAAAAAATCTCGCTAGAAAACCATGTAGAAAAAACCAATTGAGGAAAAGAGTACATGTCTTATTCATAATAGTTGCCTCATTAAAAACTTTGAAAATTTTAGTTAAAGAAAATAGTACAGCTTGGTCTTTAGGACCCAATCTTCAGGATTATTTAGATATTGTTTCTTCCCCAAGACATTAGATTGTCTGTCTCATCAAAAACCTTCAACTAAGAAAACCTTTGTAGGAAAAAACTTAGTTAAAGAAAAAAGAGTACAGATCTTATGGTTTTGATGTGTTGCATTAGTTGTCTCATTAAAAATCTTGGACTAAGAAAATCCAGTGGGAAAAACTTAGTAAAGGGAAAAAGAGTACAATTATTAGTCTTCAGGACCTAATCTTTTGGATTGTTTAGAAATTACTGCTCCTCCTGAAAACAAAGATACATTGTAATATAATTGTTGATCTTTAAGATCAAAAGTTTGAAATTTATTTGGAATCGCCACTCCCCCTGAAGACGACAATCTTCTGGGTCTACATAATACAGTACTACAAGCACATACTAAAATATAATTTGAGTAAACAGAATAACGATAAATAATTTAGATTTTTACATGAGCAAATGTTGTGTAATATCTCACTGCTCTTCTGGAGCATATAAAATAAATTTGTCATGTCTCGTATAATATATTAATTGTTCATTCATGCAACACATAATTTATTGTCTTATAAAAGACTGGGGAAATTCATCTTTCATCATGCCCCATGAGCTATAAATTTATTATATCAACAATCTTATTACACCAGTTTGAAACTTTAATATTATGGGGATCATTTAATTGACATTCAAATCAATATATCAATGTCATGTTTGTTTCTTATAAATAAACCAATATATTTTGTATCTACGAGATACTTGAGGATATGATTAATTTTATTTAACTTCTCTTTATCCGAGAGTCATAAAATCTTGTTAGTAAGTTCATCATAAGTGCATATCAGGTCTGATACAATTATGAGAAAACATGTGCTTTAAAAGCACTAAATGGAGGGACTTCTAGCCCAAAATATCCTCATTATATACTCCAAGTATATAGACATTAGTTTTCCACTTCAAGGGATATAAACGACAATTGGCATACAACATGAATAGATATATATATGTAAAATAATCATCAAATAAATTAATTGGTATTTAAATTTAAAATATTCTCAATCTACAGGTTGAGACAACTCTTTGGTTTTATCCAAGTTCTTTCATTTCGAAAAATCCGTCATCTTGGCGTGAGTTAACTTATATAAATTTATGTACATCCAAATCTTAAATCATTCATATACACACAATTTACATTCTTTTTCAGGAAGACATAACAAATTAAAATGTAGCATATCCATATTAATTGTTTCAAGGTTTTGCAATGATCAATACTGAAGCTATATATTGTGATATTTTATTCTCATCCAAATTGAGAAGATTTAAATTCTTCATGGATTTTCATGTAAATCATATAATGATGTATATTTACTGCATATCTAAATATATTAAAACTGTTATATAAATTAAGTGGCGAAACGTAATGTATAATGGGAGAGTATGTATCATTTATATATTGGGCCTCTGCAAGAACCCTTTGAGCTTTAACTGATCACCACTTTATTATCATTCATATGTCCTTCTAGGACAAATATTTATATCACATCAGAGAATATTTAAATAAATATTTAATGAGTTAAAGCTCGATCTCAATGCTTTATTCTGTCTTATAAAATATTCGTGCTTAGGCACTTTGATATCATATTTAAGTTCTGGATCCATATTATTGTTTAAGATAGTAAAAGCGATCGAATAAGCAAATGCATTGTCGACAACTTTCTATTTCAATTCATATTCTTCTCCCAAAATCTATAATGATTTCTATATTTATATAACCAGATCCTTGTCATTTCCCAATACGTTTGGATCTAGTCGTTTCGCATACCCAGTTTTTTTTAGTTATTTTGATGCACGTGCGAATTTACTGGGTATATGTCTTCTGGACAAATCTATTAAAGAGATTTTTTATTATCAAAACAAACACTTCTGATAATTTTGGAAGTGACTATTTATTCTTAAAATAAATTTCCTCGGATATTTAATTTTCAAATCATAAAGTCTTTCACGCTTCTAGCGTTGATCCAATAATTGTTTAAAATATTATGTCCCTGGGGAACTCTACTTCCAGTGGTCCATTGATTATAAATATGAGGGACTTTGTCACTTCATCATAAGTTTGACAGTTTATTTGCTATTACAAACCAATAATCTTTTGAATTTCTATTTCAGTCAATCTAGTGCAAAATAATATAATTTCTCAGCATTCACATAAATATTAGGCTTAAATCTCCCCCTAATGCCGTGAAATGATCTTCATTAAATGTGCAGTTAGCGTACTGACATATATATTAATCCTCTATTTTGGGCATTATAGAAATTGACGGATAATTATCATTAAAATGTCTATTGAAGTACGCTATGGAGGTGATTTAAAATACTAATTGCAAAATCCATAATTCGCTAATGGGAAATGTTTAAGGCTTCCGGCAATGATTGAGCAGAACTAGTTATAAATTGAGTATAATTATGATATGCAGGAGCCAGATTTGTGTCTAATTATTCCAAGTTCCTGTTGGAATAAAATATTCACTGCCTGTGAACATAAGACATTGGATGTTCCACTTTTTTTTGTAATATTATCAGTTGATATCAAACTCCAATTGACTAAATCAAATATTCAATATTTGAGTTCTTCATATGAAATTTCATTTGTATTAGTGCACTTTGAATAAAAATTTATTTATTCAGTGGATACATCACTAAAATATTTCGGTCATGTCATAAAATAAATTGACCAATTTCTCCTTAAATCTCTTAAACATATTAGAAGAAATAATTTCAACTTTAGTATATATGTAAATATCATACTATAAAATTTCCATACAAATTTAATAAGTTTCATTTCATACGTCATGATTTAAAGAATTTAAATTATCTGGCTCATCTGTTTGCCTAAATTAACTCAATTACTCATGTCATATTTAAAAAATATTGGGTTTCAAATATAAATATCACAACAATATATATCCAACTATCAACTTATAAGATATGTATGATCAAACAAAATCATTTAATAGCATATAAAAATAAAATAATAATGTCATAGAAAAGAAATCATGTTTGAATAAATATTTTTATTCAGAGGAATATAGCTAAATTGTCTAACATTTTAAGAAAATCTCGAATGTTGAAATCATACTTTGTCTCCTTAATCTTCAAGCTTAGGTTCAAATTTATTATCATTGACAAGGTCAATATTTTTATTTGATTCGGGCAAATAAATATTTTTATTCTACAAATAATTTATTCTTATATTTTGATATTCCACAATCAATTTACTTGTTGTGAATTATTTACAAGACCACACATTGATATGTGTAACAAATTTTCTTCTGCTGGGAGTGCTTGGTCAAATCTTTGATTTCGTCCTTGATCAGTGTCATTTTCACCTAGATTTTAGTATCTTTTATTATGTATTTTTGTATGTTATATTCATTTTGTATTTTCTGGTGTTATATGATGATATGGAGATGTGTGCTTTGAAATGATAAATGAGCGATTTTCATGATTAAGTGTCTTAAAATGCGCAACATTTGTAAATATTTAAATAATTGGTTTTTTGGTGTAATTTTTGTGATTTTTAGGTATAAATGGATTCTAGACACGACAAGAAAGATGTGGAAAAAAATGGAGCTCAATTCGGAGTTGAAACGAGGGAGAACGAGTCAAAAAAAAATGCTGAAAAATATACGTCCAACTTGTGTAATTTTTCTGTATTCATGTGGAGCACAAAACTGAGAGTGTGATATATGGTTGGAATGCCATGAAAGAGAGGGTCGCGTGAGCACAAGAATCATTATAATTTTTGGTCGTTTGGTTGTGTTGAAGTGCATGATAGTCCTAATTTTTATTGCTATTGTTGAGCTAATGGTTTTTGATGAGTTGTGGAGCATAAATGAAGTAGAGTGGAAGCTCATGCCAACCATTTCTATTCTCAAGCATGAATTGAGTCCGAAGATCAAATTGAGAAAACATTGTGGATGCAAGTTGGAAGTTCATGCCAAACATTTCTATTCTCAAATTTTTAAGGGAGTTTACTCTACATCTTGTCGCTTCTAATTGCTTGACATGAATTGATATTGATTTGGATTGTATTGGATTAGCAAGCAACTTCATATGTTATGTTTGTGGGAAGTTTACTTTTATGATCTAGGATTTCATTTTCAATTAAGGATGGGCTGTTTGTTGAGCTATTTGCTATGGATGATGAGGTGATATGCTTTGATTTCTAGTGATAGATGATTTTGGTCATGTATTTTAGTGCTTTTGTTATGTTTTTAGTTTGGTGAGTCTTTTCTTATGTGTTGTGTTTGAATTTTTATTCTTGTATAAGGATGCTTGGTGGTATGTTTTGGGAAGGTGTTAAATATTTTTAAATGTGAGCTATGATGCATTGTTTGTTATAGATGATGGCAAGCATGTTAAGGATTTTTACTAGTAAAAATTGTGACATGGATTACATAATTTGTTCAATTTTGAGAAGTATGAAAGATAATTATGTTTCTTTTTGATCCAAGCAAAAACTTGTGAGAGTTGAGCCTCAACCATGCCTCCATGGTTAATTCTTGATGAGAGGATCGATTGTACTTAGACTAACTAGAATTTGCTCATGGACTATAGGAACGAAGCCCGAATGGTTGAAATTTGTGATATGATCTTAGGTCATCCTTGCTAAATGAAGTCATAGCCATAAAATTTCTTGCCTTATACATCATCCCTAGTTAACTACTTTGAGCCTTAAAGTCTATTTCTTGTGATATAAGCACATTAAAAGACTTGAAAACTCACTTAAGCATTATATATATGACCTATGTGTGGGTGATTGAGGAGATGATGGTCTACAAGGTTGATGGTGAAATGTGCAAGAAGATGAAGGAAATGGTAAATCGAGAAAAAGATGAAAGAGCTAGAGCTACAAGCATATGCAACTTTAACAAAAAGGAAAAAGGAGCAAAATCATAAAACATGCTCAAGGAAATTCAAAAGACAAAGAAAGAAAGTATACAAGTTAAGAGAAGCTCAATAAATCCATGGTATGTTGATGTTTAGTGTTTATGAATATTTGAAAAAGGAAGGAAGTGAGAAAGTGAAGATGATGGAGAGAAGAATCATCTCTTCATTTATCTACACATGTAAAATCACTTTTATCTAAATTTTCCTACCCTACCAAAGAGCCTAAACATCACATCCAAAGATAAAGACCTTTGTGATCACATTTTGAAACTAGGGTGGCTTGTGAATATAGTCTATGAGCAAGCCTATGGTGCGTCAGTTCCAACCGGTTGATGAGTGTTGTTTAAACCTTACCGCATAAAGTGTTGAGTGAATGTTATATCCTATGAGAGGTTTGGATCAAAAGGAACTTAATTACTCTTTTGTCGTCTTGAGATTGAACTTGTTAATCTTTTATGTTATGAGTTTGATGTTGTAGAAATATTTAATTTGATTTCGTAATCCTTATTACTTGTGATGTGTTGTGATTTATGTTCGTTAGGTGTTTTCTAGGTGAAAATTACTCCTCTTGTTTATCACTTTTTGTTGTTCGAGGACGAATACCATTTTAGTTTGGGGGGTTGATCGTCGTCATTTTCACCTAGGTTTTAGTGTCTTTATTTGTGAATTTTCATATGTTTTTACCTGTATTTGTGTAACTTTTGGTGTAGTTTTGTGTTAATTAGGAGAGATGTGTACAAGTTGATAAATGTGTAGAAATGAGCTTAAATGTATGTGAAACAGGTCAAAATGGAGTAAAATGGAGTCGGGAGCTGAAACGGGCTGAAAAACACCCAACTCGAGTTGCATGGTCTTACTCGACTTGCAACTCGAGTCGAGTTGAAGCTCGAGTAAATGCAGGAATTGTCCAGTAGCTCAACTCGAGTTGCAAGGACTAACTCGACTTGCAACTCGAATTGAGTTAGGTGTCGAATAAAGTTTAGCTTCTGACACGAGTAGACAGGTGAGAGCTCGAGTTATCTTACTCGAGTCGAGCTGGGGTCAGGGCAAGTCGAGCAGTAAGTCGAGCTGGGGCAGAGCAGCGTCCAAAATCATCCAGTGAGCTAACTCGAGTTGCAAGACGTAACTCGACTTGCAACTCGAGTCGAGCCGGAGTCGAAAAATCGTTCAGTTTGCAGAGCCACGCAACTCGACTTGACAGGCAGTAGCTCAAGTTGGGTCAAAAGCAGAAAATTTTAGGATAACTCTGGAAGCTTCTAGAAGGTCCCCAAGGGGTATAAATGCACAATTGGTGCGAAAATTAGAGAGAGAGCCTCATTTGACAGTTATTTTGGAGATTAACACACACTTTCTCACCACCATTTCACACACTCCATCCGATCCATCTCTTCCACTCTTCAATTCATCCATCTAATCAACTTGATCTTCAACAATCCATCCATCGAACATTTGAGAAGAGAAAAGCATCAAGGATTGAAGAAGTTAGCATTTTGAAGAGAAGGAAGGTTTCTCCATGAAAGGGAAGTCATTCTACTTTTCATTTGTTGATTTTCTTCTCATTTTGGCTCAAATGGAGCAAGCCTTTGATTGTATTGATATAAACACAATGTGCAGTGGCTAGTCCTATAGTAGGGCTAATCATATGATTGGTTGAGAAGAATGCTAAATATGTAGGATTTGAGATGTTGAATTGAGTTAATTTTGGACTTCCTTTTATGATTAATGAATCATGTTTCATTTCAATATTTGTGTGATTAATTTCTCTATTCATAGTGTTAAGATGATCATTCCAATATTATGATTAGATGTTTAATTGAATCATGTATTAAGGTGAGCATGCATGTTAGTGTGAGGGGAGGTAAGTCATACCCTTCTTATGCTTAGAACACTCATAGAGGGACATTTAAGAAATTGAGAGAAAAGAACCAAACTTATGATCATAGTACCTTAAGGGAATTGAGATTAAGTACAATCCTAGGAGATTTAGACTTGTAAAAGAGTCAAGAACCTAATTGCCTTGGCCATAGGGATTAGGGGTAAAAACGTGATTGCTTTTAGTCCACAAATTATTGAAGTTCACCATCAAGAGTTATGCATATCTAGCTAGATTTTTAAACATGATTATGATTAGTCTTGCTCTCTTCTCAAGTGAATTCTATCTCCATCTCATTCATCATTTGTTTGTTGTTTGATTCAATACGTTGTTAGTTCATATTCTTAGTTAATTGAGTAGAATAATAAGTAGTAGTCTAAATACTAAATCTTCAATCTATCATTCTTACAAGCATAAATCAATGAAAAATTCGGATACAACCATGAGTTTACTTTCCCTTGGGACGACAATCTTATAAATTTTGTACTTGGTCACACGTGTACTCGATGATAGTCTCTTATTCTTACACATTTTGCTAGAAATGAGACTAAGAACAGTTCTCGACATTCGAGAATGTCAATGGAATTCATTCTTCAACTATAATTATTTCTTACTCTTCCTCACCCTTCCATGTCATATATAATTTATATAATACTTTGGGAATATATCATGTGCTTCAGGCACAAGTTTTGAATCAACTAGTCTAGTATTATGATTTTTTATTTATAATTAATTATGTTTTTCTTCGACCATGTATTACATTGTGAGTCAACTACTTTGATAAATATCTTAATAAGATCAATTTAAATTTTGTCAATCAATAAAGGGAAGCTAATATAAATTCACTTTTCCACTATGACTATTTCTTATTCTCCTTCTCCCTTTTTATCTTCTACGCCGGGTATAATTCTTTTTGAATGTACCATGTGCTTCAGGCACAGGTTTTGAACATACTAGTTTTGCATTGTGGTTTTTCATCAATAATTGGTTATATTTTTCTGTTACCAATAATGCAGGAATAAGCTCTGAATATTTAATAAAATTTTTAATTCTATGCTGCTACTGGAGTACGAGGTTGCTAGCATGGAAGGTGGAAAGAGTTTTTCTAATAAATTCAGATTCTGTAATGTTCTGCTTACAGATCAGTTGTGAGATAATATAGTGTAAAACAGAATTGTATTATGTTACAGATTTTAAATCTCGAAATCTTAGATTCAGCCAGTCATATTGAGCTTGTTGATCAAAGCGTTCCTTCAGGGATTGTCATAAAATAACAGGATCTTTTTCTGTTAAAAACTTTTTTTAACGTCTTTGTTCAGATGATGACGAAGAAATTTTAGTATTTTGGCCTTCTAGGCCGAAGTACATTCAACTTTTGAAAATAATAATTTCACTTAAATCTCAGGAGATGAATTTCAACGTCTAAAGTTGCTTTAGACTAAATAGGTATTGACATCAAGGGCTAGCTCGACATATTCTCTTTTAGTGATGTCGGATATTTTTAATGAATTACAATTATTTTAAAAATAAGTGCATCTTATAAATTTATATCAAATTTCATGTGTACATTAAGAAATAAATATTCATGAGCTTTGCTTCTCAATTACTTGAAAAATATATCCTATCATCATATCATAATAAAGATGCATATAAACAATTAATGATTTTCATAACATATAAAAAAATATTTGGCAGCAAAAAGTTTAATCATAAAGTATGATTATTAAATTAAAAATATTTTCCATAAATTAAATTTTGAATTGGTATCAGTTCTGTCAAATTAATAATTTCACAATATGATCAAAATATTTGACATATACAACCACTTTAATTACATGTCGTATGATTCTTAAATCAAAGAAAAAAATTCTATACATGGAAAATCAAACAATTCCAATTCTAATTTTTCATTAAATGAAAAAAATGTCCAATCAATTAAAGTTGTATTATTCTATGTCGTATGATTCTTTAATGAGTGCAATCAAATTTCATTAAAAATCTTTTATTTCTTTTTTACTTTTTAATTGTAATATCATCAAAAATCAATCAATTTCTAAATAGCAAATAAGCAGGCTACCAATAATTTTGTACATCTTATGTGAAAAATTGATACACATGTATCACATAAAAATTGCATATACACATGTATCACATAAATATCGTTATCTTATCCATCAATTAAAACACTGATGTAAACAATATCCATGATTTAACATATAGATTTTGAAAATAAAATTTCTAAATTATCATTATATTTTTCATAAATATCATTTTTTACCATAAAGATGTAAAGTATATCCAAGATTAATATATATAGATTATGGAATTCAATCAATACATTATCATGTAAGACAAAAGCAAAAATAATACGAATTATATACACGCATTCTGATTAAAATTAAAATTAACATAAAAATTATATGAAAATTCTGTGACATTGATTTTTGACAAATCTCAGTTGGACATATGTATAATCAAAAGTTTGCCAAAAAAATAATTTTAATTAATCACAGCTCATGATAGAAAGTATGTGTAATAAAATCAAACTGACGTATTTTTTTAATCAAAATAGTCAAAAAATAAATCATATGTTAATTTTAATGATATTAAAAAAAACGCAGAGAGCTAGATTGAGAATTAAAAAGTTCATACATATATATTCGAAGATGAAACAAGATATCAATTACAAATATTAATTTTAATGTTCCATATAAGTCATAAACATGTCTGTTCTTCGTGATTAAACAAATTAATATTCCCTCCGTCCCATTGAAAGGTATTCGTTTGTTTTTTGCACGTGGATTAAGGAGTATAATAATTTAATGTATAGTAAGGTGAGAGAAATAATATTTTAATATGTTGTGTGTAGTTGTATTAGTATTGAGTGTGGGGCTATGTGTAGAGGTTGTGGGTCACATCAATCCAAAAAGGAAAATGAATACTTTGTAATGGGACGGACCAAAATGGAAAAATGGATACGTATCAAGGGGACGGAGGGAGTATAAAATTTTACTTATACCTTACAGAAAAGACACGATTCTTTTCTAGAGTCTCCTTCTCTTTCGATTAATAGTCCGGTTGGTTAGTTGCGTGCTGATAACGTGTTGTAAACTAGAATATAAGAATCATAAAGAAGAAGAAAAGAATACAAGAATACAGAAGAAGTAGGAGAAAGAGAGATTTTCATTAACGTTGATATACGTTTGTAAGTGTACAAAATTATAATGTTCTCACTCTTAATATAGAGAAGAGAAAGGGTACAATTGTAAATAAACTCTCTTCCTATACTAATGATTAAAGGAGTAATGTCCATATAAAATATTCCACAACAGAGTTAAACCAAACGAATGTGGATGCTCTATGTATTCTACATGATATCTCTATCTTCTCTCAATTAAATTATGAACTATCTTTTATCAATTAAATACACGATCTTTTTTTTATTTTTAATATAATAATCATAAACTTTTATTTTTGACAAAGTCTCTTGTAAAACAAGTTATTTGTGAGACGGTTCGATCCATCACTAAAGTTTGTTTATTGTATAGATAAAGTATTTTTAATGATTGTTAAAGTATATTTTCTAAAGTATGATTTTAGTGTGTTATAAAATGTTTTATTATTAACATACTTTAAAAAAAATAAGCATACTTTATCTATACAATAAACATAATTTAGTGATGGGTTGACCCGTCTCACAAGAGAGTTTTAGTCATAATTTTATGAATTATTTTATAACTTTTTTAATATTTATAATATTTAAATTTATATATATTATATTTTAAATATTTAACATGCGTGATTTTTATTAATTAAGATAATTATATTTTATTAATAGAAAATTTTGTGATTAAATTATAAAAAATTAAGTTTAAAATCACAACTATTCCATTCTCTAAATATACATCATACAAGCAAATTGTGTATTATAAAAGAAAAAATTCATGATTTAATTGAGAAAATATTAAAAAATTGTGTATTTAATTGATAAAAATAAAAGTTCATAATTAAATTGAAAAAAATGGAAAGGTCAAGTATTTTTTATAAAAAAATAGTTCGTGATTAAATTGAAAAAAGAGAAAAATGTCATATATTTTAACTTAATTAATCCTTTATAAAGGGATTTTAGACTTTTTAATTAATTTTAATATTACCTAGATCTTTAAATAAAGATCCTTGTTATGAATATTATTATATCTCACTTTAAATATGGGTCAAGGCCCTATAACTTAAGGAATACGAAAAAAGAGCCCATGATTTTTTAGCCCAGCAGGTTGAGCAGCCTGATCAAGAATAAAACCCATCCATCGCTCACCCAATACAAAATGAAGGCCCGATGGCCCATGAAAATAAAACTAGACAAGGCCAACGATACTCAAAGATAACATGTCCGACCTTATTACAAATCGACCTTGAGCTGAGCCGACCTTATAGATGTATGGCTAAGTTGTGGAAAACCTCGGCCAACCCAACAGAGGTTTGTATATCAAACACACAAAATGTGGGTGACAGTGATTGGATAAAGAGTCATTCTAAAATATCTGAAATAAAGACTACTTACACAACAAATGTGACAGTCTCTCAATCAATAGAAACTCTCTAATGAAATTGCACCACTTCCATAATATAATTGATTTTCTTAAAACACTTAGACATCTCTCTATTGGGTCATAGAAATTTGCAAAACCTTAAATTCACTTTTGGGACAAGTAGATAGGTATACATAGCTCACTTTGTGAAATAAGAGAATTTTTAGGTTGTTTTACTTCATTCATTATCAGAGAGGGTTGAGGTTTGTATGTATCAACAACAAGAGCATGAGCCCAATATTAATATTTTAATATAGATAGACTACTTTCCACTATTTACTTCTTTGATTGATTGTTTAAGTCCATAAATTTATTGCTGCCATCATCATTGCACGAAAAACACCATCAACAATCCTAAATTCTTAGAAAGATTGTTCAGGATGCTCACTTCAAACTCTAACAGGACTTTACATGATGTCTCTTGCCCCTCACAACCAATGTGTAAGATTTAAATAATTAATAGCACACACATTCATAACTCACGTGGCATGACAAAAATATATATTTCCCCCACCTTCTTAAGTAAATGATTGAACTTGTGTTGCACTGATGACAGTGAATTGACAAAACTTTTTACAATTTGACTTGTGGAGTTTCAAAAGAGAGTTTTGACAACAAATTATTAGTGTTTGTTATTGGAAGGTTATTAGTACGAGGCTAAGCTGCTTATAAAATTGTAAAGAATAGGTTGTCGTTGATAATAATTTCTCATTACTTCATCCTAATTGTATATAAAAAAATTTGTACACAGTATTTGAAAGTGAAGGCTTAGATGATTTATTGTTATTATCTCCAAACAACAGTATTGAAACTAAATGTCAGCACTATTTTCTCCTTCACTAGTACAGGTTATGAGTTCCTAGATATCCATGACATTTTACGCGATATTTTCTATTTCATTCTTTTGGAAAAGTAATGAGTAGAAGAAAGAAAAGAATGGATGTCTTAAAGTCAATGTATAAACCTTTTAAGGTACTAAAAGGTGGCACCAAAAATATTACCCTAAAGTATCACGTGACATCCCGTGTCATTATAAAAATAAATGCAACACATAACATGCACATTGTAACTGAGCCAACTCGTGTTTACCTCATCTATTTATTTTCCCACTTGGTTTTCTATGAGGTTTTTTACACTTCAAATGACTCGTCATAACATAATATACCCAATGGATAAGATATTATATTATGAAATGATTATATCTAGTATATTTTCCAAGTTACTCATTTGACCCTTTACAGTACTTATTAATGTTGTAATTACATATAAGCAAGGATTACTAAGTACCTTGGAGTTTGGAAGAACTTAAGTAAGACTAGCTCTTGTTCTCTTTCTCAATTGTTTTATCACCAACAATTTCAATCTAAATAGTTTCAAAAAAAAAAAAATTCAACCTAAATATGTCATCCACATTTTATTCATTTTAGGTCAAAAAAATAGAAATGAATTACAAGTCTCCTAGACATTACAGTATCTAATCTGACATGATCATAATTCATTTAAATTAAGGAAGAAAACAGAAAAGCAGTAAAAATGGCTCATCAAATCAAATATACAAGAAATAGGACCAGTTGACCTCATTTATGTGCATTTGCCCTAATCCTAAAACTAATTTCCAGCACATCACTGGTGATAATATAATACACAGCACCAACCCTTGTGCTTAAATTTTCTAAAGTTTCTATGATCAATAATTCTACATGGTTTTATACCTGATTCCGTTTGCAGTGCAGTGCAGCGCTGAAGAGGGGTAGTGAAGCTAGTAGACGCAAGGTTCTTTGCTAAAGGATGATCGATGGTAGATAAGGGTCGTAAAGATGTTTCTATAAAACCTGAAATAGAATGGGGTCCCAAAACATCCGTAGTATTTAAGCCTCTATGAGCAGTAAATCATTGAATCAAATCTTGGCTCATAGAAGCAGACCTGGCTGTTGTATGATTGAAGAGCACATCCAGCAATCCAAGACCATAACTTTTTATCCACATCATACAGAAGGCCTTTCCCTTGGTTCCAAGACGTGAAGCATATCAAATTATCTTGTCCGAAGCATTCAAATCTTTCAGCCGATAGTCTCAGAAGAGATCGGAAATACCTAGGTGGCATCCTAGTGACCTCAACCCAAACAAATTTCGTTTGATCAAGCTCCCAAATCCTCATGCTCTGAAGAGTACTGTACAGCCCAATTCTTCCGACTAGAAATAGGCGTTTCTGAGTTCCAGCCACCAGATATCCGTCCAACAAAGAACGCGGGAACTTTGCAGGTATGTGTTCCCACTGCCCTGTATCCATTTTATACATCATCAAACCAAGTGGTGAAAGAGTCTCCAAATACAACCTTGAGTCGCAAAAAGCCATTTTCGAGGAGCAAAGGTTTGCGGCAGGCATTGTTTGGTGAAGGGACCATCTATGAACTTTTGAGTCGTATACTTCAGTAGGCAAAGACTTGTCCCCATAAAGATCACTTGTGGCTATGACTTTGAATGACCTATCCTTCCGATCAACAACCATAATCAACTGTCTCTGCTGATTACAATGCAAACTTGGCAAAGTCCTCCAACTTTGCATCAGTGGATTACAGATTAATATTCTAAATGTTAATCCATCAAGCCCTGAGAAACATACAAGACCCCCTGAAGAGCCAACTAACCAAAAAGCCCATGGTGGTAGAAAATTAAATGGAATTCTGAACCACTGCTTCAGTGGCAAGCTAAAGACAGAACATTGAGGAGTCTGTGGATTTTTCCAGTAAGTTAGAAGGCAAGGCCCGTGAGATGGAACTTGTGAATGGAACTTCAAAAAGCTATTGTCTTGCAATATAGAATTCCACCTTTTGCAGACTGAGCGGAGTCTAAATATCATGAATGGCGGAATTCTAGCTAAAATCTCATTCAACAAATCCTCTGGAAGCATAGCCCATATATTGTCCTCCATCTGAATATCCGGGTGCACTGATTTACAGAATGTTGTCACCGTTTCCTCATCCAAACCACGTGGTTTTGTTTTAATGGTTTTCTGTTTAGAAGGGCTCGTATTCCTTGATCCCAATCGAAGAGGACTTGTATTCCTAGATCCACTACCCCCAAAACTTGATTGCCTGTGAATCCGTTCCTCCTCACCAAATGAACCATTTCTTACCAATCTGTAAATCGATGTTCTAGATCCAGATTCGGAAGCTTCTCTCATTTCAGCCATTGCATAAATATTCAAATAAATCTCACTTGACACAATGTCAAAAGCCTACTCTATAATTTTGCAAACCCTAACTGGTTCATATTAGGCTGAGATATTTAGACACTGGGAATTATTCAAATAGGTTCTGCTGAAAGCATTGGAATCTCAAAACCCAAGACTGCAACTGTTTTGACAACCATTCCACGAACCTACATTTATATATGGCATTAAATGAGAAATATAGCTTGAACAAGCAACAATCAGATTACAGAGCATTTGCCTACATCACATATTCTGCAAACATATTGGAACATACAGCACAAAGAAATGCATGTTAAAGTATTAGTGTTTCTTAAACCAGACACACATCTAATACTTCGTAAGGTCAGGTAAGAGGCACATTATAGCAGAAAATAAAAACAGAACTAGAAAGCACGGAATGAGGGAGGAAATTTAATTTTAAAAATTTTCACATTCCAATTTTTTCACATCTTTAATGAAGAGAAAGCATTTTCAAGTTTATTAGAAGAGACTATAGAGGAAAAACTTATTGCTATAGCACAAAGCCTGATTTGATTGGATATGTATGCTAGGGGGTGTTAGCAAACCCACGTTAAGAGGATAAAAGAACTTTTACAAATTGAAGTGTTTTGGTTTTAATTTTACTGATTAAGTAATCACACCATAATAGATTCTGAGAAGTTGCAACGGAACTTCTTTTAATTTTTTACTGATTAAGTAATCACACCATAATAGATTTGATTGGATATGTATGCTAGGGGGTGTTAGCAAACCCACATTAAGGGGGTAAAAGAACTTTTACAAATTGAAGTGTTTTTGGTTTTAATTTTTTACTGATTAAGTAATCACACCATAATAGATTCTGAGAAGTTGCAACGGAACTTCTTTTAATTCTAGGAAGAAATTATTTTGCAAACACAGCCTACTTTTGACACTTAAATCACTTTATTTTCAAATACCACCCACTTATGACCGTTACTACGGTAATCATATACTAATTCATTTCTCTATAAGCACAATCATTTGCAAACACACGCTTTAAAGCGACTCCAAGCTTATTGCTATTTGCATTTGAGCAATGTCAACATTTTAAAACCTCTAGATAGATACTCAGACTGTATGGCATTACTCCACAACCTCACCTTAATAATTGGTGCTAGCAACTCCATGCAAAAATTACACCACATACACATTACCTTAATAAATATGTGAACATCCAAAGTCAAACCTATATGTAACTAGAAAACATAGGAGCTGGTGCTTTAGAAAAGGTCAACTTGGACAATAGAAATTGACAGTATATGTGCAGTTCATTTTTGACTAAAGACTTGGACAAGACAGTAAGAAAAATGTTTGAGGTTTATCAAGAAATTGTCATCAGCATATAAATATACATGGAATTGATATTTAGATTACAAATGCAAGTATCTTGAGTTGAGTTTGACTCCATTAAAAACCCAATATTAGATTCCTAATCTTTACTAATATATGGAATTGAAATAGAAGACAATATATATATTTGCGAGAAACTGAATACAAATTACTAGAGTAGCAAGAAAGAACATAAATAGAAGCTGCATATAACGCGCTACTCAAACAGAGTTAACTAGAAGACCTTTATATGGTGGCAAATCAGCTCAATGGCTGAACAATCATCTCAAGGATCTCATAAGCAGTCATCAATGAAACATGTAAATGGAAGAAAAGAAGGAACTTACAGCAAAGATCAGATTCATGAATGTATATACCCACACACGTCATAGTATTGAGAGAAAATTTGAATTCATTAACTCTTTTTGATTAATCAATATTTCTAAAAGTTAAAACCTTTTACTCAGGATAGAAGCTAAATGACACAACTGTAACTTTCTCCCTTTGATCAAGCTCATGCAAAAGCACAATTAGACAATTAGTATGATACAAGTGGATCTCCTAGAAGAGGACACATGTATAATATTATAAAAAAGTATAACTTGAATTCATATGAAATAGGATTTGGGTTCTCATAAAATGTAAATAAACCTCATTTATGCAATCAATCCAACAAAAATAAAAATAACTACATTTAGAAAGAGGCGTGTTGACGAAAACAGAAAGCAATAGAAAGGTGAGGTCGGGTTCCAGGAAACTGGAACTGAGATTAAGATTATTTAGAGTGATTGAGCCTTAAAAGAAATGGAAAACCAACTTCAGAGAATTTACAGAGATTCAAAACCTAATTACATTAGATGAAGCTACGTTGGAATAAGAAACAATTCAAAAGTGGGAAAGGGTTGAGAAAATTGTTGGCAGCATATCTGGGTGGGTAATGAGAGAGAGTATATCTTCAGCTCTTCATTTACTGTGAGGCATTAGGTTTTCAACCACTTATTCAGGGCAAAGACTTATTATCGTATTCAGCTGAAGATTATTGGTTCAATGGAAAGCACTAAGAATATCAAAACCAACATAAGTAAAATACAGCATTAGATTCAAATCCATACAGATATAACAACAAACAATCAGATTACAAACCCATTTTACCAACATCGCGAATGCAAATCAAACAAAATGGAACATACGAAAAAGAGAAATTCAGGTCAAAAGATAGCGTTTCCGCAACCAGATCCATCTCAAATAGTTTGAAATAGATTACAGGAATATTCGAGGAGAGAGATTGTAACTTCGATGCAAAAACCAGCAGTAGAAACAAAAAAACAACAACGAGGTTGCCCAAATGAGTGTGTAATGGATTACCTTGTACAGTGGTTGAGTAATCTGATTCCTGGAAATCAGAGAAGCAGATTCTTTCGATGCTGGATGTAAGATTGATGGGGTTTAGGAGGGTCGATCTCCATAGTCATACAGCGTGCCTCGCTGCTTCTTACTCTGACTTGCGGTTAGTTTGTTCATAAATAAATAAATTTCACCGTCTACGGAAAGACATCTATTTATACTTTGGCAAAGCCTAGCAACCTTTCAACTGGTACAACTCCTGTACAACCTCCTTCCTTCTTTCACCGTGTGTGTTTTTTTTTAATTGTTGTTGTACATTACTATTTTTTTAATTTTAGGGATATAATTGTAATTTTATCCTTATGGTTTAGGGTATAATTATTCCCTAGGGTTTAGAGTTTAGGGTATAATTATAATTTTACCCTTGTGGTTTAGGGTATAATTATCCCCTAGGATTTAGGGTTTAGGGTATAATTGTAATTTTACCTTGTGGTTTAGGGTATAATAGTCATTTAAATAAAAAATTAAAAATAAAATAAAAAATAACATTAATGAAGGAGCATGAATTAATTAAGAAGGGTGGGGGACCAACGTTGTACCAATTCAATTGGTACAACCGGTTGCACCCTAGTCCCTCTCTTATACTTTTGTTTTCCTTTGTGCCACTACAGGGGGATAAATCTTGTTTCATACTTCTCCAATCCCATAATAAACTTTAACGTTACTATAGATACAGAGCTTAATAAAAATTATTTTTTGACCAACTTTATTAATTTTTTAAAGGAATTGTAGATTGTAAATAAATTATAAAGTACTATATTGTGTGTTAGTTGGGAATGATAAATCTATAATTAAAATGAACTTTTTGGAATATGAATTGATGTGATATTTCCTTTTTTTGGTAATAAAATTTAATATAGTGCGGACAAAAATAAAATTGTGAAGTTTATTATGGGACGGAGTGAGTACATAGGAAAATCTTATTCCATAGATAAGAAATTGTTTTTTAGTTTAATGGGGTACAATTTCTTAAAGAAAGGCTCTTGAGAGACTATCTTTGTGTGAAACCAGTAAAGTAGTACTCCGTCCGTCTTGTGAAAAGAGGGTCTTTTACTTTTTGCACATGAATTAAGAGTATTAATATTTAATATGTAGTATGTAATTGTATTAGGGGTGTGTGGGCCCCATATTTTAATTGTATGAGTGGGTGTGTGTGGGTCTCATATGTGTAGAAAATGAAATTAGACTCTTTGGGTGGGACGCACAAAATAGAAAAAAGATCATCTTTGCATGAGACGGAGGGAGTATTTTTTGAAAATATGATGAATAATATATTAAAGTATGATTTTTTCATCCCGATCACAAGGAGAGGTTCACTATAATGGGGGTACTTTTTTCCTTTCTGGAAAGAATGAAATGCATAGGGGACTATCCTGGCACTTTTGTTGCGGCATGCTCCTCAGATTTACGGATTTGCAGGGGGCCTCAGGCCCTACTGATGCGCTTTTTCTTTGCAGGAAAAATTAATTCTCAAGTATTAAGGATATCAGTTGCAGCTTAACCAAGCGACCAAGTGAAATGTCGAACCCAAAATAAAATAAACACTAGAAGAATTACGAAAGTGGATCAAGTAGGAGAATAGGTAGCTCTAGGATAATCCAGTTTCACTCATTAATTTCTCTTTCGTGTATCAATGTCCGACTCTGCCTTGTGGAATATGGACGCATCACTAAGCCATGCATATTTACTCTATAGACACAAGCAAACATGCGTATAACACGTGTGAATAACCTTGGAGCAAGAGGTATAACTTCACCCCCTTTCTAGGTATTATCAGTATCAATTATTTCCCTGGTCAATTGGTACTCTAACCCGATATGATCTCCCTTTATAGGCATTATAAAATTATCCTCTTTATTCTACTTACTAACCCGAATCCAATTCAATTAATAAGTATTTATATAAGATAGTTCTAATGAAGCTTCGGAGTCCCCTCACTTAGAATCATAACATGGAATCCTACTCAGCAGTGAATGCACTCAATCAATAACCAAGATATGTATTCAGACTCTACATAATAGTTAATGATGGACAAAATAACTCTGAGTATGAATTAAAAATGCATAGTCTTATATAAAATAAATCCACAAGTAGTGTTGTACTGAGTTTACACACGAAAGTTCAATTAATTCGTAAAAACATTCACAACCTTAATTCTACCAAAAAGGCTCTAGCCCATGATGTTGTAAGAAACACACATGGGGGTTGAATATATCTTACCCATATGTCTGGAAAATACAAGATAAATTAGGAAACGAAGGAAACCCTAGATGTGGGCATCGTCGCGTCCTTCTCCGTCTTGAATCCTCCTTTTGGTTCTCCTCTTGATTCCACGAACGAATCTTCAAAGTGATGGATGGATGGAGGAAAAGATGTGGATGATGGTTGGGGTGATCCCCCCTTGTGGGGTGTAGGATGATGGTGTTGTTCTTCTCTCCAATCGAATTCTAATCAATAATGATGTGATCCACATTCCCTTTTATACTTTTAGGCTCTCCTTATGAACCTTGGATGGACTTTTGCTTAGAAAACATGAAAATTCACGAATAGGGAGTAAAAATCCCATCGAAATCTGATCTGCGTGTCTCCGTTCGACCAGAGTGGTTCTAGTCAAATGGCTGGTCGAGTTGCATGCGCAGTCTCACTGTTTCGCAGATAACTTTCACATTTAAGCTCTGATTTGTGTGATTCTTGCGCTCACGCGATCCTCTCTTCCTTGGCTTTCTATCCATATAAAGAAATCATATAGACTCTAACATTTGAATATGTAACAAGTCATGAAATGTGGCACAGTCGTTCTGTTCGGCACAGCTTGCGCGACGTCACCACTTTGATCATAACTGTCTCGTTTGGAATCCGATTGAGGTGTTCTTTACGCCAAAATGACCCTCTCTTCTGTGGCTTTTCAACCATTTATCACACATCTACTTCAAAGCTCCACATGAATACAGAAAAATTACACAAGTTGGACGTGCGTTTTTCAGCATTCATACACAAATTGCACATTTTCTCCAACTTTGCACTTTTAATCCTTTTTCCACCTAAAACACAATAAAACACCTCAAGTGTACATTTTTCTCATATATATTGAATATAAGACATTTGTGCTAATATATGACAATAATTCTCATCAAACAGGTGTTAAATTGGACACTAAAACACGTTTATTTTCACTCTCAATACCTACTTAGTTGACTGACAATGACAAAGGCTTGCGAAACTAAGTAGGGCCCTATAATTCATTTTAAATATATATATTTTACAACATATTTTAACAATAAGTATATTTTACATATATAATAAGCTTACTTTAACAAGACAAATAATTGTGCTAGATCGTTTCATGAATTCCCTTCGTGAGACATTGATGAATTCCCTTCGTGAGACATAGCTCCACTTACTAGCTCTATTATACATAAATAAATGTATATACATAAGTCTTAATTGGTTCATTGGATTTTCATGATTTGGTCGTGGGTTCTGGCTAGTCTAATTTTTTCCTTCTTTTAGTTATAATTTTGGCAGATTCTGTAACCCTGATTATATATGACCAAGAATCACACCAATCGTTGAATTTAAACAGAAATAAGTGGACCATTGGATAAAGAAAATTTGATGAAGAAAATAACCGTATGCTTACCTATTCAACCAGTTTCATTTTTCCACGTTGCAACTTTAGTTATTTTTTTAATTAATTATTTATTTTATTATTTAAATGTTTGGTTAAATATTTTATTAAAAAAATAATTTAAAATTGAATATATTTACATTACTATCTCAAAAATAAAATTCATTAAAATTAAAATTGAGTATATTTTACGTTACTATCTCAAAACTAAAATTCACTAAATAGATAAAACATTAATTAAAAATTATATTTATCCAATTAAATTATTTTACAAACAATTTATAATATGAATAAAAGAATAATTTTTTTAATAAAAAAAACGTGTGCCTAATTAAAAATTTTATTTTTATTTTATCCAAATAAATTTTGACTAACAAACACACTTGTGTAAACCGGGTTCATATGTAAACATGTTTTCATTTATTACAGAGTATTATATTATTTAGTACATGAAACCCTCAGGGGTTGGCCTAACGGTGAGGACTTGGGGTATTTAAGGATGAAATTTAGTATATGAAAAATTACTCTTTACACGCATAAACTATACCTCTTCTAAATTAAAAAATATATATATTCTTCAAAATCTTGTATACCCAAATTTATCGATTACTTTATAGTACATGAAAAATTACTCTTTAAAACATGAATTATTACTCTTCTGTATAAAAATTAGGGTCACTTACTACTGGATACATAAAATAATGCATAATTGCTGTAAACTACATGACTCAAAGCACTAATACTCTTTTTTTTTGCACATTTTGCTTTGAAATTTTTTTTTTCACAATTTGTTTGCGCATGTCCAGCGGTGGTCTGGAGGTTATCCGGCAGCCGGCTGGCGGAGTTCCGACGGCGGCCGGCCGGCGGAGGTCCGGTGACCGGCTGGCGGTGGTCCGACAATGGGTGGGTGGGTGAGGGGTTAAGGGTTTGTGGTTTAAAAGTGTATGTGACTATAAGGTTATATTTAGTATTTTACTTAATATTTTGCATGTTAGAGTAATTATTTAAACTCATTGTATCTAATAGTAATTTAGGGTAAAAGTGTGTATCTATTAGTGGTTTTCCCTAAAAATTATTACTCTTCAAAGAATAATATTTTTTGTATTAAAGAATAATTTTTAAAAAATAGAGTTTACATGTAAACCAAGTTTACACCAAACTCACTATTTTAATTATATTAAATTATATGAATATTATGATAAACACTTATGTAAATCGGGTTCATACATAAAGCCTATTTTTATTTATTACTCTTTAGTACATGAAAAATTACTTTTTAAGGACATAAATTATAACTCTTCAAAATGAAAAAATTATTCTTCAAATTATTGTACATCATAATTTATCAATTACTTTTTAGTACATGAAAAATTACTCTTCAAAGACGTAAACTATTATCCTTCTGAATAAAAGTTATTACTCCTTAATTTTTGAGTTAAATCATTTTTAGGCTCATAACTATAAGGAATTTTTGATTCTGTCCCAAAAAAGATAAAAATTTCAATATCGTCGTGTAACTCTTGAAATTGGCCAATTTTAGTCCTAAAGTCGCCGGAGTCCCATTTTTTGGCCTGAAATTCGCATGTGCGCCACATGTGATCCTACGTGGCAAGGTAATCCGCAGTTCGTTCTCTTTCTTCAATGGAGTCCGATTCCCAATTAGAAAACTTAATATATGTATTGACTCTCTGTCACTCCCATTACTGAATCAATCCTTTTATTTCTTCCACCATACTCCACTTTCTCCTCATCCTGAACTCCACCCAATTCTATTTCACTTCCCACAATTTCCAATTTCTGATCGTGGATTCCTCCTATGGCTGTTTCCCTACGCCTCAGTGGTCTCGTCGTTGTCGCCATCGCCGGTGTTGCCTACTTCACCATTATCGCCAACCCTCAGATTCCCTCTAGTGACTGCGGACCTGCCCTCACCGATATCAAGCAGAAAATTGCGGTCCATTTTGCGGTTGTCCCCTCTCGTGCCATCTAGGAGTCGGCTTTGATTGGCTCAAGCGTGGCTACCTAACCCCCTCGAACTCGAGAATCAAACTCCCAAACGACGAGGCAACGCTGTTGAAGGAAGAGAACAGTCTGGGGACAACGGGGTGTTGTCCATCGTGTACTTATACGTTCTGACGTAACGGCTGCAGAACGTGGCTTTTTCGGCAGAGATTCTGATCATGTGCAGTATGCTGTCGCTGTCGAAGAGGTGTAAGGGCCGCGGAGGATGAACTGCGGGTGAGGGCACCCCAATTTTGGTGATCACGTGCGGCGCGTGTGAACTTCCATCCAAAAAATAGGGTTCCGGCGATTTTGGGACCAAAATTGACAAATTTCAGGAGTTATGAGACAAAACTGAAATTTGTATCTTTTTTGGGACAGATTCAAAATTTCATTATAGTTATGGAACCAAAAATGATTTTAACTCTTAATTTTTTATATTAAAATGTAATGTTAAAAATAAGTTTCACACGTGAACCTAGTTTACATTAGACTCACTATGTGAATATAACTTGATTTAAAATAATACGCATGAATGAGGTTCTTAAAATAAAGAGTTGATATCTTGTGCACCCAATGCACACGTGCATCTATATGTATATATATTTTTATTCAATAATATATATACTATTTCTTAATAATTGTGTAGGTTTTTTACATTCAGTTTTTTTATTAAAATACTGATAAAAAGTTCGCTAACAAAGTGTACACATTATTATTTATTAATGTAAATATTTTTATTTATAAGTGTATAATTTTTTAAAAATGTATGCACAGTAAACTCGAATGTACATAATAATTTGCTTAAAATAATATAACCATTATATATTATGCAAAAAGTTAGTTCGCCACCCAGAATATAGCCATTATATCTACTATATATATAAAAAGAGCAAGGCCGTGTCCCGGCCAGTTTCTCCTCGGTAGCAGGTAATGTTTCTTTTCTCATTTTTTCGCTTTGGTCTGCTTGTATTCCTTCCACGTGTACTTTCACTTCCACATGTACTTCCTTTGTCGGCCCTGCAAATGATTTGGGTGTTCTCTCATCATCCTCTCCTTTTAATGTTGTTATTGTTCTTTCCTTGCTCTTTTCTTCACCTTTTACGACCGGCTTTGATTATCTTCGCCTGATCGCCATTCGATTCCGTCGATACCGCTCTGGACTTCTTCATAGTCTGACAAGCCTGTTTTTCCTCCTCGCCGACAACCCTGGTAGGCTACCACACTTCTAATTTTAATTATGTTTATTAAAACACCTTTACTTGAAAATTGATTATTGTGTTCCATTGAAAATTTGATCATATGTCAGCACTACTATGTCATAGGAATTGGCAGTTGATTGTGAAGGATTTGCTTGTTTTATTTCATGCCTGCGTGGTGTTTGAGTAAATGTCTTGAGTGTGAATTTGTGTCTGTTGCCCTGCCAGTTTCTCCTCGGTAGTAGCTAACATTTCCTTTCTCTCTTTGTAGTGTGCTCCTTCCACGTGTACCTTCCTTGTCGGCATCGCATATCTTTTTCGAGTGTTGTCGGCTCTTTTTCCTT
Organism: Pogostemon cablin; assembly: GCA_023678885.1. Classification (NCBI taxonomy): domain Eukaryota; kingdom Viridiplantae; phylum Streptophyta; class Magnoliopsida; order Lamiales; family Lamiaceae; genus Pogostemon; species Pogostemon cablin. The sequence goes on from CM042976.1 coordinate 9,284,256, forward strand.
TAATTTTGCTATTGCTCTTTCCTTTCTGTTTTTTTCCTCCTTTACGACCTGGTTACGTTATCTTCGCGTCATCGCCATTCGTCTGTCGCGATACCGCCCTAGACTTCTCCACCGCCTGACTCACCTATGTTCCCTTCCCGCGGGCAGCCTCTTGGTAGGCAATCGCATCTTTAATTTTGATTATGTTTATTAAAGCATCTTTACTTGAAATTGATTATTCTGCAATGTTTCTTCGCCGCTTGCTCCGATGAGATTATGTTATACGAATTGGTAATTTATTGTGAAGGATTTGCTCGCCTTATATGATGCCTGTGTGGTATTCGAGTAAATACCTCAGTGTCAACTTGTGATTACGGTTTCTGAACTTAATCTCTTCCATAGAGATTTAGTCAAAAAAATTCAACGATACAATTTTTTGTCTTTTTACCAGCAACCGCAATAGTGTCGTGGATACATCCTCTTCATATTAAAAACGTAGAGTTGTTGATAAAGTGACAAAACTGAGATGTGAATGCAACTTATGAGTTCTCTACTTTGATATGCTGATATATTTTTAATATAATTGGTGGATGATGCATACTTAATTATGTTTCATAATCACTGTACCCACGTATATTATTAGGGATCTTGAATCTTAATTGTGATATTGAAATGAATTGGAAAACTCATAAATAATACACCGGAACTAGTCATTAGTAATCTTTATAGTGTCAATGTTTGCAGTATTTGAACTTTTCTTAGATATTTAATCATTTAAACTGCGTATATATTATCTTAACTAGCAGAAGTAGAAAGGAGAAATTAAGAAAATATTAAACGCTATTGCATCTTTATATTGATGGTAGACTCCTTTTTCATTTACAAACTTTAACCATACATTTATATTGCTGTAACAAGAGAATAAACACTAAGGTTACTAACTTTTGATCCATTTTTATTTAAATTTAAACCTGTTGTAACAACAAAGAAGGCATAGTTTCAGAGTTTTCCCGAAATCAACTCTTCTCTTACACATTTTTACTTTTCAACTGCACACATATCATCTTTGTTGACAGAAATAAAAACTCTAATTTAATTGCTGTCAAATTTTGGCTATTGACACTAGCTCTTTCGTTTTCCCCAATTAATTTCAAATTTGAGAGTTTAACTTTAATCACAATTCAATCAGCCAACAATGGGAAAACAGTATGCAATCCATAAGCATGCTTCTATTATTATCTGTTTGGAAGCTTTTCCTTACGACATTTCTAGCTTTGGTGATTAATAACCTAATTACAATCTGCATCCATATTGAAAATTGATCTGCATCCATATTGTAAATTGAACCAATCTATAAAATATTGTTTGCATGTGACATAAATTTTTTGGGAAATGCTTTTGCTCGATAAAATTCAATAGAATTACGAAAAAAAATGATACATTTTAATATGGTTATGATCCTGTGGAAATTATACGGAAACACTAGCTTGCACTACATGTTAGAATCTATGATTTTCCTCTATCTTGTATGCATTTTAAAAAAGATAACGAGCCTCCGTTCCTAATTGTTTCACTCTTATCAGCTTCTTGAACGGTATTCTCTCTCTCTCTCTCTCTCTCTCTCTCTAATGATAACATGCGTATTAAATATTTATCGACTTGCCGTATATGAATAGAAAACTATGATAACACATCTTCTATTTTCATTTGGATAAATATATATCACATTATAGGGCAGAACCATGTGAGGTTAACTTTTTAACTAAAAAATTTGCTTCAAATATGGTATAACACGATTAACAGGATTGGCTCATATTAAATCTGCTACAGTCTTATGGAAATCCTGAATGGGCACACATGCAGTATAGTGAAATGTGAAAAAAACTAATGAGAATTAGATATACCTATATGTTAGATTAATTCAATATCAATACTATGCTTAACGTAGGTACAGAGTGTGTGTTTGGACTACCATTCCTTTGCTTCTGCAAGTATTTGATAACTTCAAAAATAAAAAAACTAACAGAGTTGAAATTTTGACAATACTGGTTCCATTTTTCATCAATGTAATTTTACGTTTTTGCATAAACACGTGAGCCTTTTTTCTTTTATAGAAAAAATTTTCCACCCATTTTATGCACTGCTTTACTTTGAGTTAATTTCTATCCATCGAAACATGTTGTCAGCTTTGGTGCACCAACCACTAAAACATGTAATGTTGCTTACTACGTACGGACATCATTCCATATGTGCAAAGCTGACAGCGTTAGGTTAGGGGCCTTATGTTTTTTAACGATCCCTTGGTCATGATATTATGAATAACTTTCTAAAACTTGTAACTTGCACTTTTCTGCTAATGTTCTTATTACTCATGTATGCACAAATGATAGGAAAATATGCATTCTATAGCAACAAGATTGCGACGGCTTTATGTTAACGTCAACTTTGTATATTTATTTGCAGGTGACCTTAGTACGCTCGTTCTCATTATTGCCATTACACTCGTACTTAGATAGTCGCACCCCCACCACCCTTTAATGACAAGATACAGTGGTTTCCATTGTCTTTGATTTGTTGTACATTCTGTTTGTTTAATAACTGATTCAAAAGAAAACTTCGTACGTGCTCACTGTACTTGTAATTTTCTTATCTCAATATATTGTTCACCTTTACTGTATTTAGTTTTGTGCGTATTAGTCGACACGGTGATCACCTTTGGTTTTACCCTTGTACACTAATTTAGTCGTTGTTAAGCACCTTGTGAGACACTGCTATCTATAATTTACACCCGCAATTAACTTTTATTTTCGCTTTTAAGTTGCTCTATATAAAATGTCCTCTACTTCTACAGAAAGAATACACAACGTACATACATAATCTAGAACACACAAAGGAAAATACACATCTTTAGAAAAACGTAGAGAAGCTAAAAATATTCGACGGAGAAAACATGTGGAATCATCGACTAGAATGATAGTCAGGTAGCCAAAAAGATATTTTGATCATTTGCATTGTATTACTAACGTGCCTGACTTACTACCACCTGTACCCAACTGTAAATTTTGTGATGATAAACGTGTGTATCTTGAGCCCCAAGGTTTTTGTTGTTCATCGGGAGACGTAAAATTACTTGAAACTGAGATGCCAGTTGAATTAGTAAATTTATACCTTGACCCCAGAGACGCTGCTAAAGATTTTCGTAACTGTGTTCATAGTTACAATAATATGTTCGCATTCACATCTATTGGTGTTCATTGTGATAAAAACTTAGCTAGAAGAAAAAATGAAGTTTACACTTTCCGTGTTCAAGGATAACTCCATCATTTCATGTATCAATTAATACCACCAAATACTCAAAAACCAAAAAACTTGCAGCTTTACTTCTTCGACACAGACCACGAACTTCCAAATAGAATATCCATCAACTCCAAATTCAACAATAATACTGTCGAAAAATTAACGCAGATTCTAGCTGCAAATCCTTACGCTGTCTTTTTCAGGAGCCTTAACACTTTCCCAAACTTAGATGAGTACAAAATTGCATTACACACTGACCCCAAATTAGATCCAAATGTTTTTAATAGACCAACAACATCTCAAGTTGCTGCTATTTGGTTAGACCCCAATGAAGAGCCATATACATCCCAACAAATTCAAGTGTACCCAAAAAGTTGTCAACCTCAGGTTATTAAGCAATACTTTGGTTGTTATGACCCTATGCAATATCCTCTCATATTCCCAAATGGAGAACCTGGTTGGCACCGAGTAATTAAAAAAACACGCTATTAGGAAAAATCAATACCCTTCAACAAAAATTGTAACAGTGCCCCCATTTCTTACGTTCAAAATTGTACAATTGCTGAGGAACTTATAACTTATGAAACCTGTGAAGAATAAACCTTATTCAATCATAGTTAAGTATTGATATGGAGTTGGTGGATGTCTTAGTTTGAGTATGGATATGATACATGGAAGAAATGGATGTATCAGTGGGATAAATACTCAAAATGACAGCAATATGGTACAACCGATGTATGCATGGAACAGGGCCTGTTCGTGAGGGTTTTTGGATGGCTAAACGGATTAGTTAGGAGCGGTTGAGCATATGGCTGGAAAGCTTGACACATTGGCTGTTAGTTGGAAGTGGTTTCAGTCAGTTTGGTAACCGTTTGATACTCCAACCGAAGGCTCAAAGATGCTTCAGCAAGTTGGTCCTGTAACTTTCTGTTTCATTAGTTTGTGTATATAAAGTTGTATTCACAACTTTATTCAAGTGTAATCACTTCACCTATCAATGTAGCAATAAGATCTCTCTCCCGTGGACGTAGGAGTTTCATCTCCGAACCACGTAAATCCTCTCGTGTTTTTCGTTTTTCTTTTCTTCTATTCGTAATGTGAATTCTTGTGCATGTGGTGTAATGTTTCTGCCAAATTCACAACAAGAAAGGCAATTCTGAGTCAAAGAAACAAGTTTACAAGACTGATCAATCAAGCTCAGATAAAGATGGAAGGAAGTGCTTTCACTGTCATGAACCAGGCCACTACAAGAAAAACTGCTACAAGTATAAAGCAGAAACGAGGAGGAAAGCAGAAGCTGGTAAAGATGGACAACAAAGAGTGCAAGCAAATCAGGTGGTAAATAATCAGAATCAGGCCACTGATTATCCTGAGGCACTTGTGGTTGGATCATCAAAAGGATCTATGGATTGGATCCTTGATTCAGGATGTACATTCCATATGTCTCCTATGAAGCATTGGTTTACTGATCTCAGGTTGCATCAAGCTGGATCAGTGTTGTTAGGGAATGATCACATATGTCAGATAAGAGGTATTGGATCCATCAGGTTGAGGATGCATGATGGAGTTACTAGGACATTGACAAATGTGAGGTATGTTCCAGAACTTAAAAGAAACTTGATTTCTTTAGGGAGTTTAGATGCTTCAGATCATGAGTTTAGATCTAGAGGAGGTGTACTCATTGTTGAGAAAGATGAGTATGAAGTGATGAAAGGAATCAGGAAAAATGGATTGTATATACTTGATGGACATACAGTGATTGTACAGAGTAATGTCATAACAGGAAGTGATGAAATTCACTTATGGCATGGAAGATTAGCTCACATAAGTGAGAAAGGATTACAAGAATTGTCAAGAAAAAATGTAATCAATATCAGATCAACAGATAAGCTGGAGCTGTGTGAGGATTGCATTTTTGGTAAGGCTAAAAGGCTGAAGTTTAGTATTGGTGAACATACAAGTAAAGCTAAACTTGATTATATCCATTCAGATCTGTGGGGACCTGCAAGAACTCAAACAAAAGGAGGAGGCAGATATTTTATTTCATTTATTGATGATTACAGTAGGAAGATATGGATATATATACTAAAGTCTAAGGATACAGCTTTCATTACCTTTAAGAATTGGTTAACTGAGGTAGAGAATAGCTGTGATAACAAGGTGAAGATATTAAGAACTGATAATGGTCTTGAGTATTGTTCTGATGAGTTCAACAAGTTTTGTAAGGAGAGGGGAATCATGAGACATAAGACAGTACCAGGTACACCACAACAAAATGGTATTGCAGAAAGGCTGAATCAGACTCTACTTGAGAGAGTTAGATGTATATTGAGTAGTTCTGGTCTTTCTAAAGACTTCTGGGGTGAATTGGTTAGTACAGTTGCTTTTCTAATCAATAGGTGTCCATCAACACCTCTTAAGTTTAAAACTCCTCAGGAAGTATGGACTGGAAAGATTGCTAATTACACTAGACTCAAAGTGATAGGTTGCCTAGCTTATGCACATGTTAAACAGGATAAGTTAGCTCCAAGAGCCATCAAATGTGTCATGATTGGATATCCCAAAGGTGTTAAAGCTTACAAACTATGGAATATTGAAGGTAAAACTGAAACTGAGCTTGAGGTGGAGTCTTTGAACAAGATTCAGGAGGATCAGTTTAGAATTGAAGAAGAGACAGCACAAGGAGGAATTAATTCACCAAGTACAGATGATCAGACTACTTCTAATACTGATGAACTGCTTAATAGTTATCAGTTGACTAGAGATAGACAAAGGAGGTCTATTAGAGCTCCAGCTAGGTTTGCAGATGCTGATATTGTATCTTTTGCACTTTATTCTGCAGAAGATATTGATTCATATGAACCTAGAAACTATCAGCAAGCAATGAGCAGTAAGGATAGTGGAAAGTGGAGTGCAGCTATGCAAGAAGAGTTGCTTTCATTGGAGAAGAATCAGACTTGGAAAATTGTTCTAAAGCCAAAAGATCAGAAGTTAGTGAGCTGTAAATGGATTTACAAGAAGAAAGTTTCACCTGAGAGGATTGGTGGTATTAGATTCAAAGCAAGACTAGTTGCCAGGGGTTTCTCTCAAAGGGAAGGCATTGATTACACAGAGATATTCTCTCCAGTTGTGAAACATTGTTCTATCAGGATATTGTTAGCATTAGTAACTCAGTTTAATCTGGAATTGCACCAGATGGATGTGACTACAGCCTTTCTTCATGGAAATTTGGAGGAAAAGATCTATATGACTATTCCAGAAGGAGTTTCAGTTCAAAACTCAACTGATAAGGCTTGTTTACTTCTAAAGTCACTATATGGATTGAAACAAAGTCCTAGGAGATGGTATCTGAGATTTGATGAATACATTATCAAATGTGGTTTTGAAAGAAGCAAGTTTGACAGTTGTGTATATATCAAACAAGATAGTGACTGGTATGTTTTCTTGTTACTATATGTTGATGACATTTTAATTGCTTGTAAGTCTATGGAAGGCATTACAACTGTGAAGGAAATGTTGAAATCTGAGTTTGATATGAAAGATTTGGGTGAAGCTACTGTTATATTAGGAATGGAAATCAAAAGAGATAGATCAGTTGGTTCTATTGTGTTACATCAGAGCTCATACTTAGAAAAGGTTCTCAAAAGATATAATATGGATCAAAGTAAAGCTGTGTCTACTCCTGTAAAGCAGGGATTGGCTTTAACAGCTCAACAATCAGCTAGAACTAGTGAAGAAGTATCAGAAATGGAGAAGGTTCCCTATGCCAATGCAGTTGGTAGTCTCATGTATGCTATGGTATGTTGCAGACCAGACTTGGCTCATGCAATGAGTTTAGTAAGCAGGTTCATGGGAAGTCTAGGAAGAAATCACTGGGAAGCTGTTAAGTGGATTCAGAGATATATCAGAGGCAGCTTAACAACAGGTTTGCATTTCAATAAATTTACCTCTAACATTGATTTTCTTGCAGGTTTTGTAGATGCTGATTATGCTGCAAACTTAGACACAAGGAAGTCACTATCAGGCTATGTCTTCTGCTTGTTTGGTACAGCTATCAGTTGGAGATCAACACATCAGTCAGTGGTTGCATTGTCTACAACTGAAGCTGAGTTTATCTCACTCACAGAAGCAGTAAAGGAAGGTTTGTGGTTGCAAGGAATTTTGTCTGAGTTTGGTGTAGTACAAGAATCAGTACTAATACATTGTGATAACTCTAGTGCTATACATTTATCAAGACATCAGTGTTTTCATGAAAGGACAAAACACATAGATGTAAGAATGTATTTTGTTAGAGACTTAGTTGAAGGAGGAAAGGTTGTGGTTAAAAAGGTTGAAACAGCCAAGAATCCAGCTGATTTCCTCACTAAGGCATTGCCTAGTTCAAAGTTTGAGCTATGCAAGAGTCTTGTCAATGTATGCTGAACATATCAGTGGTGAGTTCAGCTGCTCTCTTCAAAAGCAGTGTGCAAGTTGGCTGTCTTGGTAAAAACAGTGAAGTGAAGGAGTGATTGAGTATTGGTTGAGTATGAAGTTTTAGGTGGAGAATTGTGATAGAAAACTACATACTAATGAATGATCAACATTAGGATGAGTGTTAGTGTGTCTAAAGGTTGAAGCTGATAATGGTGCATGAGTGAAACGGTTGCACCAGAATCAGCAGAATCAAGAAACGCACAAACATATCAGCAAAGCTGCACCGGGTGCATCAGTCGTGAGCAGGGTGACTTGTGGCCGTTGTACAGTTCGCATACGAACGATTTCTGGAAAGTTCTAAACGCAAATAAATAGCTGGCCATGCAGGGTGTGTGATGGAGTTGGTTATAACCGTCGAGATTCGTTTTAACCAACTGAGAATCCAGCTGGAAGTCGGTTACACGCGTTGGTCCTATAACTTTCTGTGCAAGCATATGATGTATATATTGCTGTGATGCTTGTGTATACGCATTGTAACCCGTTTGCTCTCTCAATCAATAATAAGATCTCTCTCTCACAGTGGATGTAAGCTTGTGCAAACAAGCTGAACCACTATAAACGTCTTCTTCTTCATACAATCACACATACACACACAAGTTGAAGTTATTATCATATGTGATCCAGTTTCTTGTATTCAATTCATTGCTTGTTTGTGTATTCTACAAGATTAGGTTAGTTATTGATCTGATATATCATCATCTACAACAAAGTGGCGCCGTCTGTGGGAAGAAGAAGCAGAAACGGGAAGGACCAAGATGATATCTACACGAGTTTGATGTCAAGAACGAAATATCTCGAAATGAAGATGAAGAACGGTGAGATGCAAGATAGGAGGCGTTTCTTGCAGATCAGCGAGAGAGAGAGGAGTAATCCTTTGGGACAGCGGTTCAAAGCTGTGAGAATCGGAGAGCTCTGATAATCCGGCAGACGAGCTCGGTTCTCCAATGATAGGTCGTTGGTAGCGGTGGTTACCGGAAGTGGACGGAGAATCGTCAACTGTTGGCGGAGGGAAAGGCTGCAGTTGAGAGTAGGAGATAGGTTTCTTCTAAGGTGGCTCTCGGTGAAGAGAGCAGCAGACGTTTCCTCCGGCGGTCAAGAGGGGACCTTCGATTGCAGAAGACGACGATTCTTAGTGGCAACAAAATAAGTTCGTTGCAGTTTCACTTGGGAAAATAGATCCATAGGCGATGAACTCGCGGTGGTTGCGGCTGCAGCAGCAGAAATTCAAGAGCGGTTGAAAGAAGATCAACGGCCAGACAAGAAACGAACGGGATCGACGACCGACAACAACTTTCAGGGAAATCAGTGTGACCATCTGTTCCGGTGAGAAGGTTGGGTCGCGATTACCGGTGAGATTCTTGGATCCGCAACAACGTCATTCTCCGGCATGATGGTGGCGTGTAGCGGAGGCCTGAGGTAACGGGTACAGTCTCCGACAGGATTCTTGAATATGCAACGAGCGGTTGATGTTTTTCAGAAATTAAAATCGGCTGCCGTGGAAGCCGTGAGAATAATATCCAGCGAGCGAGGCGGGTCATCAGCAATGATTCAGAACTGCAACCAGCAGGATCGTTTCCGGCAACGATTTGCAATTTTGGGCTTGTGGCTGTTCAGATACACACTATCAGTGATGGTCAAATTACAAGATTCATGAAGACAAGGAATAGTGGTCTGGTATTACATGCATAAGAAGTGGAATTAATTTTACAACAAATGGGATTTCACAGAAGAGTCAGACTAAGGTGGAGTCTGCGTAAAAAGAGATATGAAATTATTTCATGGATGTGTTAGCAGCATTTTTTAAGGGATGCAACAATGGCATGAGGACTCTCCTGAAGGTGGAGTCAGGACATGAGCAACCATGGGGTGAAATAATCAGCTTACAACAGCTTGATTTTCACAAAGATAGGTCAGCTCAACAAGGTTTGTTAGAAAGGGATTTTCGGTAGCAAATGGTGTTCGGGGGAAGTAGGGATATAACGGGGTAGCTAGGAGATGTGGTACTTGGACTCGTTGGCGTTTAAGAGCAGCGCGGTAACAACGAGCAAGTGGGAGAAAGCATCGGTAATCCTAGTGAGTTAGAATCGACTTCAAAGTAATGACACATTCGTTAGGAAATTAGTTCAAACTTGTTGTGGCTCGGTTGCTACTCAAGGTGGAGTAGTGTGGTTGCTACTCAAGGTGGAGTAGTGTAATGGAGTTTTGCTATACTCGTTAAAGAATAGTGTTGAGTTCTGCTACTCTCTTCAAAGTAGTGTGAAGTTTGCTGCACTTGTTACAAAGCAGTGGAATGGAGTAGAGGGTTGCTATGTTTGATTAAGGTTTAAGGTGGAGATTTGTGAAGAATAAACCTTATTCAATCATAGTTAAGTATTGATATGGAGTTGGTGGATGTCTTAGTTTGAGTATGGATATGATACATGGAAGAAATGGATGTATCAGTGGGATAAATACTCAAAATGACAGCAATATGGTACAACCGATGTATGCATGGAACAGGGCCTGTTCGTGAGGGTTTTTGGATGGCTAAACGGATTAGTTAGGAGCGGTTGAGCATATGGCTGGAAAGCTTGACACATTGGCTGTTAGTTGGAAGTGGTTTCAGTCAGTTTGGTAACCGTTTGATACTCCAACCGAAGGCTCAAAGATGCTTCAGCAAGTTGGTCCTGTAACTTTCTGTTTCATTAGTTTGTGTATATAAAGTTGTATTCACAACTTTATTCAAGTGTAATCACTTCACCTATCAATGTAGCAATAAGATCTCTCTCCCGTGGACGTAGGAGTTTCATCTCCGAACCACGTAAATCCTCTCGTGTTTTTCGTTTTTCTTTTCTTCTATTCGTAATGTGAATTCTTGTGCATGTGGTGTAATGTTTCTGCCAAATTCACGACAAAACCCAAGGTAAGCCTTCATATGTTAGCTATTAAAATTAATAATATTTTTACTGTCGTATATTCATTTAAATTTTACATTGTTAATCTTTACACAGGATCTAAAAATATCGGATCCCCCAGAGAAATGATATCATGCTATGAATATTATTGTTATAAAATACAAATAAGAGAACACAATAAATCATTTATGTTGCACGTGGGAAGACTTTTACAGCAATACATTGTTGACATGTACATTAAAATTGAAACATCTAGACTGGATTTTTTAGAAGCCCAGATATACAAAAACGCCTACGGAATGAATTGTATTCCAGCATACTAGAAGGCATTGAACAAGGATACAAAATGGGCTCTGAAATTGGCTCACCCATGCTTTTACCGACATCATTTATTGGGGGATCTCGAGATATGCGTAAACGGTATCTAGATGCTATGGCTTTAGTATAAAGATATGGAAAACCTGATATCTTTCTAACAATAACTACAAATCCAAATTGGCCTGAGATAAAAGCATTAGCTCTACCTTCTGATGAGATACAAAACATACAACATTTAATTTCTAGGATTTTTCACGCAAAATTTCAAGTTTTGAAGAATGAATTACTCAAGAAAGAAGTTTTTGGTCACGTCGTTATACTTACTTAATAGAATTTAAAAAACGTGGCTTACCGCATGCACACATTCTACTTATTTTAGACCACTGTGCTAAGATTTACGCCCCTGAAGCCATTGACAGGATTGTTTCTGTTGAACTCCCTGACCCACACACTAACCCATATTTCTTTTCTTTAGTAACGAAACATATGATGCATGGTCCTTGTGGCTTGTATAATCCTACATGTGCATGTATGAAAAACAATTCCTGCAAATTTAAATACCCGAAAGATTTTTCAAAAATTACAAAGCTCGGAAAGAATTCGTACCCAATATATTGGCATAGAAATAATAAGCGTACTATCACCGTTAGAGGATCACAACTTGAAAACCGTTGGGTGGTACCTTACAATTCGTATTTGCTTGCTAAATTTAACTGCCACATTAATGTGAAAATTTGTTCTACTATTCTGCCGTTAAATACTTGTATAAATATATTTATAAAGGCCATGATCAATTTTCTTACGCTTTACTTGACCATAATAATGAGCCTGCTATTGATGAAATAACGAATTTTTAACGCGCTAGATGGATTTCACCTCCGGAGGCAGCCTGTCGGATTTTCAAATTTGAACTTAGCCATACATCATCCCCAGTCATAAGCATACCAATTCACTTGGAAAATGAACAAGCAATAACTTTTCCCTCAAACCAACATTTACAGAACATTGCAAAAAATTCTGCTGCTAAAAAAACTATGCTTCCAGAATTCTTTAACATGAACAAATACAACGACCATGCCAGGGCTCTTAATTGTTTATATGTTGAATTCCCTGAACATTTTACGTGACACAATGACAAAAGAATGGAAACCTCGTCAAAGAGGACAGTCAATCGCACGTATTATGAGCTGCCAATCTTTCCAAGGCGAAATATTTTATTTAAAGACACTTTTACTACATGTTAGAGGCCCACCTTCTTTCAAAAGCTTGAGAACACTTAAGGAAAAATATATGCCTCATACCATGAAACAGCAAAGACATTAGGGCTAATGGAAGATGACAATGTGGCTGAAATGTGTATTCAAGAAGTTACAGCATATCTAATGCCCGCTGCTTTACGATAATTATTTGCTACTGTACTTGTTTAATTTAAGAAATAATATATATATATATATATATATATATATATATATATATATATATATATATATATATATATTTAAATACCACATCTTATTTTTTAATTAATTTTTTTGGTCTTGCATTGCGACCTTTTCACCTCTTATAAATAAATATTAAGTAATATTTAAAGGGATAGATATCATATAAATATTAAATTCATTCAATAATGTTTTTTATGTATAATTTTTTTATATTTAATTAATTAAAAAATTAATAAAAATTCACTTTATAAGCTCTTATTTATGAATGTATACTCCATATTTTATTCATTAATGTATATGTTCTGAACGTAGGTGCACCGTACAACCAGATGCAGAGAAGATCTTCATCAAATTTAAATGACAAAGTCTCTTGTGAGATGCTACTTATGTGAGACTGTTAGTGAGACGTTTTAAAGTATGCCTATTATATAGATAAATTATGTTTAGTGGTTGTTAAAATATGTTTTGTAAAGTATGATGGATAATGAATTAAAGTATGACTTTAGGATGCTATAATATGATTCATTATTGACATACTCTAATTACAAATAACCATACTTTACCTATATGATAAGCATACTTTAATAATGGGCAACACGTCTCACAACCGTCTCACAAGAGAGTCTCTCAATTTAAATTGTAAATATTAATATCAAATAAAATTGAATTAGTAATTATTTGTGGGAGTAATAAATAAATTACAAATAAATAGTGAGTTTATGAGTTATTATTTTAAAATAAATTAATTAATCAACGTCGAAAGATAAATAAATTATAAAGTAAATTATTTAAATAAAAAATCATGACAATTTTAAATTTAAATGGTAATCCACTTTTTAAGTTGTGTAGGGGAAAATACACAAATTTATTTTTTTGGGCATGACCAATTTCAACTTTTAACATTTTTTATTTGAATTTTTTTTTTATTTTTAAAATTATTTTTGTTTTATTTTAATTAATTTTTCTATTTTGATCTTTTTTTTTTCAATTTTTTCTAAATAATTTTATGTTCACTTACTAAACAAATTTGAATTTTACGTAATAAAATAGAATAAAAATGTCTAAAGCTTAATCAATTATATTTACAGGTTGAATTATGATTTTTCTTTTGTGTTGAATGATATTTTCTCTTAAATATGACTTGTGTGGGACCGTCTTTTGGAAGGGCTTCCGTGAGACGTATAAGAAGTGATATTTTTTTTAATAAAAAGTGATACTCAATCGGTGAAAAGTAATAATGATGCAGTAGACTATTTAATAAATAATTTATAGTATAAATAAAAAGTGACAATATTTTTAAAGAAATGTGATAAGAGTAACATTTTTAATAAAATTATAATAAATTAAAAAATATAAAATAGTCTCACAGTGAGACGATTTCACGTAAATTGCTATTTTTTTTCTTGGGGTATGAGAGGTATGAGACAAATAATAATAATAATATTTATTTAAACTTCACATTTTTGCTATATTATTTCACTATTTTTCACTTTTAAACGTTTTATTTATTTATTTATTTTCAACTTTTTTTTATTTTTTTAATAATAATAATATTTTTAATAAAAGTGATAGTTGTTATAATTGAATTATTCCATAAATAATTTGTAGAATATATAAATTAATAATAATATTTTAATAAAAAGTGATATTTTATTGAGAAAAAGTTATACTTGATTGAGGAAATGTGATAATCATACAATTAAATTATTTCATGAATATTTGAATGATGAATAAAAGTGATAACATTTTTAATAAAATGTAATACCGGATCAAGGAAAGCTATTATTCGTCTAATCAAATTATATGGTTAACAATTTCTATAATATATAAAAGTGATAACATTTTTAATAAAAAATTATACATAATAATGAAAAAGTGATAATCGTTTGATTAAACTATTTTATAAACAATTCGTAGACGAATTAAAAGTGATATCATTTAAAAAGTGATATATAATCTTGAAAAATTAATGGCCTATCAATCAAATTGTCTTATGACAATTAAATAAATTTATGAAAAGCGATATGGACTTAATATAAAGTGATAATCATTTAATAAAATTATTTTAGAATAATTCATTAAACAAATAATAATAATACTATTTTTAATAAAATATAGCAATAAAGAATTCATAACAATAAAATAAAATAAAAAACTATTACTTTTTAATAATTAAAAATAAATAATAAAATAGTTTATTTTGAATTTTTATAAGAAAAGAAAAAATTATTATAAAATGAGAGAATATAGTGTATTGATTAGATTATTGGATAGTCTGTATCACGAAATGAGATCCGTGAGACGGTCTCGTAAAAGATTCACTCCATTAATCGAGCTGTCATTTATATATTCGTTTTACAAGAGAGTGTCTGTTTTATAAAGGGGAAAATCTTAGTGAAACCGTTTCATGGAGTAGGGGATTGAAAGATCGGAGTAGGACTAGCAGATAAAGCAGAATTTAATTTAGACGATTTTGGAGGTGGATTGGCAAAGGGCATCAAAAAGAGTGAACAATAAATTCATGAGCTCGAAGCTGAAGAGAAAGCCTTAACTGATGTTCATGAAGGGTGAGTAGCCAGTTTTCATAAATCTCTTAATCACCTTTGTCAATATATTGTTGGGAGTTTTTTATATCATTGGATTTGATATGGTTGGACATCTTAATTGAGTTATTCTACAAATCAGGGGATGACAATTCCATAGATAAAAAAGAGGTTGCTGCTACAAGGAAATTTGGGGCGGACATACAAATGAGGTGCAAAAGCTTGATTCGTGCAACACGAGAAAGACAATAGTATAGATTTGTTGATTACTAAACAACTGTTAGTGTACGAACGGTGACTGTCACTATTTCCATAAATGGTGTAGTAGACGAAATATTGGTTGTCTTTCACCATTTATGAACTTATAATAGTCTATCTTCCAACTATTGGTATCAAAGTTAAATGAGGGTAGAATCGAAGTCAAAAATCATCTTCTCACAGCTGCTACGACATCCAAAGCTGCTCCGAAGTTTTTGCAATTGTTATTATCATCAAATGGTGTGCCAAAAACAAAATTTTTTTAAGATTGAAATGATAGGTTTTTAGCATGTTATAAGTAAATGTGTTGAGTATTTTCTCTTCGAAATAATTGAGCGTCCCTTTTCTTAAGAGTTATAACTTCTTTTGAATATTTAAATATTATTTTTCTTGAAAGAGGAGTATAATTTATCAAAGTAATATTTTCCTATATCAAAGAATAACATTCTATCGCATAGAAAAGTTGATAAGGTAACTAAATTGTCCCAACGAAAAAGTATTCATCGCATAGAAAAGTTAAAAAAGTGCATCGTATCCATATTGATCCAACATAAAAGTATTGGTTTTTACACTTTTTATTTTGATTTGTCTCAATCTTAATATTTTACTCTTATAAAAGGATATGAACTATTATCTCATAATACAATACACTTCAATTTTGAAATTGTCATTTATTATTTCAACACATACTATACTTTATCATTTGTTTATATTTATTAAAAAAATAACAATTTTTTAAAAAAAATAAAAAATAAAGTCGAACTCAATGTTAAAGGATTACCTTTAATTTTCTTTAGATGGTTAGGGGATTTTTCTATTTCTCTAAGACGCCTTGCTCTGCTTAGTGGAGCTGTCAATTTGATTAGGGTTAGTCTCTCCACTTAGTAGGAATAGTGATTTTTCTGATAAACCATTTAAGTTAAATCAAAATTTTTATATAATTTAATCAAATGTTATATATTACTCCCTCCTTTTTATAGAACGTTAATGTTGTTGTTCCATGTAATTTAAAAAAATTATTTATTTTACCAAATTTTTAAAAAATTTTGAGTGATTAACTATATCCCATAAAGTATCAGCCTTAATCTTAACAGACGTCAAACTAAGAGATTTAAGCCATGAACAATTGACTTCTCTTTCTTCCCCTAAATCAATTTCGCACTCAGATACAGACAATTTGGTTAAGGTTTTGCATCGAAACACCTCAGATGGTAAAACAAATCCAAGATCATAAACATTGTCTTTATTTTGAAATTCGAAATCTAAAATACCCATTGTCATTGCTTTCACAATTACTTCCTCAGCTATAGTCATGTCTTCATCATACCAATCTTCACATCCACTACTGAGAAGAAACAACCTGAAACTCTTAATATTAATTTTCATTTCTTCATACTGTAGGCACTTCAATTTTATTGTCTATTAAAGGAAAATACGTGGCAAATTAATGCAATAATTATCAATTAATTATTTATTTATTATGGAATTTAAATAAATAAATTCCTAAAATAAATGAGTAAATAATTGATAATTATGTCAAATCCAGTCAAATAAGTCTGACTTAAAGTCTAAGCAAGTGAAAGGCCCAAGCCTGCAGAATCAGATCAAATCAGCCCTGAACCATCAGACTGCGAGTTATTTATGGGGCGTCTTCACCCTTCACCTAATTAAGGAGCACTCCTCCATTCATTCCAGACAGACACATTCAAAAAACATCTAAAGACGCAGTCGCTTTTGAAGAGATCAAGAATCGAGCACTGCTCCCTTAAGATCTTCAAGCATCTTCAAGCCAAGAACGACCTGCGATCCAAGATCAAGGCGTTAAGCTCCTCCGATCCTGCATTCTTCCAGCCATCCGCCTTCGATCAGAGATCAAGGGTCAAGCCCCTCTGATTCGGTGTTCTTTCCAGCCAACCGCCTTCGATCAGAGATTAAAGTGTCAAGCCCCTCCGATCCGGCATTCTTCCAGCCAACCGCCTCCAATCAGAGATCAAGGTGTCAAGCCCCTCCAATCCGGCATTTTTCCAGCCAACAGCCTCCAGTCAGAGATCAAGGTGCCAAGCCCCTCCGATCCAGCGTTCTTCTAGTCAACGACTTTCTCCATAGAAAGCTCTCCAACGCCTCCGGATCAACGTTACCAGACTACGCCTCCGAGCTCGGACAAGCTTCATCTGAAGATCCGGCTCAACACACACGCTGTCAACATACAGTCAGCATACACTCCAGTCAAAAAAGTCAAGTCATGGCTAAATTGGTTCGAGAGAAGAATCAGAGGATTGATTGAGATTTGTAACCCGCTTAAATACTCTTTCAAATTAAATCCATCTGGATTATCTTTGTACCCAATTTTTATTTATTTCATTATAAATACAAAATTTGTTGCTACAAATTTTGGCATGCCCAGTGGGACCGTTTCTACCTCTCATCTCTTCTCTCTACAAGCACAAATAATGACTCCTCTTAGGATTTCGATCAAAAGGTCATCTACCTCAAAGCATTCAGAGCTGTAAGCTGTGAAGACTCAAATGATGACTCCATTAAAGATTGCGATAAGAAGGCCTATTGCATCAAAAGCTCCAGAGTTGCAAATTGACTAGGTTGAAGACTTTACA
Organism: Pogostemon cablin; assembly: GCA_023678885.1. Taxonomy (NCBI): domain Eukaryota; kingdom Viridiplantae; phylum Streptophyta; class Magnoliopsida; order Lamiales; family Lamiaceae; genus Pogostemon; species Pogostemon cablin. Next base: position 9,302,072 of record CM042976.1, read on the forward strand.
AGAAGTATGCCCGAAGGCTCCTCAAAGACAAACCACGTGGTGGAGATTACTCTCAAGAAATCATTGCAGGGCGCTAAAGATGGTGATGATGACTATGTCTGCTCAACTCCTCGCTCCACGCCAAGCTCACCACCTGCCTCAAATGAAGCTGCAGTGATGCCGACAAGTGCTATGACCATTGAGGATCAACTCGCAAGTATGATGAGAGTCATTGAAGGACTCAACAAACACATGGAAGCTCAAGACGTAAAGATCTTCGTACTTATGAAGAAAATGAATAATGCGGAGATAAGCCATGTAAATAAGAAGCAACTTGAGGATGAGCACGAGGAGAAAGACTCGACGAAACATCATTCACCTGAAAAGAAGCAAGTTGAGGAAAAAGTGAAAGTTTCAGCTGACGGAATACTTCATATCAACCAATTAAAGAACATCGTCATAGAGACAATAAAAGACAAGTTTGAAGTAAGCTCCAAATCTTCTACCACATATAAAAAGCCATATACAAAGAGAATTGACAACTTGAGGATGCCAACTGACTACCAACCTCCCAAGTTTCAATAATTTGACGGCAAAGGCAACCCAAGACAGCATGTGGCGCACTTCGTTGAGACCTGTAATGATGCTAGGACCTACGGAGATCACGTGGTTAGACAATTCGTCCGATCTTTAAAAGAAAATTCCTTCAATTGGTACATTGATTTGGAAGCTAACTTCATTGATAATTGGGGGCAAATGGAGAAAGTATTCCTCAACCGCTTCTACAGCACACGAAGGACTATTAGCATGATGGAGCTAACAAACACTTGTCAAAGTGATGAAGAATATGTCATCGATTACATCAATAGATGGAGGAGTCCAAGTCTCAATTGGAAAGAAAAGCTATCAGAAACTTTAGCTATAAAAATGTGCATTCAAAGGATGCATTGGAATCTTAGCTACATACTCCAAGGAATTCGGCCTGAAACTTTTGAAGAATTGGCTATAAGAGCTCAAGACATGGAGTTTAGCTTGATATCAAATGACATCGAATGTCCCTCTATTCAAGACTCTTATGAGTTTGAAGACATGTCTTCTAATAAGCTCGTGGAAGAGGAACCGCAATCAAAGACTGCAGTTTCCATAAGGATTCATAGAAATGAAGTGGAAGCAAAAGAAAATTGTGCATTCCAAGATTGGGGACAATGAATTGTTGATAAATCAAAGTCAAAGCTCCTTGACATGAGCTAAAACTGTCTGTATTATGCTCTTTGTTATGAGCTAAAACTATCTAAAATCCCATACATTATGCTCCTTGATACGAGCTTAAACTATCTACACATTATGCCCCTTTATATGAGCTGAAACTATCAACACAACGCTCCTTTATATGAGCTAAAATTATCTACATGTTATGCTCCTCGACACGAGCCAAAACTGTCCACATTATGTTCCTTGATACGAGCTTAAACTATCTAAAATCTCAAGTCAAATGCTCCTTTATATGAGCCTAAACTATCTAACACAAATCAAATTCAAGGCTCCTCGATACGAGCGAAAACTATCCATACTATACTCCTTGATATAAGTATAAACTGTCCACACATCAAATCATATCTCCTTCAGAAGAGACAAAACTCTCTACATGTTCGATACTCTTTGATATGAGTATAAACTATCTACACATCAAATAAAATATCCTTGGGAAGAGAATAAACTATCTACATATAAAGCTCCTCGGCACGAGCGAAAACTGTTCAAACAACACTCCTCGACACGAGTGAAAAATGTCCACACAAGGCTCCTTGACACGAGTATAAATTGTCTACAAGTTCAAATTCATGACTTATTGACACGAGTTTAAAATGTCAACAAATTCAAGTTCAACGCTCCATAACGCACGCGCCTAAACTGCATATTACTCCTGGCCCACATGAGTATAAAATGTGTACGACACCCCCATTCAAACCAAATCATGTTCCTTGAAATATGTTATGACTTGATCCACTTCAAAGAGGTACGTAGGTAGCTTAGTACTCTGCTAAGTTCAGTCATAATTCAGGCTATTCATATCAAGTTGGTGAGGCAAACAATAAAATTCAATCATGTTGATCAAGAATGGATTATTGCAATTTATTCACTTCAACACAAAGGCGTCCGTGAACAAAATGCGATGGGGCATTTGTAGGCACTTGAATTTTTTTGCCTATTAAAGGAAAATATGCGGCAAATTAATGCAATAATTATCAATTAATTAATTATTTATTATGAAATTTAAATAAATAAATCCTAAAATAAATGAGTAAATAATTGATAATTAGACCAAATCCAGTCAAATAACTCTGACTTAAAGCCTAAGCAAGTGAAAGGCCCAAGCTCTCAGAATCAGGTCAAATCGGCTCTGAACCAATCAGACTGCAAGTTATTTATGGGGCGTCCTCACCCTTCACCTATATAAGGAGCCCACCTCCATTCATTCAGACAGACACATTCAAAAAACATCTGAAGACGCAGACGCTTCTGAAGAGATCAAGAATACGAGCAGTGCTCCCTTGAGATCTTCAAGCATCTTCAAGCCAAGAATGACCTGCGATCCGAGATCAAGGTGCTAAGCTCCTCCGATCCGGCGTTCTTCCAGCCATCTGCCTCTGATTAGAGATCAAGGTGTCAAGCTCCTCTGTCCGGTGTTCTTTCCAGCCAATTGCCTTCGATCAAAGATTAAGGTATCAAGCCCCTCCGATCCGGCATTCTTCCAGTCAACAGCTGTTGGTGCTTGGATCATTTGGTTAACATGAACCGTTAGGGTTCCATATGTTTCTAATATCAACGGAAGCAATAAAACATGAAACGTATTACCATTCACCAGGGTATGTTGAAGAAAGTTGATTCACGCTGGCAGACTGTGCAGTCCCACGAGAATGGCCATAACTTCCTTGTCTGATGTCAGAATTGAATAATATTTGTGCTCCGACGATCCTCTCTTCAAGAGCTTTCCGTCAGTATATTGATCATTGAATTCTGAGTACTGTACGATTTTATATCAATTTCACAAGGTGGCGGACAGCAGCAGCAAACTACCTTCTAATCTTCTGCCGTATGTCCCAAGTCCGATCTCGACGTCGTGTGGGCGACGATCTACGAGACCTCCTCAAACTGCTCTTAACCCTCATCACACGTGAATAATCAATTAGATTAGATTTTTGGGTTCCAGATAAGCTGAGGTGACTTATATACATGGGCTACAGTAGGGACCAGGAGGAGAAATTGGGTTGGGCCTCCATTGGGCTTAAGTATCCAAGCTTAGCCCAAAGCTTATACTTAAGTCCAATAATAATAATATATTCCACTAAAATATTATTACTGCACTGCCTTTCCAATCCCAAAATTACGTTTTGGGCTCCTTCTTATTATGAGCCCGTTAGTCTCCCCATGTTTAAGATATACAATGTCCACTAATTAATTTAAGTTACTAACAACTCAATTAATTAATATCTCATCCAAGAGTAGTACCACTCAACCTCATTATCATGCCGGAATAAATTCCACCTGCAGGGTTTACATGATAATCCTTATGAGCTCCTCAAGGGGACATCATCAACCTATGACGGACACGGATTCCTTCTACAATCAACAGCACACCATAGAGACAGCACTATTTCCCAACTCATCGAGTTTGTTGATTTAATTACATGTAAATCTCACCCATTGATGAATCAAAGAAATACATACTGCCCTACGTGTCGAGGTTATTGTATAGGGTTAAGAGCACGAACTTCCATAATAACAGAGATCAAGTTCTCCTATAAGTCAGTATAAGTCGAACGATCTCAAGCGGTCCTGCTCAATACACACAAGTGCACTAATGTGATTTTATAGCCAAGACAAGCTAATACCAAACCACACTACAACCATCCCGATAGAGAGTCCCCGTCTATCTCGGTTGTGAGCATCTGTTTATACTTTATAAGGAAACCGATAATATGATCTTTCGCGTGTTGTCGTACAACATATTATCTACAGTATAAAGTAAGTGGACTATTGCATCGTGCATATAAATAAATTATAAGACGCAATCATTTGATCATATGATTCTCATTTCAAATTAATTGTTATAACATTGTTCATACAAAAAGCTAGACTTTTAGTATACAATCCAACAATCTCCCACTTATACTAAAAGACTATGCTGTCATATCTTCTGCCATACATTTGATTCCCACTCCTACTACAAGACCATCAAAAGCTTTCGCTTTAAGGTCTTTGTAAATGGATTTACTAGGTTATCATCCGATGCAATCTAGGTGACAACAACCTTTCCCTCATCATACGATTTCTCGTAACATGTGGTACTCGCGCTCCATGTGTTTAATTTCCTTATGGACTTGTGATTCCTTCAAGTTTGCAACTGCACCAATATCATCAATATAAATTGTGATAATCTTGGGCAAACTTAGAATCACATCAAAGTCCATCATGAAGTTTCTAGAGTCATACAGATACTTTGGCTGCCTCATAGGCTACAATTTATCATCTTTCCATGATAGAATCCGGAGTCTGAAATATATTTCGATACAACACTCCTCTACACTATGACTCAACTTCTTAAAATTAAACACATAACCTTGAGGTGGATTTACTGCCGTCCAATCTGACTAAAAAATACGAATCTACGTAATCCACAAGAAGCAGTGAATCTGCCCTGTAAACCTACATATAATTTCCAGTCCTTCTCAGGCACTTCATATATGTCTTACCACAATTCATCATTCTTGTTCCGGGTTACGTTGATACCCACTGTTCATGCCATCGCCAAAACAGTTATCCAATCTCGTGTATAGCATTCCTTAGATTAAGCTTCCTCATTTGCCGAAGCATAAGGAACCGCTTTCATCTTCTTTATCTACTTTTGTGTCACAAGACACATTCACTTAGATAAATTCACATGCTAAAATAAGTAAGGATCGTATCATCTTATGAAGTTTGAGATAAGCATAACATCCTTTCTTGTAATCCGTATTACCGTGATCAAAAGGATATTTTTGCTCCTCTTAAGTCCTTCATATCATACCGCTATATCAACCATACCCATACGCCCGACAATACTCTTTCATTGTCTCCAATGAGCAAGATACTATCTACGTATAGTACAAGAAATATTACCACATTACCGTCACTCTTTTCAATACACAAGACATATCCGAGCATTGATAAAATCCATATCACTGGATTTCTACATCAAAACGGATGTTCTATAATTTTGAAGCTTGCTTTAGTCCATTGATGGACACTTTTAAGCTTAATATCAGACGTGACATGCATTGCAATTTACCTTGTGGTATATCCTCTTGCACAATTTGTACTAATACTTTGTGTTTTCTTCTCACATCCTTTAGGACAATTTATAAATGGGTATGTGATTTATTATATAGTCCCTTTCCAAAAATCTAGTGTTTGTGTTAACAATCACTCTTCAATCTTTTAGACTAAATAAATCACCTTCATTTTTATAGCATATCCCACAAACAGACAAACATTCAAATGAATTACTGTTTCTAGGGATTATCCATAAAATGAATTAAGTAATTCCAAATAATTCATCATCCATCTAATCATTACCATAAGAGTCTTATTCCTTCTATCCACCACACCATTCAGCTGGGGCTTGCCCGGTGTAGACCACTTGAGATTTAATCTCAACCTCTGATTAATAGCTCCTAATTATCCTAAGAGGTACTCGTAATGACGATTAAATCGTCATTACTTGATATATTTTCCATGATGCTTTACTGTAACAACCTTTCAATTCTTGAATAAATCAAAGACTTAGACATGCAGTGCATCAAATAAATATATCAGTATCTAGAATAATCTTCGATTATTCATTACCACCTCTCGCCTGGATAATATTAGGTCCGCTTGAATCAGAATGAACCAATTCCAACATATATATCATTGGCTCTACACCCCTTTACCTTGAAAAGGTAATTAATCATTCTTACTTCCAAGTAAGACTCGCAAGTCCGATAGTTTCCACTTCAGAAAAACCTTATGGTCCATCTGCTATCAACTTTTGAGTCCTACTCAAGTAAAATGATCTAGTCTTAGACGCCAAATGCATGTTTAGTTCATCTCTGAAGGTTCCTTTCTCTTACTAAGATCAGAAGATGCATTATTAATAATTATTTGTTACATCTGTGGAATATACATGATTTAAGAGTATACAAATTGTCATAATAGATTATAGCTCCATCCTTCATTACTATGACCATGTCATTTAAATGAAATGGAGTATCCATCTATTGATGCATAGAAACCAAATCAAATTCTTTCTATGAAAACGCACGTAAAGACAATTTTACAAAATCAAACGTTTATTCATATCGTAAGATAAATAAACAACTCCCACTGCAACAACCACTACTCTCGTAGTATTACCCATGTATAAAATAATCTTATCCTCACTTAGTAATAAACATTTAGTGATTCCGGTATCTACACAACGTATCAGTAGGTGCCATCACTAATCATGCTTCAACGACTAGCAAGTAAGATTCTATCCTAGTTCACATCTTGATGAAATTGGATTTTCTTCGCTACATGTTTTGTCAGAAATTCCCCACCATATACAACCTCTTTGTAATTCAGGTGGAACTTGCTTAAAACATTTAGGCAAACATGAAGAAATAAAATTGACTTAGGTTTCCCCTTCAACTTCTATTCCATGTATTTCCAATTCATTCATCAAATTCAATCATGACCTACCGCCTTTTAACTTACTCAAGTATCCGAAGAGTTACATGAGACCATCATATTTCTATGAATCTCTTATCTCTTCACCAGAGACTTTAATATGCATCATGATAAGTCTTTTGTGAGAACACACATGTATTTCTTAAGCAGTAAAATTAGAATCCAAGATTCTTTTCTAATCATCTAATTTTGGACCAGTAAATATAATTTCTTTTAGTCAACCATACGTGAAATAAAACTATTTGAAATTCTGAGAATCATAAAAAAATACACCGATCAAATCTTTGAATTTATCCATTTATATTGGTTCCCTCAAAACAATATAAAATATAAATTCACCGACATCTCAAGCACCGTGAGTTTGCAAGCCACGATAGTGTGGACGTTTACAAACCCGAACATTTACAAGAAAAGGTTTTACCCATTAATTTCATTTGTCAACCTAACTTTATGACAAAATAATTAATAGTCGGTTCCTCTTTAGCCATGAAAATAAAAGCAGTGACTCCGATGGGGAGGATACTTATTATTTACACCTAAGTGTACACCATTATTTGACCCCAAGTCCATTGTGCGAGCTTATATGCCTTACAGATGGAGAAGTACACACGCGCTCAGATAACTTCCTACAGTCATCAATTATAAGTCTATACAGTGATCCGCACATGAACTCATCCGATAGGGAGGAAGGTCTATGCCAACACGCAAGTTCATGTGCATCACATTACAAACATAATTTTAATGAAGTCTGTTCCAGCAATCTATGAATAAACTCATCCGATGGGGAGGAAGGCTCTAATGCCGACGCGCAAGTTTATTCACATTACTAACAAACCAATAATGTAGGCCGCGGGAATTAATTACCAATCCCCTCTCCCACTTAGTCATTTAAAACCAAGGGTTTTTACATGCATATAATATTCAAAATAATATACGCAACCTAGCATACTCATACTTCCAAATATATAACAATAATTGACCAATAAAACAATTATAGAAGTTATATATAAGGAAATAAATTGCCAAAAATAAGTTGACTTGATCAACACTCCAACATACATGCATATAATATACCAAATATAATACGCAATCTAGCATGCTTCTATTTAAGGCAATAAATCATAGATAATCATGCATACATATATAACAATAATCAATTAATAAATCAATTATAACAGTTATATAACAGGAAATTCGATTGTTCGCCACCAATCAAGAATGCGGACAACTGCGACGGGGATCGACCTCCCCGCAGCCTGCTCCACCATTCCGGCACCCTGTCCGATCATATTGTGAAGACTCACGCGGAATCTGATGCAGACCAGTCGAACTTGATGCAAACCCGCTCGAACCTAGTGTAGATTCGATCGAACCTGATGCAAACTAATTGAACCTGATGCAAATCCGCTCGAACTGTCGCTCGTCCAAGGGCCTACTTGCACGGTACCAAGTTCAGCCCAACGCGCAACATCAAACTACACCAACTGTCGTTCAGGGTTCGCAACTGTAGGAACCAGGGAATCCATTCTCCACCATCCAGAATGTACTCCTGTGAGTTCTGAACATTTTGTCCAAATTACAGGTCGATCCAACGGTTAGTTTACGTGAAAAGGCTCTTTTCCCTCGACTGCGCAGAACAGAATCGCCCAAAAACCTGCTTCTGTTTTCGGCGTATTCCTGACAACACAAAACTTCAAATACGATCTTCACTGTTCAGAATGTACATCCACAAAGTACAAACGTGCTGACCAAATTACAGGTCGATCCAACGGTTATTTTGTGAGAAACGGCTCTTTTCCCTCGACTGCGCAGAACATAATCGTCCAAAAAACTGCTACAGTTTTCGGCGTATTCCCAACAACACAAAGCTTGAAATACGATCTTAACCGTTCAGAATGTACATCCACAAAGTCCGAACGTGCTGACCAAAATTCAGCCTGATCCGACGGTTGAAAATCCGGTTATTGCCTCTGCAATATCACTGTGCTGGATTTTCTCTCAATTTCTTCCTTCCATGTGAAATTGACGAATAGTTTTCGTCGAATCCTCTCACACACAACCATCGACGAACAGATATGATATAGGGTATATTTCACATAGGGATATACATGGTTTGTGCAGTAAAACCAAAACCCTAAACATGCGATCCTAATTTCAAAAAATTAATCACATAAACCCTAGCCTAACGTGTCACGCTTCACCACGAAACCGAAGCTCTGATACCAATTGTTGGTGCTTGGATCATTTGGTTAACATGAACCGTTAGGGTTCCATACGTTTCTAATATCAGCGGAAGCAATAAAACATGAAACGTATTACCGTTCACCAGGGTATGTTGAAGAAAGTTGATTCACGCTGGCAGACTATGCAGTCCCACGAGAATGGACATAACTTCCTCGTCTGATGTCGGAATTGAATAATATTTGTGCTCTGACGATCCTCTCTTCAAGAGCTTTCCGTCAGTATATTGATCATGGAATTCTGAGTACTGTAAGATTTTATATTAATTTCGCAAGGTGGCGGACAACAGCAGCAAACTACCTTCTAATCTTCTGCCGTATGTCCCAAGTCCGATATCGACGTCGTGTGGGCGACGATCTACGAGACCTCCTCAAACTGCTCTTAACCCTCATCACACGTGAATAATCAATTAGATTAGATTTTTGGGTTCCAGATAAGCTGAGGTGACTTATATACATGGGCTACAGTAGGGACCAGAAGGAGAAATTGGGTTGGGCCTCCATTGGGCTTAAGTATCCAAGCTTAGCCCAAAACTTATACTTAAGTCCAATAATAATAATATATTCCACTAAAATATTATTACTGCACTGCCTTTCCAAATCCCAAAATTACGTTTTGGGCTCCTTCTTATTATGAGCCCGTTAGTCTCCCCATGTTTAAAATATACAATGTCCACTAATTAATTTAAGTTACTAACAACTCAATTAATTAATATCTCATCCAAGAGTAGTACCACTCAACCTCATTATCATGCCGGAATAAATTTCACCTGCAGGGTTTACATGATAATCCTTATGAGCTCCTCAAGGGGACATCATCAACCTATGACGAACACGGATTCCTTCTACAATCAACAGCACACCATAGAGACAGCACTATTTCCCAACTCATCGAGTTTGTTGATTTAATTACATGTAAATCTCACCCATTGATGAATCAAAGAAATACATACTGCCCTACGTGTCGAGGTTATTGTATAGGGATTAAGAGCAAGAACTTCCATAATAACAGAGATCAAGTTCTCCTATAAGTCAGTATAAGTCGAACGATCTCAAGCGGTCCTGCTCAATACACACAAGTGCACTAATGTGATTCTATAGCCAAGACAAGCTAATACCAAACTACACTACAACCATCCCGATAGAGAGTCCCCGTCTATCTCGGTTGTGAGCATCTGTTTATACTTTATAAGGAAATCGATAATATGATCTTCCGCGAGTTGTCGCACAACATATTATCTACAGTATAAAGTAAGTGGACTATTGCATCGTGCATATAAATAAATTATAAGACACAATCATTTGATCATATGATTCTCATTTCAAATTAATTGTTATAACATTGTTCATACAAAAAGCTAGACTTTTAGTATACAATCCAACAACAGCCTCCGGTCAGAGATCAAGGTGTCAAGCCCCTCCAATCCTGCGTTCTTCTAGTCAATGACTTTCTCCATAGAAAGCTCTCCAGTCAAAGTTCAATCTGAAAAAAGGCCAACGCCTCCGGATCAACATTACAAGACTACATCTCCGAGCTCGGACAAGCTTCATCTGAAAATCCGACTCAACACACACGCTGTCAACATACAGTCAGCATACACTCCAGTCAAAAAAGTCAAGTCAAGGACAAATTGGTTCGAAAGAAGAATCAGAGGATTGATTGAGATTTGTAACTCGCTTAAATACTCATTCAATTTAAATCCATCTGGATTATCTTTGTACCCAATTTGTATTTATTTAATTATAAATACAAAATTTGTTGTTACACATACCTTTTCATTGTCTTCCTCGCAATATCCCAAAACTTATCTAAATTTGGTTGGCCAAAGTGGCGTTGATCGAAATCTAGGTTAGGGCGGGTGGACCAGGCAGTGTACCAAAATTTGGATAGTAAGCTTGTTTGAGCTGCTTCTTTTCCATCCAAAAAAGATTGTATGTGTTGAATTATGGCTTCGGGAAGAGAAATTTCGCCATTAATGCTTATTTTAATTCTTCTGCGCTTCTTCCTAGGAGATTTCGGATTGGGGATTCTGAATTAAGATATTGCCGAATTTGCCAAAAAGATCAAGGATTGAAGTGGTGGTGGATTGAGAGCAGATAGATCTAGATAAGCAATCTATTATTGTGTAAGATAGTTATCCCTCCATCTTCGCGAGTGTGACTCGCATTAGTAATTAAAAATTAAAAAAGGTTTAAGTTTTGATTGGATGAGTGAAGATAGAAGAAGAATACTTTGGATAATCCACCACATTAGTTCGTATTCCCTCCATCCGCTTTCAAGGGTATCATTTTTTCATTTTGGGCGTCCGCCCACGAGGATCTCATTTTCTTTTTTATCCACACACACCCACTAATACAAATTAAAATTGGAACTCATACCTCCACTAATACAACTACCCACTATACATTAAATAACAATATTCTTTAATCTCCGTGCCCAAAAGCAAATGACACCCTTGAATCCGGACGGAGGGAGTATATTTGTGTGACTGATTTCTCCTTATTTTTTAAGAGTGAGGATCTTATCCCCGGGACATCGTATCCTTTGCAACTTAAACTCCTAGCAATACATAGAGTTAAATAGAATATAGAGGGGGAGGGTTGTGTTCTCATGGGTACGGTGTGTCCCTAGGGACAAACAAGCTTTTGCCATTTTTTAAAGAAAAAGAATTGTGTGAGATGACCTCACGTTAGCTACGTGATGATAATTTTATTTTTTGAATATTTTATAGTATAAATGAATAGTGATAACATTTTATAGTAATAATGTTATTTCATGAACTATAAAAAAATGATAACATTATAGCTAAAGTGATAATGTTACGTGAGATAAGCTGATAAAAAAGTGATAACTTTTATACTGAAGGTGTGAGATAAACGGATAAAAAGTTATAACTTTTATAATGAAGGTAAAATTGATAAAAAGTGATGACTTTTATAATGAAAAGTGATACCCAATTATTGAAACATGATAATGCTATTTTATGAACAATTTATACTCCCTCTGTTCGCTGCAAATAGTCTCATTTTTTCATTTTGGACGTCCGTCTCTAAGAGTCTCATTTTCCTTTGTACACACATGGGGCTCACATACACATACTAATCTTATCTTATCTTAATCTTATCTTAATCTTAATATATTAAAAGTGGGAAGGAATTGAGAAAGTTTTTTTTTCCAATTTTATCCTTATAAAATTTTATTTTTTACAACTTTAACCTTCTAACTAATTAATAATGTAATATTTATTTATTACTTTACATTAATTAATATAATAATATGTTTTTTTTATTTTATTAATGATTATATACATTACATTGTACATAGTTATTGTAATATGTTTTATTGTGATTAATTATCAACCTTATAATTTTCAATAATAATACACATTAAATGAGTGAATGATTTGAAAAGTCTAATTCATAAATATAAATATTCTCATTTTTGTGTAATCTAAATTATTAAAATTACATTTTCATTTGCAAAATTGTATTTATTTTTTCCTCTTATACCATGGAGAAGCTAAAGTTAATCTTATGTTGAAGAATGAAACTACGGATCCTTGAACAGGTAATATCCTCCTTGCTCTACGATTTGAACTCTTCAAGGTATTTGATCGAGCTTATGAAATTATAAATATTTGTTTTAATTTTTGAATTTTACTCTATTTGATGTTTAAGTTAAACTAATTGGGAATTTTGTTACGGTTATAGGTTCGCAATGGATTGAAAAGCAGTACAATCGAAGATACTAAAAGATGATAAACTAAGAAAATTTGATCATGCATTTTTTTCATTCTCTTTCTAATTATATATATATATATATATATATATATATATATATATATATATATATATATATATATATATATATATATATATATATATATATATTATTTTCATATTCATTACATGTTTAATTTAAGGTTTAGGGAGAGGCCGTGATTACAGTTTTTTTTTTCTTATGAAACCCCATAATTCTGAACCATGAGATGTAGCTTTAAGTGGGGTTTGAATTTCAATTTCTCTAAAAAAAAAAAAGTAAATATGTATAATAATTTTTATTCATTTATTTATTTTATTCATTTAGATCATATGCTTTCTCATGTTATCTTTCCAATTCCAAAGTTAATGTGAAATATTAATTAAGTTATTGAAGATATAAAAATTACTTCATAAATTTATTTTTAATTAAATCTAAATTATTATATAATTAAGCGTCTTCTCAATATTTGATTAATCACTGTGATAGTTGTGAGAAACAACGTAAGTAGTGATTTATTATTAAAAAAGAAAAACTTTCAATAGCAAAAGTTAATATCGTGAGATAAAAGATAATATATTACATTAAAAAAATTATATTAATATAAATTATGATATTCTTTATAAAATAATATATTATAAATATAAAGTGATAATTATTTAATTTAATTATTTAATGAAGAAATTCGAGAGATAAAGTAAAGTGATACTATTTTTAAATGATGATATTCCTTATAAATAATATATTATAAATACAAAGTGATGATTATTTAATTTAATTATTTACTGAATAAATTCGGGAGATAAAGTAAAATGATACTATTTTTAATTAAATAAAATCATTAATCAAGAAAAAGTAAAATACTTGCACCATGTCCATGTTCATGAGATAATTTTGTTTCACATTTAGTTAATCCTCAATTTCATTATTTGCCAGTTTGACTATCACTAAAATTATTCATACTTATTAGTATATTAATTATTATCTTAAATAATATCTTTTTCATTTTTCATATACTTATTATTTATCTTCCTTTAACGAATGCTCTCCTTCATTATCATTTAAAATGTCTTTTAAATACTACTCCAATAAAACACCCCTATATCTTCACGTTTGAATGAGTAGGAAAATTAAAAGAGATTGGTATTGTTTTCAATAGCAGCTTCTACAATCGGTGGATCTAATTCTCAAAATATTCACACATTCAAAGATCAACACCAGATGAATGAATCAGATGCTTCACTCTTCACATAGGGGTTCGAGATCTCCCGCGATAGCGGCTTCTATACAATTGGTGGATCTACTTCTCAAAATATTCACACATTCAAAGATCAACACCACTTATCAATGAATCAGATTTTATAATTCTTCAAACATTCAATTTTTTTTTATCTTCTTACTTTCTCAAAATTTTCAAAGATAAAGTTATGGTTTAATGCTGATGGTTTTCGAGGTTGTAGTATGTTGTCCTTCATTGGTTTAATTAATTTAATATTCTGTTGAATAGTACAAATTATGCTGGTTGTTGATAATTTTGATTATTGTTGATGATTACGATGGGTGGAAATTGTCTATTGTGTCAATATTTTAATCAATATATTTATTAATTTTTGGTATACATATTAGTAAAAAATATTATACATTTAGTATAAGATGTAATACAGTTACTTTAATATTTAAGTGTATACTCTCTCCGTTTCGAAAAACTTTTCACCTTTACGGTTCCACATTGTTTAAGAAAGTTGCACTTTTTGATTAATTTTATTGACTTTGGAGGGTATTGTAGTATTTTTAGGTAATAAAAAGTATAAAGTAATGATATGTGTGTGAAAAAGGAGCGGCAAATTTAAAATTAAAGTAACTTTTAAGGTGGAATAACATATACATTCTTGATAAAGATACTTTTTTTTATTAACATATACATTCTTTTTTTAATTTTACATTTAGTATAAAAATATATTTATGTAAACAAATACATATTATAGTTAATTAAACTAATTAAATGTATATACTTTAATATTTAAATGTACATATTTTAACATGCAAGTGAATATTTGATAAGAGATGGAAGATAGAATTTAATCTTCGATAAGAGATAGAAGACATGGCCGAGGCAACTAGTGAGCAAGATGAGAAACCTCAGAGATCTGACACAGAGAGAGCTGCGCGAAAGGCTGGTGCAGCCAGATTAAGAGGAGGCAGATCTACGTGGCGGCGGCCAAATCGAGAGGAAAGAGAGAGAGAAGATGCAGATCGACGTGGCGGCACGACCAAATTGAGAGAGGAGGCGGATCTACGTGGCGGCACGGCCAGATTGAGAGAGGGGAGAGGAGGCAGATCGACGGGCAGATTGGAATAGAAGAATGGGTAGATTGGGAGAAGAGAGAGGAGCCGTTCTTAATGATCCATTTGAGTTTTTTAGGATTATATATAGTAGATCCATTTTTTAAAATGAATCTTGATTTTAATGTACATAAATTTGTACAATAGATCAACTCATATTAAAATATGTCTTTCAAAAAATATATATTCTAACATGAATAATTTTATTTTACTAAAAAATACAAATTAAAGTGAAGCTTAGATCACATAAATATTGTCTAACGAAAATATTGCATATTAAGAATATAATTAATAAATAGATCATCTGCTTAAATTATTTATTATTTCATTAAAAATTAAAAAAAAATTATCATAATAAAAATATAACAAAAATAATTGCATTATAATGTATAACATAAATGCAACGTGCGTAGCTGTTTTTTAACTTGTACAATTAAAATATGAGACTTATACACTCATTGATACAACTAGTTACTATACATTAAATAATAATACTCCTTAATCCACGTGCAAAAAGTAAATGAGTTTCTTTGGACCAGACGGAGGGAGTAGTATAAATGAAAATTGATAACATTTTATAGCAAAAGTGATAACTATTTTAAAAAATGTAAAATGGCCTCATGCGAGACGGTCTCACGCAAGACTTTTGTTGGAGAATTTAATTGGTTAGTAAGAATTAATTAATTCATTCACCTTCAGTGTGTGTTTTTCTCTCTTTTTTTTTCGTTTTTTTTAAAATTTTTATTTGTTTAATTTTAAGGATATAATTGTAATTTTACTCTTGTGGTTTATGGTATAATTTATCCCCTAGGATTTAGGGTTTAGGATATAATTGTAATTTTACCCTTATGATTTAGGGTATAATTTATCCCTAGAGTTTAGGGTTTAGAGTATAATTGTAATTTTACACTTGTGGTTTAGGGTATAATTTATCCTTAGGGTTTAGGTATAATAGTCATTTAAATAAAATAAATTTAAAAATAAAATAAAAAACAATATTAGGAGCATGAATTAGTTAAGAAGGGTGTGGATCAAGGTTGTGCTAATTCAATTGGTACAATCGGTTGTAACCTAGTCCCTCTCTAATTTATAAAAGAAGATAAAGAAAAGAAGGGCTTTGGCAAATTAATTAAACCCTTTTCAATCTTATAAATTGGGTTGTACCTTAGATAATTCAATGATTTTGTTATCACTTTATTTTAACTGGGTATCACTTTATATTAAAACTAGTAATTCCCGTCCGTACGTTGCACGAAAAGCATTTTATTATAGGATTATTGTTAATTATATATTTTTATTTTTATATTTTTATCTTGAGAATATATTTGTACTTATTTCGTCCGTATTTTGTGTGGTTTGAATTTTGTTGTAGCATTTTTTTATGTTTATAAGTATCTCGTTTGTATTTTGCATGGATATTATTATATTATACTCCCTCCGTCCGCTTCTAAGGTGTCCATTTTACTATTTTTAGCGTTCAGTTCAAATATGTTCATTTCCCCTATTTAGTAAAAAAATAGACAATATGGTCCACCACTTTCCTCTAATACAACTACCCAATTTACATATAATAATAATACTCATTAATCCACATGTAAAAAGTAAAAAGACACCTTAGAACCGCACGGAGGGAGTATGATTAATTGTGAATTATCATTGATATTCTTTCTTTTACTCCCCATATACTTCTTTGAGGATATTATTTTCTTTATCCAGGTAATTAAGGAGTATTTTCTTCGTCACGTCCTATTGGTTTCATTTGTCAAACCATCTTTTGATTTTGTGTCTATTCTGTTAAATAAAAATCTTCTATTGATTTTGGTTTTATTTCCCGTTTGTCTTGTGTGTTGCACGGAAAGAATTTTATAGGATTATTGGTTATTTTTTTTTTGTTTTAATAGTGTTATGTATCTGTATGAATATGTTTGAGCTTCTCTTATCCGATTTTTGTCTGATTTGAATTTTGTTGTAGTATTTTTTTTATGTTTATAATTATCTCATATGTGTTTTGCAAGGAAATAATTATATTTTGCGAATAATTTTTAAACATTTTATTATAGGATTATTGTTAATTATATTTTAGTTTAATAGTTTTATCTCTACGAATATGTTTGAGTTTGTTTCGTTCGATTTTGGTTTGAGTTTTTATTTATGTTTATAATTATCTCATATGTGTTTTGCACGGAAATAATTATAAATATTTTTATCTATAATTGGTTTTTTTTCTTATACTTCCTATGTCCTCCCGGCCTTATAGTTACATATTTTTAATTTGGGGATCAGTTCCTAATGTTTTCATTACCCTTTTTGATATATGAGGCTCACACAAACGATTAACCATCTCCATGAGATCAATCTATCATTCTAATACAACTATCCACTATACATTAAAATACTATACTCCCTCTGTCCCACCTAAAGAGTCTTCTTTCCCTTTTTACACATATAGGACCCACACCCCACTAATACAATTAAAATATGAGGGTCACACTCCAACTAATATAACTAACCACTACACACTGAATAATTATACTCCTTAATCCACGTTCAAAAAGTAAAAGCAACTATTTGGATGGGACAGAGGGAGTATTCCTTTATCACTGTGCAAGAAGCAAATGTAATCATTAGGACGGAACAGAAGTAGTATTATTATTTTTTGTGTATTGTGTCGTTATAGTAATATAATTTAGTGGGGTATGAACCAATTTTTTTAGATTTGCCAAAAAAATTACGACTGCCCATCATTTTATCAGGTGGAGATCTGTTTGACATTCATCATTAGAGCTAAAACAATAGCTTTAATAGATGCTCACCATTTTGGTCAGTTTTCATTGCTCATTTTATGAATTTAATGGTTAATAATAGTTATAAATTCCATACAGGTGGCAGTGTTCAAGGCCCTAAAAAATTCTCTAAATGTAGTAACTGTTTTTTTTTTTTGCCAGTAGATGATTTATACAATTGAAAACATCTTATAATTTTGTGTCTATCTTGGTAAATAAGAATCCTTCCATTAACTTCAATTGTTAAAATCTTGTTGAAAAAAATTACAGTTAATATTTGAAACATGATATATTACAAAATTCAAAGATATTGAACTGTATTATACGATTAATAATTGTTAAATATTTCAAAACATCGGCATAAATCTTAAAAATATTTAGACTGTAATTTGAAAAAACTTAGTGTATGTAACAATGCACGAATATGATCTAAGTACACTTAATATATAAATACAACTTAAATCATGTATAATATTTAACTATATTAATTATTAAAAAATTAATTAATATTTTTATTATTTATTAAAATAAAGTTGAAACACTATCTAATTAATTGCATCAAACAATATTTAAATTGATTGAAATTGATATAAAAAAAATATATGTCATAATCAGTTTATATAATTGGTAAGTACATTATTTATCTATAGATAATTTCATTGATTGATTTGATTCGAAATTTAAAATAAATATTAACTTTGTATAATTAAATATATTAAAATTATTTTATTTTAATTGATATTTATCTTTTAAAAAAGTAAATTTAATTTCTCTATAAAACTCAATTATTATTTTGTTTTAAAATAAAGATATAGTTTACTATACTAATATATATATATATATATATATATATATATATATATATATATATATATATATATATATATATATATATATATATATATTTCTAATTAAATACATATGAATAAAATAAAATATAAAATATAAAATATTATTAATATAATAAATTATAAATGTTAAAATAATATTCATAAAGACGATACTAATAAAAATAAAATTGAATGAACAATTAAAATAAATTAAAATAATAGATTTTATAAATTAATCCTAAAAATTAAATTCCTCAATTTGAAAATTGCACAATGGGGTTGCCCTCGACGACTTCTCTATTCTTTGAATACAATCGAAGCTTTTTTTCAATGGCCATTCCGATTGAATTCTTTATTCGCATATCATGCGCTTGATTGGGAGTTTGATTGGTATGAGACGCAGTCGTCTCCTCAGAGGCATTTTGCTCCTCTTCAACTGAGCTTCTAGGCTTGATCGGCACCGCAGAAGAAAAGCTTAACTAAAATAAACTAATATATACACAGTAAATTAAATGAATTATAATGTTTGAATCTGAAAATAAGATTTAAAAGAAGAACAAAATATAGAATATTAAAATATAAAAATATGGTTCATAAAATTATTATAAAGCAAATACAAAAATTGAAGAAAAAAAGATAGACAAAAAAAAAGAAAATAGAAAAAAAGAATGATACCTAGAATGATTGGACCTACAAATAAGATCAAATATGAGAATGATTGAATCTAAAAATAATATCAAATAAAAGTATAAAAGAAGATAAAATAAATTAAATTATAAAATAGGGTTTATAGAATTCTTTAAAAAAATCGAAGAGAAAAAAATAAGATAACAAAAAATTTAAAAGTATAATGATACATTTAAGAAGAATTATTGAACTTGCATATAAGATATGCACTGATGACTTTTTTTAATAATTGAAGCTGCAAATAAGATCAAATAAAAATAAGAACAATAAAATAAAAAAAGTATGAGGCTTGCGTGCGTTCGGGCGCACGGGAACACATTTCGTGTGTCTTTAGAAATTTAGTATTATGAGTAAGGGTACATTGCTTTGGTCTAAAGGGTATATACTTTAATTAACAAAAGGTACACCATTTTGTTCTAAAGGGTATACACTTTTTATTAATTTTTTTTCTTTAGAAAATAAAGGGTACACATTTTTATACTAAAGGGTATACAATTTAACACAAAATTCTAAAGGCGCACGGAGTGTTGTTCATGCACCCAGATACACACAATAATTTTCTTTAGAAAATAAAGGGTACACATCAGTATACTAAAGGGTATACAATTTAACACAAAATTCTAAAGGCGCACGGAATGTGGTCGGGTGCACAGGAGTTTTTGCCATAAAAAAACTTTAAAAATAGAGTTTATGGAATATATAAAGAAAACACAAAAAAGAAGGAAAAAAACATAAATCATAAGATAAACGAAAAAAAATGATGCGCCAAATGATAATGTTTGAACCTAAAAATAAGATTAAAAAGAAGAACGAAAGAATTATTAAAATATAAAAATAGGGTTCTTAGAATTATTATAAACCAAGACAAATATTGAAGAAAAAAAAGATAGACAAAAAAAAGAATGATACCTCAAATGAAAATGATTGAACCTAAAAATAAGATCAAATATATGAGAATGATTAAATCTAAAAATAATATCAAATAAAAGTATAAAAGAATATAAAATAAATTAAATTATAAAAATATGATTTCTAACTCTAAAATTTTTGAAGTTTATTCTGGATACGTACAATGATGACTTTTTTAATGATCGAAACTGCAAATAAGATCAAATAAAAATAAAAACAATAAAATAAAATAAAAACTTTAAAAATAGAGTTTATGGAATATAAAGAAAATCCAAAAAAAGAAAAAGAAGAAAAAAATATAAATTATAAGATAAACCAAAAAAAAAAGAATGATACCTCAATTGATAATGTTTGAACTTGAAAATAAGATTAAAAAGAAGTACAAAAGATATAATATTAAAATATAAAAATATGTTTTATAGAATTACTATAAAGCGAACACAAAATTGAAGAGAAAAATATAGACAAAAAATAAATAAGAATAATACCTTAAATGAGAATAATTGGACCGACAAATAAGATCAAATATGAGAATAATTGAACATAAAACAATATCAAATAAAAGTATTAAAGAAGATAAAATTAAATTAAATTATAATAATAGGGTTTATAGAATTATTAAAAAAATACAAAAATCGAAGAGATAAAAAAAATAAAATAACAAAAAATTAAGAAGTATAATAATACCTTTAAGGAGAATGATTGAATTTGCATATAAGATCCAATAAAAGTATAAAAGACAAAACAAATTAGAGTAGATTATAAATAATACATGAAAGTAAAATCTGTAAAAGAGAAGAAATAGAAGAAGTATTAGACAAAAAAATAATAAAACAAAATAAAAAGAGGGAGAGAGTAAGAATTTGATTAGGTAATGAAAAGATTTATATAAAATGATTTTAATGAATGAACGACCGTGATTGAAAGCAAATATTTATAGAGACGATCCTAATAAAATTGATATATTAATTAAAATTAACAATATAGTATTAATTAAATAAAAAAAATTCATTATTAGTATAATTAGATTTATGATTGAAAAAAAAACATTAATTGGACGGTCAAGATTAAAATTGAATTATTTTTAATTAGAGTAAAATTGAAAAAAAAATTAAAAACAAAAGTAGAAATTTAAGTTTGCTTTTATATATGTATAGATTATATTACTTTTTATTCATTTGAAGTATTATTTACAAAATAGTTTAATTAAACGGTTATCACATTTTCTTTATCTATTTATCATTTTTTATTAAAAATGGACTATTCCAGTGAATTGTTCATTAATTAAATCAATTAAAAGGATATCACTTTTCTTTGATTAAAAAACACTTTATATTAAAAATATTATCACGTTTTATTCATTTTATAAATTATTTGTGAAATACATTTTGATAATTAGTTATCACTTTTCATTAAAGATATTATCATTTTCTTTTAGAATATTATCACTTTTTATTTATACTTATAAATCGTTTATAAAATACTACCATTATCACTTTTCATTAATTCAATATCACTTTTCGTTATCACATTTTATATATTTAAAATATTTAAATTAAAAAATAAATTAAATAAACAAAATTTAAATTATTATATTTTAAAATAATAAAAATATATAAATTAAATAAAAAAAATATTATTTATACATGCATGTAAGGTTTAATTAATTTTTTCCATAATTAATTTTTCAATTTTCTAAATTAGAAGCAACCAAACAGGGCCCTTATTAAAAACTTAATTGGATCAACGATGATCTGTCTCACGAATTAGGATTCGTGAGACGGTCTCATCCAAGTCTATGCCATAAATTAATCACCAATTAAATAATAATAAAAAACCAGACACCAGTTTTTGAAGAGCCTAGTGCACACTTTGTAACGCCTGAGGTACGCTATGGGGTTGGGACGCTACTAGATATAAATTCCCCAATATAATGATAGAGGGGTCGAGAATGCACAGAAGAATAATATAAAAAATCCCCAAAGCGATAGTATAATAAAGTAAAAGTTGCATAAAGATTATTACATATTAGCATCTACTCACCCGAGTAGAGTGAAATATCCAAAATAAGTACGTTCAGATGATATATTTGAAATAAAGTTCTAACAAAATACTAAAATATAAGTCATAATATAAAGTCTTCTAAAGGCTTGGGTCAACTGCGAAGGCCACTCCATCTTCTAAATCTTGTTATGAAAATCAATAAGGGGTGAGCGTCTAAAATACACTCAGTGGGTTAATTTAAATGATTGCACAGTTAAAAATAAATATGCATGCCAAATATACCATAAGATGTAACATATGCCATTTAATAAAATAATTTGCACATTGTTGTTCGATAACTTAATGAAAATATTTTAGACCGAATCGTCATCCGATAACTTGTGTTAGTTGGTAAATGTGTACCAGGCCGTCACCCCAATACAATGATAGCATACTTTGAAATACATTTTAGTACTGAACCGACGTAGCCAGTAACTTGTGTTAGTTGGTATATGTGCACCGAGTCGTCACCCCGTACAAGTGTTAGTAGAAAATATTTATCATCGAACTAAAAGCACACATGACACATAACATGTCATATCAGTAACACATCTCACATCTTAACATAGCAATCATGACATAAAATGCAACACTCGGTAAAGAGTGAAAGTTACCCCCACCTTAATCTTATCGAAAACGTGTAAAGTGGACTAGGCTTGCTCGTGAGTCTCAGGTATGCCTGCAAAGGTATACTAAACTGAGTTCTACTTCTAATAATAATACCTATTATTAAAACTAATTTCTAAAAATAGTTTACACAAACTAATTATTGTTATATAATAATTATTAATTTAATAACATATTAAAAAAATAAAAATATATCATTTAAAATAATAATTTAACAATTATAGTTTTCTACTTTAATAATAAGTTGTAACATTAAAATATAAATTCAAATGACATTCATGTTTATAAAAAAATGGATATAAAATAAAGATTCTACATCTAAATTAATAATAGTGACAAAATTATATGAATATTTAATATAAAAAGTTAAATTAAATAAGTAAATATAATATATTAAATAAATAATAAAATAAAATGAAATGAAATAAAACAAATAATAAGTAAAAATAATAATAATGATAATAATAGTAAATTATAATTAATATTGAAAAGGAATTAAATTAATAGAATAAAATAAGTTAAATAATAATAAATAAAATACTAAATAACATAAAAAGTTAAATTAAATAAATAATTATAAAATAAATAATAAATAGAATTAAATGAATAAAACTAATAATAAGTAAAAATAATAATAATTATAATAATAATAATATTAAAAATAGTAAATAATTAAATAATTAAATAAATAATGTAAATAAAAAAAATTCAGCATGATTGTTGCTTACGCAGCTCATCACATTTAATATATATATATATATATATATATATATATATATATATATATATATATATATATATATAACTAAACTTGAGTTATACAACTCAATTTGAAAATCCGAAAGTACGTATGAAGTCCTCGCAAGGTGAGGATCACATGCATACCAATATTTCATGAAAATAACGAAGTTTAAAGGGGACAAAATTTTTTATACGAAGTGGGTATCCTCATATCTTCTTCATTTCACATCCAAACTCAAAACTAATTATATGTTTGTGATCCTCATGAGGAGGGCTTCAAAATGACCTATAATATCAAAGCTATGTCGCAACGAAATAAAACATGCCATTAGAGGGTCGAAAGCTTCGTCTTAAGTTTTTCTTACTCATACGAAATCCATTTCAGAAAAGAGTTATATATATGAAATCTACACATTGAGACGATCATTTTCGTATATAACATGATATGAATAAAACGAAAAATGAATAACTCAAATAGCAACAGAATGAAAGAAGAAAGATGAAGTTTATATATATATATATATATATATATATATGTGTGTGTGTGTGTGTGTGTGTGTGTGTATGTAACGTGAGTGTGCAGTGACATGAATGCAATTCTAATTATTAATTTTATAAAAAAAAATCATTTGTAGAAAGATTAGGAAGAAGAAGAACCTGTATTGAAATGAATCAGTGATGCCTCCCTCTCTCTCTTTTAGTTTGTTAGTATAAATGGTAATTAAACTTGGGAATCAAGTTTGCAATAGTAAGTATCCAACTCACTTATCTTATCCACTAAAATAGACATGTGCTCTTATTAAATAAATTAATAATATATTTATATATATATTTATTATTGTTTCTTATGAATATATATATAATATATACATATATATTATTTAAATGTGGTATTACATTTACCCCTACTAAATTAAAATTTTCGTTCTCGAAATTTCACTTACTAGGTATGAGTAGATTTAGATATTTATTTCGTATGTCATCTTCGCGCTCCCACGTCGCTTCCTCTTTATTGTGTCGACTCCATTGGACTTTGACTAAAGCAACTTCACGATTCCTTAACTTATGAACTTTCTTGTCAAGAATGGCTATAGGAAATTTCTCGTACGCTAGGTTGTCATCGATTGTTATAACCTCGTGGTTAACAACATGGCTTGGATCAAACACATATTTCCGTAGCATGGATACGTGAAATACATCATGTACTCCAGCTAGCTCAGGTGGTAACGCTAATCTGTATGCCAACTCTCCGATTCGTTCTAAAACCTCATAAGGCCCAATGTATCTTGGCTTGAGTTTTCCTTTCCTTCCAAATCGAGAAATTCCTTTCATTGGTGAGACTTTGAGAAAAACTTTATCTCCTTCCTGGAACTGTAAATCTTTGCGTCTCTTATCAGCGTAGGACTTCTGTCGATTTTGCGCAGTCAAAATTCTTCTTTTGATCTTTTCATTCGCTTCAACTGTCTTTTATACTATCTCTGGTCCTAGAACTTTCTTTTCACCAACTTCATCCCAATAAAGAGGAGATCTACACTTCCTTCCGTAAAATGCCTCGTAAGGAGCCATGTCTATTGTGGCTTGAAAACTGTTGTTGTAAGCAAACTCTATAAGTGGTATGTATCTTTCCCAACTTTTCCCAAAATCTAGGACGTATGCCCTCAACATGTCTTCCAATGTTTGAATAGTCCTTTCAGACTGGCCATCTATTTGCGGATGATATGCCGTGCTAAACTTTAGCTTCGTGCCCATTGCGTTTTGTAAACTGTGCCAAAATTTTGATGTAAATCTTAGATCTCGATCAGAAACTATAGAAACTGGTACACCGTGCAATCTGACAACTTCTTCTAGATAAATTTGTGCAAGCTTATCCATTCCATGAGTCATTTTCACTGGAAGAAAATGTGCTGACTTGGTCAAACGATCCACTATCACCCATATAACTTGATTTCCTCGCACTGATCTTGGTAGACCAGTAACGAAATCCATTGTGATATGCTCCCATTTCCACTCAGGAATCTCTAATGGTTTCAAGAGTCCTGAGGGTCGTTGATGTTCTGCTTTCACTTGCTGACAAGTCATACACCTTTGGATAAACAGGCCTATATCCCTCTTCATATTTCTCCACTAAAATGCATTCTTCAAGTCTTGATACATCTTGGTTCCTCCTGGATGTACCGTGTATGGAGTACAATGAGCTTCTGATAAAATTTCTTTAATAAGATTATCATTTTTAGGAACACATAATCTTTTTCCAAAAACGAGTGTTCCATTGTCTGTTAGAGCAAATCCCTTTCCTTCCCCAATCTTCACGCGTTCCTTAATTTTTCTGAGAAATCCGTCTTCATCTTGAAATTCCTTGACTCTATCTCTTAGAGAAGGTTTAATCAGTAACACAGTTAATAATGCTTGAATGCTACTTGGAGGTATTACTACTTCCAAACTCATTCGAGAGAACTCTGCCACTAATAATTCTTGGTTTGTTATAGAGTAGGCTAATTCCCCTTTGTCTTTTCTGCTTAAAGCATCTACTACCACATTTGCTTTTCCTGGATGGTACAGTATAGTACAATCATAATCCTTGACTAATTCCAACCATCTCCTTTGCCTCATGTTTAATTCATTCTGTTCGAAAAAGTACTTCAAGCTCTTGTGATCCGTATAAATTTGAGATTTTGCTCCATAGAGATAGTGTCTCCAAATTTTCAAAGCATGCACCACAGCTGCCAATTCTAAATCATGAGTTGGATAGTTCTGTTCATGGATCTTGAGTTATCTAGACGCATAGGCAACTACTTTATTATGTTGCATCAGAACACATCCCAATCCTTGCTTTGAAGCATCACTATAGATGACAAATTCTTCTGTCCCATCAGGAATTGTTAATACAGGTGCAGTGACTAATTTCTGTTTAAGAAGGTTGAAACTATTTTCACATTCTTCCGTCCAACAGAACTTAACTTCCTTGCGAGTTAATTTCGTCAAGGGTCCTGCAATCTTTGAAAATCCCTCAATAAATCTTCTATAATATCCAGCCAATCCAATAAAACTCCGTACTTCTCCTACATTTGTAGGTGTCTTCCATTTCTCTACTGCTTCCACCTTGGTCGGATCCACCTCGATTCCTCGGGCTGCCACAATGTGCCCAAGAAAGACAACTTTGTCTAACCAAAACTCACATTTCTTAAATTTGGCATATAACTTTTCCTTTCTTAGTATCTCTAGAACGATTCTCAGATGTTCTTCATGTTGTTCCTGATTTCTAGAATACACTAAGATATCATCAATAAACACGATCATGAATTTGTCCAAGTACGAGTGGAAAACACGATTCATCAAATCCATAAAAATTACTGGTGCATTGCTGAGACCAAAAGGCATTACTACGAACTCATAATGTCCATAACGTGTTCTAAAAGCAGTCTTTGAAGTGTCGCTCTGCTTGATTCGCACCTGATGATATCCAGACCTCAGATCTATCTTGGAAAACACACTAGCATCGCCCAGCTGATCAAATAAGTCCTCAATCCTTGGCAAGGGATATTTATTCTTGATGGTAAGTTTATTCAGTTCTCGATAATCGATACACATTCTAAACGAACCATCTTTCTTCTTTACGAACAAAACAGGTGCTCCCCAGGGTGAAACACTAGGGTGTATGAAACCCAATTCCAAGAGTTCTTGTAATTGGATCTTCAGTTCTTGTAACTCCTTTGGTGCCATTCGATAAGGTGCTTTTGAGATTGGTGCTGCTCCCGGTACTAGATCGATTGTAAATTCTACTTGTCTTTCAGGTGGCAAGCCTGGTAAGTCTTCTGGAAACACATCTTCATATTCCCACACGATGGGAACATCCTCTATGCTCGTCTTCTCATCTTCACTTTTCACGACACTTAATAAGAATGTTTGGCATCCATCTTTCCTCATCATTTTGTTTGCTTTAATTGCAGATATAACTCGCGGTACTACTCCACCTTTCGCCCCGTGAAATGTAAACTTCTTATCTCCTGGGAGTTGAAACTGTACTTCTTTTTCACGACATCTTATCACTGCATGATTAGCTCTAAGCCAATCCATTCCTAAAATTACATCAAAATCTTTCATCCCAATTACGTGGAGGTCTGTAAGTAGGACTCTGTCATTTATCTCTATCTTCACATTCTTGCACAACTTCATGGTTCGAATAGAGTTACCCGAAGGTATACTAACCTCAAGAGTTGACTCGTCAAACTCTTCACAATTATTTTTTACTTTCTTATACATCTTAGCAGATATGAATGAATGAGTGGCACCCATATCAAAAAGTATAAGTGCAGGAGTGCCAAATACTGATAGCATACCTGCCATTATTTCTGGTTCTTCTTCAGCTTCCTGCTGTGTCATAGCATATGCACGTGCTGGTCTAGTACTCGATCCTCCTCCTACTTTAGTCTTTGGGCATTCTAGTATGGTGTGTCCAGTTGCCGGCATCGATAGCATATTCCAGTTTCATATAAGCATGTTCTGAGATGATTCTTTCCACATTTCGGGCAGGGAGAATTCGTTCCGAGTGGCTTTGGTCCTGATCCTCCTCCGATTTTTATTTGCTTGTTTTGAATTTTAGGGTTTCCCTTTCCAATCACCGATCCTTCCCACTTGCGTTTTGCAGGTATCTCAATTGCCTTCTTATTCTGGTTACTGTTGTTCTTCTGTCGGGACTAAATTTCTTGAGCTCTGGAAAATGCTTCTGCAAAAGTCATCGCTCCTTGACCAGCCAAGATATTACGATCTCAGATTGCAATCCCTTTTCAAATCGTCTAGCTTTCTTTTCCACCGTGTTGACAAGATGCGTGGCAAATCTGGAAAGTCGATTGAATTCTCTTTCATACTCATGAACACTCATTGTTCCTTGTTTCAATTGAAGAAATTCACTTTCTTTTTCATCTCGGTACGATTGAGGCATGTAGTTTTGGATGATCACATCCTTGAAGTCTTCCCATGTCATTCTTGCCTTCTGTTCGGGTGTTTTGGTACGTCCGTAAACCTCCCACCAGAAATCAGCTTCACCCACGAACTGGAAGACAGCGCACGCAATCTTCTGTGCATCATTGCAATCGAGATAGGTGAAAATTTTATCCAACGACCTCAACCATTTTCAGCTTCTGCAGGGTCCTCCGTTCCGTTGAATGTTGGTGGATTGAATCTTCGGAACTGTTCAATTACTGAGGCTGGTTCATTTCTAGGAATATGTTCTGGTAGTGGTGGTCGTGCAGAGTTTGCCTGAAATTGTTGAACCAATCCCCGAAGGATTGTCACTAAATCATCTCCTGGATCGCCATAAACATTTTCAGGATTTTCATTAGTAGGTAGGTTTTGTGGTCTTCTTCAACTCATGATCTGTTCAAAAATTTTATACTCATCATTATTATTTGTTGATATATCATTAAAATACAATGAGTAAGATGTATAAACACACATATAAATATATATACACATATATATATTAGTAATAGCAAAATGGTGACGTTGGCACTCTGATTATTAAGTATACATATGCATCTAAAAGTCATTCTTAGTCTAAAATACTATCAAGAAAGCCTATTTAGTGCGACATCTAGATTACCTATATACATCACCCAATTATGGGTCACAAAGGTTCCATCTATTGGAACGTGTCGCTACTAACTATATCAAAAACTTAATAAGTCTGAGTTAGCCTAACCGCTAGGGTGTCCTAATCCTCCACCACTTCATCAGCAATATCCTCATCAACCTCGAAATCACCAGGTATATCAACGAACACTTCAACAGGATCCACTGGTACAGCCATCGGAAAATGCATCATCGGCACACCCAGGAATCCGACAGGGGGAAGAGGTGTCTGGTCTCTAAGGGCCCATGTGTGGTACAAACATACATTAAAAGCCACATAATTCAGCTCGTGGCCTGGAGGAATCACGAACATCTCAAAATAAATCTGCCGAGCAATCTGAGCCCACACGTCGGCAAGGTATGAATGAGGATGAAACAGTACTGCACCTCCATCACCCTCCGAGCTCCATGAAAATCCTCATGATGAATGATGAGCATTAAGGCGAAATGAGTGCCTAAATCATCAATCTCAGTCCTGCCTCGAAGGGCGGCTCGTTGGACTCTAATAGTGTTAATGTGAGCAATAACTTCTTCCATCTGATTAACAAAATTTAAATTTACTCTAAGATCAATAAAAATTTTAAAATATTAAAGAATTAAAATAATCACACATAAAATCCTAAAGTGTAATTATAGCGTAGTCATAAAATAGTCAATCCTAGGGTCGGCATAAAATTCTAAGTTAGGTACTTGAGCAAGTGTTAGATAGACCGCTCTGATACCACGCTGTAACGCCCCGAGTTACGCTATGGGGTTGGGACGCTACTAGATATAAATTCCCCAATATAATAATAGAGGGGTCGAGAATGCACAGCGGAATAATATAAAAATCCCCAAAGCGATAGTATAATAAAGTAAAAGTTGCATAAAGATTATTACATATTAGCATCTACTCACCCGAGTAGAGTGAAATATCCAAAATAAGTACGTTCAGATGATATATCTGAAATAAAGTTCTAACAAAATACTAAAATATAAGTCATAATATAAAGTCTTCTAAAGGCTTGGGTCAACTGCGAAGGCCTCTCCATCTTCTAAATTTTGTTCTGAAAATCAATAAGGGGTGAGCGTCTAAAATACACTCAGTGGGTTAATTTAAATGATTGCACAGTTAAAAATAAATATGCATGCCAAATATACCATAAGAAGTAACATATGCCATTTAATAAAATAATTTGCACATTGTTGTTCGATAACTTAATGAAAATATTTTAGACCGAATCGTCATCCGATAACTTGTGTTAGTTGGTAAATGTGTACCAGGCCGTCACCCCAATACAATGATAGCATACTTTGAAATACATTTTAGTACTGAGCCGACGTAGCCAGTAACTTGTGTTAGTTGGTATATGTGCACCGAGTCGTCACCCCGTACAAGTGTTAGTAGAAAATATTTATCATCGAACTAAAAGCACACATGACACATAACATGTCATATCAGTAACACATCTCACATCTTAACATAGCAATCATGACATAAAATGCAACACTCGGTAAAGAGTGAAAGTTACCCCCACCTTAATCTTATCGAAAACGTGTAAAGTGGACTAGGCTTGCTCGTGACTCTCAGGTATGCCTGCAAAGGTATACTAAACTGAGTTCTACTTCTAATAATAATACCTATTATTAAAACTAATTTCTAAAAATAGTTTACACAAAC
The DNA here is from genome assembly GCA_023678885.1 of Pogostemon cablin. Lineage (NCBI taxonomy): Eukaryota > Viridiplantae > Streptophyta > Magnoliopsida > Lamiales > Lamiaceae > Pogostemon > Pogostemon cablin. The sequence continues at coordinate 9,333,052 of CM042976.1, forward strand.
TAATTATTGTTATATAATAATTATTAATTTAATAACATATTAAAAAAATAAAAATATATCATTTAAAATAATAATTTAACAATTATAGTTTTCTACTTTAATAATAAGTTGTAACATTAAAATATAAATTCAAATGACATTCATGTTTATAAAAAAATAGATATAAAATAAAGATTCTACATCTAAATTAATAATAGTGACAAAATTATATGAATATTTAATATAAAAAGTTAAATTAAATAAGTAAATATAATATATTAAATAAATAATAAAATAAAATGAAATGAAATAAAACAAATAATAAGTAAAAATAATAATAATAATGATAATAATGGTAAATTATAATTAATATTGAAAAGGAATTAAATTAATAGAATAAAATAAGTTAAATAATAATAAATAAAATACTAAATAACATAAAAAGTTAAATTAAATAAATAAATATAAAATAAATAATAAATAGAATTAAATGAATAAAACTAATAATAAGTAAAAATAATAATAATAATTATAATAATAATAATAATAATAGTAAATAAATAAATAATTAAATAAATAATGTAAATAAAAAAAAATTCAACATGATTGCTGCTTACGCAGCTCATCACATTTAATATATATATATATTACAAAATGACCCAACTTGAGTTATACAACTCCATTTGAAAATTCGAAAGTACGTATGGAGTCCTCGCAAGGTGAGGATCACATGCATACGAATAATTCATGAAAATAACGAAGTTTAAAGGGGACAAAATTTTTGATACGAAGTGGGTATCCTCATATCTTCTTCATTTCACATCCAAACTCAAAACTAATTATATGTTTGTGATCTTCGTGAGGAGGGCTTCAAAATGGCCTATAATATCAAAGCTATGTCGCAACGAAATAAAACATGCCATTAGAGGGTCGAAAGCTTCGTCTTAAGTTTTTCTTACTCATACGAAATTCATTTCACAAAAGAGTTATGTATATGAAATCTAAACATTGAGACGATCATTTTCGTATATAACATGATATGAATAAAACGAAAAATGAATAACTCAAATAGCAACAGAATGAAAGAAGAAAGATGAAGTTTTTTATACATATGTGTGTAACGTGAGTGTGCAGTGACATGAATGAAATTCTAATTATTAATTTTATAAAAAAAAATCATTTGTAGAAAGATTAGGAAGAAGAAGAACCTGTATTGAAATGAATCAGTGAAGCCTCCCTCTCTCTCTCTAATTTTAGTTTATTAGTATAAATGGTAATTAAACTTGGGAATAAAGTTTGCAATAGTAAGTATCCAACTCACTTATCTTATCCACTAAAATAGACATGTGCTCTTATTAAATAAATTAATAATATATTTATATATATATTTATTATCGTTTCTTATGAATATATATATAATATATACATATATATTATTTAAATGTGGTATTACACACTTTCTCGAAAGGGGCATTGCAAAAAGTAAAAGATTTCTTCGTTTTTGAAGTGGGAGTGGCTATTCGCACCCCTAATTTTACTAATCATACCCCAAAAGTTAATAAGACTAAAATATCTCTAATAAATAAGACATAAATGTCCTTGAAAAATTATGAAGAATCCAACTATATATTCTATCCCAAATTTTAAACATACCCCAATCGTTGTACATCTGCATTATGATCTCTCCTTCATATTCTCTTCTCTCTCTCATTCACTTGCATAGCACTAATAAATTTACTTTTTGCTTTTGATCATTGTGTTGTGTTATGCTTATCATGGTCGAACGCATTATTCAAGGATAAGAAGGAGAGCAACAGCCACTCCAAATCCTCCACCGAAAATATCTGCTTCTCCACTATCATCTCCACCATTGATGCTCTGAAATCTCCCCAAGGATCCTTCGACCTCTTCTCCACCGCGTAACAAGGCGGCGGCCTCTTCCATTGAGTTCTCCGCTGCCGGCTGTAATACGAGAAGTGGTCGGAGCCCAACTGGTGCTCCAGCCAGGCCTTCTCCTTGGGGCGGTATTTTTGGGATTGAGGTGAAAGGAGTTGCCGGAGTTGGAGGGGAGGCTGAAAAAAATATTGGTTTCATCGCCACTGGTAAACTAGGCGGTGGTGTTGGTGGAAGAGGAGAGTTTGTCTATTTTGTTGCAGGGTTTTGAAAGAGAGGAAGAATATTGAATAATATTATTTTCATGGAGAATAATTTTCTTGGATTTGGTTTCTACAATGTCAGGGAGTGATCTCAAGTTGTAAGAGGATGGAAAGAGACCACAGATTTTAAGCATCAACTCATGGTCATCCATGGCTCCGATTAACTTTCGTATGCTATGGTTGTTTGTTTCCTCAAAATATTTTTATCCAAGTTTACAAAAGGGGATTTATTGAAAGGGTAAGGAAGTAAAAGATGGGGTATATTTAGTAAATCATATATATGTTTTAAAATTATATTGGGGTATATTTAGTAGTGGGGGTATAATTAGTAAACTCGGGGTACAAATAGCCACCTCCTTTTGAAATTAGTCTCACATATGGAATTGATCAAATATGGTAAATTGATCTGGAAATTTGGGAAAATTGGTGATTTTTGTATGTGAACACATTCAAAAGTGACAAAATTGTGTTAGATCACAATCACTAATTAAAATAGCACTCATGACATATGAGATTGGTGTCTAGAGCCTATAAATATGAATTTTCTAGACTCCTTCCATATAAAATAAAATAGAATAACATCACAACAAATAAGCATGTGCACTTGCATATAAATATGGACATTCTACACTCCTTCCATATAGAATAGAATACATCACAATAAACAAGCATCTGTGCACTTGCATGCATCATAATACGATCTAGTCCTCCATTCTCTAGTTTGCCGGAGTTCCTGTAATAACAGTGTTGCTTCGCCGGAAACGATAAGTAATTTTACCTTTGGAGAAGATCCGCCAAGACTGAAGCCCTACCGGGACGTGTTTTTTCTTGCGAGAAGAGTTCTACTATAATTGACTTCGCCATCATCCCGAGACATTTAAATAATCTGTGTTATATAATTGTAACAACATTAATTAAGGAGATTTTTTCTTATAATTAGACAATTTCTTTTATCAATGTAAAGAATTTGCAATAAATTATAATATTTGATTTTTTATAATGTAACGTATAACCAAATCATCTAAAAAGTTAATATATATGTACATATATTCTAATTATTTAAAAAAATCTTGACTTGCATTTTTTTTAATGTTACTTTATAACATAATACAATTGAAAACTATTTATTACTCCTCATGTCTCTCTAAAAAAATGTGCAACTAAATAGAGACACTTTTTTTCTTTATTGTATATTTATATAGTTGTTAGTATTTCATTTTTTTCAGTGTATTAAGTACAATTATGATCAAAATATGCAACTCTTCATAATAAATTCTTAATTTTACTATTTGTCAAAAATAAAGATCAATCTATACATATATAAAAACAAACCTAAACTTCTACTTTTATTTTTAATTTTTATTTTAAATTTTACTTTATTTAGAAATAATTCAATTTTAATCTTGACCGTCCAATTTATACTTTTGATTTCAATCATAAAATTTAATTATACTAATAATGAATTTTATTATTTAAATTTTACTTTTTAATTTTATAATATAAATTTGGTAAATATGAGAGATATTTTTGACATATTTGATTAATTTTTAATCAATATATGCTTAATATATATATATATATATATATATATATATATATATATATATATATATATATATATATATATATATATTTATTTATATATATATATACTTAATTTCTATTTTTATCTTTAATTTTTCTCCATCTTTAAAATTTTAGTAAATTTAGTTTTCATTCAATTTTAATCTTGACCGTCCATTTCATATTTTTGATCTCAATCATGGATCTTATTTATGCTAATAATAAATTATTTATTTATTTTTTAATTAACAGTATAAATTTGATGAATATAAAAAATATTATTGTTATATATTCAACTCATTGTCAATCAATATACTAATTTTAATAATATCAAATCTTTCAACTATATCTTTGGTAATTTTTCACCTTATTTTCTACACTTCTACTTTTATTTTTATTTTTTTAAATTTTACTCTATTTAGAAATAATTCAAATTTAATCTTGACCGTCCAAATTATGCTTTTGATTTCAATCATAAAATTTAATTATACTAATAATGAATTTTATTATTTAAATTTTACTTTTTAATTTTACAATATAAATTTAGTAAATATGAAAGATATTTTTGGCATATATATATATATATATATATATATATATATATATATATATATATATATATATATATATATATATATATATATATATATATATATACTTAATTTCTATTTTTATCTTTAATTTTTCTCCATCTTTAAAATTTTAGTAAATTTGGTTTTAATTCAATTTTAATCTTGATCGTCTATTTCATACTTTTGATCTCAATCATGGATCCTATTTATGATAATAATAAATTATTTATTTATTTTTTAATTAACAGTATAAATTTGATAAATATTATTGACATATATTTTACTCATTGTCAATTAATATACTAATTTTAATAATATCAAATCTTTCAAAGCTATCTTTGGTAATTTTCCACCTTATTTTCTACGTCGTTGGATGCTTTCAATCACGATCGTTCATTCTTTCAAATCATTCTTTATAAACCTTTTCATTACCTAATCAAATCCTTACTTTATTTTATTTTTTTTTCTTTTTGATGCTTCTTCTTTTTCTTCTCTATTTCACTTTCATACTATTTCTAATCTACTTTAATTTGTTTTATTTTTTATACTTTTATTTGATTTGATCTAATGTGCAGGTTCAATCATTCTCTAATATATCATTCTTCTTTTTTATTTTTTGTTATCTTTTGTTTTTCTCTTCGATTTTTTTGTTTTATTTACAATTCTATAAACCCTATTTATATGCTTTATGTTCAGTCATCATATTTGATCTTATATGCTGATTCAATAATTCTCATATGAAGTATCATTCTTCTTTTTTAGTTTTTGTTATCTTATTTTCTTTTTTCTACTATTTTGTATTTTTATAATAATTCTATAACCTTATTTATATACTTTAATTTATTGTATCTTTTATAGTTTTATTTGATCTTATTTTTAGGTTTAATCATTTCATTTGAGGTATCATTCTTTTTTTTATTTTTCGTTTATCTTATGATTTATGTTTTTTTTCTTCATTTTTTTGTGTATTCTTCATATTCTATAAAGTATAAACCATGTATTGTAATTTTTTTGGTCTTATTGATTTTATTTTTATTTGATTTTATTTGCAGCTTCAATCATTAAAAAAAAGTTATCAATGTTTGGAGTGATGAATTTGAACAATCAATAATTAATTTGAGAATGTATTCTTTATAACTTTATAAACTCTATTTTTATACTTTAATTAATTTTATATTTTATATTTTATTTGATCTTATTCTCAGATTCAATAATTCTCCTTTGAGGTATCATTCTTTTTTTAATCTTTTGTTTATCTAATGATTTATGGTTTTCTTCGTTTTTATTATTTTCTTTTGTTTATCTAATGATTATGGTTTTCTTCGTTTTTTTATTTTCTTTATATTTTATAAAATCTATTTTTATAATTTTTTAACATTATTGTTCTTATTTTTATTTGATCTTATTTGCAGCTTCAATCACTAAAAAAAAGTCACCAAGAGTGATGAATTTGGACAATCAAGAATTAATTTCAAATATTTAAGAATTGGAGATTCAAAGTAATTATATTTCTATTAAGATTGTCTCTATAAATATTGTTTTAATTAAATCTTTATGATTAATGTATGATTTTTTTTTCGAAATTTTGTGATTTATTTTAATTTTCTTTCAATTTTATTTCATTAGGATCGTCTCCATAAATATTATTATAATATTTATAATTTATTATATTAAATAATATTTATATTTTATTTTATCCATATGTTATTCAATTAAAAATAAAATATAAATTATAATATACTATATCTTTCTTAAAAAACAGTAATTGGGTTTTATAGAGAGATTATATTTATTTTTTTTAAAAATAAACAGATATCAATTAAAATTAAAAAAATTAATATAATTAATAATAGAAAGTTAACATATACTCTATTATCTTAAATACCGAATCAAATTTAATGTTATAAAAAATAAACGTATAAACAATGTAATTTAATTGATAAATATAAAATTATGTTATATTAAAAAAATACATTTATATATATTTATCTATACATATATATAAGCAAAACTAAATTTTCACTTTATTTTATTTAGAAATAATTTAATTTTAATCTTCACCGTCCACTAAATGTTTTTGATTTCAATTATAAATGTTTCTCCATGGAAGGGCGTGTTACGATTCCGCCGTCGAGGAAAGTTGAGTCCAAGGTATATTGGCCCGTTTACGATCGTGCAAAGGATTGGTCGTGTCGCTTATCGACTTGAGCTACCATCGGAATTGTCGAAGATTCACGATGTCTTCCATGTCTCTATGCTTAGAAAATATGAACCAGATCCTTCGCACGTGCTCAAAGATCCCCCAGTTGTATTAAAGGAAAATCTATCGTACGAAGTACAACCTGTTCAAATTGTAGATCGCCGAGAGAAAATGCTTCGTAACAAATCCATTCCTATGGTGAGAATTCTATGGAGAAGTGATCAAATTGAAGAAGAAACATGGGAACCAGAGTCAGTCATGCGTCAACACCATCCAAATCTCTTTTCATCTCTAGGTACGTTTATGTTTCGAGGACGAAACTTTTTGGAGGAGGGGATACTTTATAATATCTTAGTTCAACTAGATTTTTTTAGAAAGCCCAAAACCTATTTATTTATTTTTATAACCCAAAAGGCAAGCCCAATTAAGCCCAACTAGATTTTTTCTAGAAAGCCCAAAACCTATTTATTTATTTATTTTTATAGCCCAAAAGGCCAGCCCAATTAAGCCCAACTAGATTTTTTTAGAAAGCCCAAACTTATTTATTTATTTATTTTGTGGCCCAAAGTTTCAGCCCACTTAAATGGCCTGATATATAATTAGTAAGGCTAAAGTTAAAAAAAAAGAGAGAAGAACGGGAGAAGAAAAGCAAAAGAGGGGAAAGAAGAGAGTGAAGAGGAGAAACCCTTGTTGATCAAATTTTCCCTTACAACCCTCATCCTAGGTGGTTTCTAAGTTGTTTTGAGGTAAGTGGTGTGTGAATTAAGCTTCCTTCTTCCATGATTTTGTAATTTTGTGGGGTTTTTCTTTTTGGTATGTGGGTAATTTGCAGACTGTTCGAACTGATTTTGACATAGCTATTGCCATCGAAACTTTGCAAACTTAATTTCTGTACGTAGCTGAACTCGTTAGCTTTCCGTAGCCACTTGAAACGCCTCAATCCGATTATTCTACAATTAGTTATGATTTTTCTCGTAAACTGCCGCTAGCTGGAAAATTTCAGAAATTTTATGTCGAATTCAAACTTATTTTTTTATCGTTTCGTTTAGTTAATGTATTGAAACGGTTATATGGGATTGGGAACTGATGTTAAGGAGTTACATGCCATTTTTATTTAATATCGACTCGTTCGAACTCGATTAGGATTTGTTTTTAGCAATGAAAGGGATGTTAACGCTAATAGTTAGTTATATTTAATTTGTCATTAATTGCTCATCTCCTTTCTAGGTAAAGAACCATCGACGAAGGGCAAGGGACCGACTTCAGATTCCGGAGAGAGTTAATCACTTCCTTGTGAGTTGATAATTCGGGAACGCCTTCTCTTGTGGGAAGTGTGGACCCTCGATAAATGTGCATTTATTTTAGTTTTAGTTAATTGATAAGAAAATTATTTGGTATTGTGTTATGTGGTAAAGAGCCTGATTGGCTCGATTGCTCTGGTTAGAGTCATGTTAGCCATTTTATGAGTATTATTGATTTTTTGTTATTCTTGTGTGCCAATTAAGACTCTAACTTGAGTCGTTATTCATCTTATGATGCACATGCATATGTATGCCTGGTACCAAGGTTAAGTAGCCCGAATTGGTCACGGTTCGGGTGAGTTGGAGCGACATTGGTTAAGTAGCCCGAATTGTCGCGGTTCGGGTGAGTTAGAGTGACAACCAAGTTGCCCGGGATTGGCAAACCAGGGTGAGTTAGATCTAACGGGGCACCTGTCCATTTGCCAAATACTGATACTCTGGAGGGTGATCGTTAGATGGATTAGTCTATTATAAACTCAGTCAACGTCACCGGTGTGGGACATGCATGTCATATATGTTTATATGTTTGATCATTTCAAGTATTCACGTCGATATTGAATTGTGAACTTTAGCACTTGGCGTGTTGAGAAAGAATATTAATGTGCATTTTATCTAGAGTAACGGTGACGGGCTTGGACTGTCTCTCGACGGAGAGCTCAGTTCGAGGAGGATATTGACTACCCACGCGTCTTTTATGTGATAACATGTTGTTTGAACTAATTGTGTTATTCGTAAATGTGCACTAAGGTTTTTATTTTCATTAATATGTATACTGAGTGAGAAATAGTTATTGTGGGACGAAATGTGGGATTTTATGTTATGAACCGCAAGTGGAATACATGCTTCGTATAAGGGTCGGGGTGACCGGCTTATCACCTCACTGAGCTAGTGGTTTTGCTCACCCCCCATCATTCTTTCCTTTTCAGGCTGTTGATATCGTTTTGGTTGGAGGTTTTCCTATCGTTTGCTCGTCATCCAATCCGTGTTTTGGGTACTTTCTCTTTTATGTAAATTGACGGATTCATTGGCGAGATTGTATAGTTTATATTTGGTGACCCCCTTGATGTTCTTTTTGTACCTTCGCGATGTTATATCGTTCATGTATATTTTGTTGAAACTAAGTTACACCGTTGTATTTTGTACCTTTGTAAATCCTTGTTGATACTTTTTGAGATGATGTCCTCGGGTTGTACCCGTTGTTATCAGTTGTTCAGCTCTACAGGTACTTGATAGCAAGCCTTACGTTTTCTATAAACTTTGTGGAGTGGAATGCACCCATTCTGCGAAATTTATGGTTAACGTGGCGGTTGTCGCTTTCTGTCTAGGGTCGGGGCGTGACAACTTTCTTGGTATCAGAGCCTGGTTTTATGATTCTCATTCTTTTTGTGTCAAGCCAATGAGTCCAACTTTATTTCTATGTCATCCTAAAGTATCGTATTGCCTTGACGTTGACCTTGTATTTTTTTCCTTTCTTCCTTTCAGTCATTATGGCACCTCCAGTTCGTCGTCGAGGTCGAGGTCGAGGACACGCTCCTCGTGATCCTCCGAGTCCTCTACTCACTTCTGTTCCTCGTGGACCTCGAGGACATGTTTCTTCCGATCATGTCATTCCTCCGACGGTTACGGACCCTATCGATTCTGATCATAGGGTGCCAGTTTCCCAGGTAGAGCAACCACGGGCCCAGTTGCGGGTTGAGCACATGATGACACCCGAGCAGTACCAATTGTATTATGATCACATTCGAATAAATGGTGTTCCACCACCTACAACGGCTCATACAACTACGACTATCACTGAAGAGGTTCTTCGTGCTAATGAATCGATTCGACCTGCATCTAATGTACCAGTTTTTACTCTAGAAATGGCTTTAGGAGGTTCTGCTTCTCGAGGTGCACTTTTTATACCTGATTTGGTGAAAGCAGTTGAAAACATGGGGACTTCGAAATTTGACGGTGCAAGAGATGCTTCTAAAGCAGGGGCATGGTTAAAGGAGATTACAGAGACCTTTGACACCTTGATGATTGAAGAATGTTATCGTGTGGTCATTGCGACCAAGTTGTTAGGCCCAGATGCACGACGATGGTGGCAGAATCTAAAAGAGACATCTTCGGTTACTATTACGTGGGCTATCTTTGTGGAACGATTCAAAGATCGATACTTCTCTCAGTACATCAAGGATCACAAGAGAAAGGAGTTCTTCAACCTCTTTCAAGGCATTATGTCGGTCGTTGAGTACGAAAGCAAATTTCTGGAATTGCGAGAATTCGCTCCTGAGTCATATACGACGAGAGACTTATGCAAGAGATTTGAAGATGGTCTTAATTTAAATATTCGAGATCGCATCAAGTCCGGAGACAAGTACGAGAGTCTTGACGATCTCGTAGAAGAAGCCCTGAGGGTAGAAGGTTTAGTTCAGGCGAGACATAAGCTTGCAGAACAATCTCAAAAGAAAAGGCAAGGGAGCGCATTTCCAGGAAATGCATCGAAGGTTTATAGGGGTGTGGGATCTTCGCGTGGCGCACCAAGTTCGGCATCTATTAGTTTTCCTCAACCTCGGGAGCAGTTTAGTAGAGGCGGGAGCAATGTCTCGGGATCGGTTGGTGAAAATCGCAAGTGCCAGAATTGCCTAAAATATCATGACGGCCCCTGTAAGGCTCCTCAAGTATGTTTTCAGTGTCGACAGCCGGGGCATATGCGAAGTTCTTGTCCTCAGCTTATGGGAACGAGCAGTCAGGGTTCTGGTCAGCTTCGTGGTAAACTAACATATTCTACACCCAGAGATACTCGATCTGCAGTTACCAGAGTGCCCGATGCCTCAAGCGGCCCTAGTACTCAATCACCTATGCAAGGAAGGAAGCAAACTAGAGTATTTCATATTTCCCAAGAAGAGGCTCGCTCAGATCCGAAGGTTGTGACAGGTAATTTATAATTTGAGTATTTTCACATGCTAAATCTAACCCCGCCTTGTTATGCCACTTGATTACGAATAAAACATTCGTAAGAAATTCTATCTTTTCAAATATTTAAATCACAATCTCACCTAATATTGCTTCTTTAGGCCATGTGTTTGTGGGAGACCATCAGGTCTACGCTTTATTTGACCCAGGTTCTGATAGGTCTTATATCCGAGATGATCTTACTGCGATCTTAGATTATCCTATCTCTCATTTGTCACCTGGAATCATCGTTCATACCCCTCTTGGAGAGCGTCTAATTCGTGATTCGGTATTCCTTGGTTGTCCATTGAAGATCAAAGATGTCATTTTAGAGGCTGAATTGATACCATTGCCTTTTATTGATCTTGATGTTATTCTTGTCATGGATTGGCTTTCTTCTCATCATGCAATTCTCGATTGCCACGAGAAGCTTGTTATTTTTCGTAGACCAGGATTCTAAGAACTTGTTTTTGAGGGTAAACTTCAAACGAGATCCCTCTCTTTTATTTCAATGTTGACTGCGCATAAATTAATGCGTAAGGGTTGTGAGGCATTCTTGGCATTTGTCATCGATACTCCTCTTTCTGAAACTAAACTAGATGACATCCCAATCGTGAATGAATTTCCTGATGTCTTTCCCGAAGACTTACCAGGACAACCTCCGAATCGAGAGATTGATTTTTTCATTGACGTACTTCCTGGAATCACACCTATATCGATTACTCCATATCGAATGTCGCCTGCTGAGCTTAAGGAACTCCAGACACAACTTGGGGAATTATTGGAGAAGGGTTTCATACGACCTAGTACATCTCCATGGGGTGCTCCAGTTCTTTTTGTCAAGAAGAAAGATGGATCACTTCGTCTATGTGTCGACTACCGTCAATTGAACAAGGTGACAATCAAGAACAAATATCCTCTTCCAAGAATCGATGATCTGTTTGATCAATTGCAAGGAGCAACTGTGTTCTCAAAAATTGATTTGCGATCCGGTTATCACCAACTCAAGATCAGGGAATCTGATATCCCTAAGTCTGCTTTTCGAACCAGATACGGTCATTTTGAATTCTGTGTTATGCCTTTTGGACTCACAAATGCTCCTGCAGCTTTTATGGATCTTATGAATCGGGTCTTTCGGCCGTACTTAGATAAGTTTATCATCATCTTCATTGATGACATTCTTATTTATTCTAAATCGGATGACGAGCATTCTCATCATCTAAGAATTGCTCTGAACATTCTCAGAGAAAATCAGCTTTATGCTAAATTCTCGAAGTGTGAATTTTGGCTTCGCGAGGTAAGCTTTTTGGGTCATCACATTTCTAAAGAAGGAATCTACGTCGATCCAGTGAAGATTCAAGCTATACTAGATTGGGAGCGTCCAAAGAACGTGACAGAGATTCGTAGTTTTCTGGGATTAGCTGGATATTATCGACGGTTTGTCAAAGACTTTTCATTATTGGCTTCATCTTTGACTAAATTGACTCGGAAAGGGGTAAAATTTGAATGGAGTGAAGAATGCGAGGAAGCATTTCAAGAATTGAAAAGACGACTCGTTTCAGCTCCTATTCTTGCTTTGCCAGACCCAGCGATTGGAGAATTTACCATTTATAGCGACGCCTCGAGACAAGGATTAGGATGCGTTCTCATGCAAGAAGGAAAGGTTATTGCCTACGCTTCAAGGTAATTGAAGAAGAACGAAGAAAATTATCCTACACATGATTTAGAGTTGGCTGCAATCGTCTTTGCATTGAAGATATGGAGGCACTATCTGTATGGTGCAACTTGTCGGGTTTTCACTGATCAAAAGAGCTTAAAGTATATCACCACGCAAAAGGAGCTCAATCTCAGGCAAAGGCGATGGATGGAGTTGATTAGTGACTATGACTTAGTCATCGATTATCATCCTGGCAAGGCGAACGTTGTTGCAGATGCTCTGAGTAGAAAGTCTTCTACCTCACTTGCTTCAATTCAATCTTTTTATCTTCCTATGTTGGAGCAATTTAAATCTTTACACATTTTGCTCGATTGTGAAAAGTCTAATGATTCTGCCTTAATCGCCAAATTCGAGGTTAGACCTACCTTGTTCGAGAAAATTCGAGAAAGACAATCACACGATATTTATTTACAACAGAAGATGGCGAAGCTAAATCAAGGAAAAGAAACAGAATATCAAATTCGGGATGATGGACTTCTTACTTTTAAAAATCGTGTTTGTGTTCCATCAGAACTTGATGTTCGTAGAGCTATTCTTGAGGAAGCCCATTCTTCAGCCTATGCTATGCATCCTGGTAGTACCAAAATGTATAGAACACTTCGGGAGCATTATTGGTGGCCAGGTATGAAATGGGACACTACTGAATTTGTATCAAAGTGCTTATCTTGCCAACAGATTAAAGCGGAACACCAAAAACCAGCCGGCATGCTTCAACCACTACCTATTCCTGAGTGGAAATGGGAAAACGTCACAATGGATTTTGTTTCTGGTTTACCTCGAACCCAAAAGGGTCTTGACTCAATTTGGGTCATTGTCGATCGTCTGACGAAATCGGCACATTTCCTTCCAGTGCATACCAACGAATCTTTAGAGAAACTTGCCAAGTTATATGTCGATGAGATCGTGAGATTGCACGGAGTACCAGTGTCAATCATATCTGACCGTGATCCAAGATTCACTTCCCGTTTTTGGCCTAGTCTGCAGAAAGCGCTAGGTACAAAATTACTATTCAGTACCTCGTTTCATCTACAGACTGATGGACAGTCAGAGAGAACTATACAGACACTAGAAGACATGTTACGTGCAGTGGTGTTGAATTTGGGAGGTAGCTGGGATAAGTACGTGACTTTGGTGGAGTTCGCTTATAACAACAGTTATCATTCAAGCATTGGAATGCCCCCGTACGAAGCTCTGTATGGCCGAAAGTGTCGAACACCACTCTTTTGGGATGAGGTTGGCGAGAGACAAATCGAACAAGTAGAGCTTATCGAAGATGCGAAGGCAAAAATACAACTTATTCGAGACAGACTTAAGGCAGTGCAAGATCGACAGAAAAGTTACGCAGATAATAGGAGGCGCGATTTGGAGTTTAATGAAGGAGACAAAGTTTTTCTGAAAGTTTCTCCATGGAAGGGCGTGTTACGATTCCGCCGTCGAGGAAAGTTGAGTCCAAGGTATATTGGCCCGTTTACGATCGTGCAAAGGATTGGTCGTGTCGCTTATCGACTTGAGCTACCATCGGAATTGTCGAAGATTCACGATGTCTTCCATGTCTCTATGCTTAGAAAATATGAACCAGATCCTTCGCACGTGCTCAAAGATCCCCCAGTTGTATTAAAGGAAAATCTATCGTACGAAGTACAACCTGTTCAAATTGTAGATCGCCGAGAGAAAATGCTTCGTAACAAATCCATTCCTATGGTGAGAATTCTATGGAGAAGTGATCAAATTGAAGAAGAAACATGGGAACCAGAGTCAGTCATGCGTCAACACCATCCAAATCTCTTTTCATCTCTAGGTACGTTTATGTTTCGAGGACGAAACTTTTTGGAGGAGGGGATACTTTATAATATCTTAGTTCAACTAGATTTTTTTAGAAAGCCCAAAACCTATTTATTTATTTTTATAACCCAAAAGGCAAGCCCAATTAAGCCCAACTAGATTTTTTCTAGAAAGCCCAAAACCTATTTATTTATTTATTTTTATAGCCCAAAAGGCCAGCCCAATTAAGCCCAACTAGATTTTTTTAGAAAACCCAAACTTATTTATTTATTTATTTTGTGGCCCAAAGTTTCAGCCCACTTAAATGGTCTGATATATAATTAGTAAGGCTAAAGTTAAAAAAAAAGAGAGAAGAACGGGAGAAGAAAAGCAAAAGAGGGGAAAGAAGAGAGTGAAGAGGAGAAACCCTTGTTGATCAAATTCTCCCTTACAACCCTCATCCTAGGTGGTTTCTAAGTTGTTTTGAGGTAAGTGGTGTGTGAATTAAGCTTCCTTCTTCCATGATTTTGTAATTTTGTGGGGTTTTTCTTTTTGGTATGTGGGTAATTTACAGACTGTTCGAACTGATTTTGACATAGCTATTGCCATCGAAACTTTGTAAACTTAATTTCTGTACGTAGCTGAACTCGTTAGCTTTCCGTAGCCACTTGAAACGCCTCAATCCGATTATTCTACAATTAGTTATGATTTTTCTCGTAAACTGCCGCTAGCTGGAAAATTTCAGAAATTTTATGTCGAATTCAAACTTATATTTTTATCGTTTCGTTTAGTTAATGTATTGAAACGGTTATATGGGATTGGGAACTGATGTTAAGGAGTTACATGCCATTTTTATTTAATATCGACTCGTTCGAACTCGATTAGGATTTATTTTTAGCAATAAAAGGGATGTTAACGCTAATAGTTAGTTATATTTAATTTGTCATTAATTGCTCATCTCCTTTCTAGGTAAAGAACCATCGACGAAGGGCAAGGGACCGACTTCAGATTCCGGAGAGAGTTAATCACTTCCTTGTGAGTTGATAATTCGGGAACGCCTTCTCTTGTGGGAAGTGTGGACCCTCGATAAATGTGCATTTATTTTAGTTTTAGTTAATTGATAAGAAAATTATTTGGTATTGTGTTATGTGGTAAAGAGCCTGATTGGCTCGATTGCTCTGGTTAGAGTCATGTTAGCCATTTTATGAGTATTATTGATTTTTGGTTATTCTTGTGTGCCAATTAAGACTCTAACTTGAGTCGTTATTCATCTTATGATGCACATGCATATGTATGCCTGGTACCAAGGTTAAGTAGCCCGAATTGGTCACGGTTCGGGTGAGTTGGAGCGACATTGGTTAAGTAGCCCGAATTGTCGCGGTTCGGGTGAGTTAGAGTGACAACCAAGTTGCCCGGGATTGGCAAACCAGGGTGAGTTAGATCTAATGGGGCACCTGTCCATTTGCCAAATACTGATACTCTGGAGGGTGATCGTTAGATGAATTAGTCTATTATAGACTCAGTCAACGTCACCGGTGTGGGACATGCATGTCATATATGTTTATATGTTTGATCATTTCAAGTATTCACGTCGATATTGAATTGTGAACTTTACCACTTGGCGTGTTGAGAAAGAATATTAATGTGCATTTTATCTAGAGTAACGGTGACGGGCTTGGACTGTCTCTCGACGGAGAGCTCAGTTCGAGGAGGATATTGACTACCCACGCGTCTTTTATGTGATAACATGTTGTTTGAACTAATTGTGTTATTCGTAAATGTGCACTAAGGTTTTTATTTTCATTAATATGTATACTGAGTGAGAAATAGTTATTGTGGGACGAAATGTGGGATTTTATGTTATGAACCGCAAGTGGAATACATGCTTCGTATAAGGGTCGGGGTGATCGGCTTATCACCTCACTGAGCTAGTGGTTTTGCTCACCCCCCATCATTCTTTCCTTTTCAGGCTGTTGATATCGTTTTGGTTGGAGGTTTTCCTATCGTTTGCTCGTCATCCAATCCGTGCTTTGGGTACTTTCTCTTTTATGTAAATTGACGGATTCATTGGCGAGATTGTATAGTTTATATTTGGTGACCCCCTTGATGTTCTTTTTGTACCTTCGCGATGTTATATCGTTCATGTATATTTTCTTGAAACTAAGTTACACCGTTGTATTTTGTACCTTTGTAAATCCTTGTTGATACTTTTTGAGATGATGTCCTCGGGTTGTACCCGTTGTTATCAGTTGTTCAGCTCTACAGGTACTTGATAGCAAGCCTTACGTTTTCTATAAACTTTGTGGAGTGGAGTGCACCCATTCTGCGAAATTTATGGTTAACGTGGCGGTTGTCGCGTTCTGTCTGGGGTCGGGGCGTGACAATAATATACTTAAGATATAATTATATATATATTTATTTATTTATTTAAATTTATTTATTTTATAAATAAATTGTTAATTATTGGGCAAGAGTTGTGTGAGATCGTAGATAAAAGTGATAACATCATTAACGAAGAATGATATTCAATTAATGAAAAGTAATAATGGTGCAGTGTTCTATTTCATGAATAATTTATAGTATAAATAAAATGTGATAATTATTTTTAGCGAATGTTATAATATTTTGTTAAAAAAATGAAAAGAAAAGTCATGTTTGTTTTTCAATTAATTGAAAATCAAACATATTTAACTATAATAAATAGGCAAATACTTGTGTAAATATTTTGTTTGCACCGTAAACTCGATTCACATAAAACTGGTTTATAGGAAACTAACTCAATCAAATACGGTCATGTTTTTTTAAAAAAATAATAAATTACCAAAATCTCCCTCGATGTTTGTCCAAATTACCAAATAAATTTCGTAGTTTGAAAAATTATCAATTACTCCCTTTAAAAAACTTTTTTTAAAAAAAAAATAGTGAAATTTTAAAATACAATGTTAAATATATGGGTCTTGATGTCATTTTCATCCTTCTTTATTTTAAGAAAAAAAATGTATTTTTATTAATGTTCAAATAAAAAATAAGTTAAAGGGGGTAATTGATAATATTTCAAACTATGGGGTTTATTTAGTAATTTGGACAAACCTCGAGGGGATTTTTTGGTAATTTACAAAAAAAATTAAGATGAAAAGAAAGTCAATCAAAACATGTTACTCAAATTAACTCAAAATTACTCAAAAATCTGTGTGGCCTTGATTAACTATAATAATAAATTAATGTGTCTTATTCCTTGAACACGAGTTAAAATAAATTTTGAATTTTGAGCCATGGTATGTTAAGGAGAAATTAGTGCGAATTTTGAATTCAAAACTGTATCATCCACCGATTCTTATGAAGAGATTAGTCTTACCTTTTAAAATAGTTTTTGAACACTATAAAAGAAGGTATTTCACATGTATATTTTTTTTATTACTAATATTTTTACCCTCGTGTAATATCGATATATGGTACCCAATAAATAACACATATAAAATCCATGAAAAAAAAAATTCCAAGTTGAAGTGCAAGAGAAAGTAACATTATGAGTTGTTGGTTGAATGGGTACATACATGTCTCTGTACAGTAACGCATCTAAATTACAAAAGAATGACTACCTCACTAATCAACTTACCCTTAATTTCGGTTGCAAAACCGAAATGCCTGAATGCTCGACCTTATACTGTCCAATGACGACTCAGTCACCTGCTCGGAGGCATAACCAGCTCTGAGCATGTGATGGGACGTCATTCGGCAAGCATTAATTTTTAATAGCAATAGAAACAATTGCAAAAACTACCCTGGACATTGAGCTTAGTTCATAAAAAAGCACCCGATAAATTTCGTTTTTCTACAATTGGAGGATGTTTGTAAGAAAAATTAAAACCTCGAAGTGTAGGAAAACAAACCCCATCGGGTGCTTTTATAACTAGACTAAAGCTTAAGGGTGGCTTTCGTAATTATCTATAACAATATGCATCCTGCAACACTAATCAGATCCAGGCCACAGCTTGAATAGCGTCCCATGATCACTCACACTGCCCCGGGATAATCGCTTCCATAAGGGCTTCGTTTTTCTGCCTCCACCTAAAGGTCCTGAGCTCGAATACCTCCTAAAAGATTCACTATCTTGTTTGTCGAGTTTGTAATTCAGTAGCTCTGATCCCTCCAGATCGAGCCGATAATCATAGTCAGAGACTGTAGACGGGTTAAGCAACGGAGCTGGAAGAGGGTCCGAGTTTGTGCTGTTCCTAGCTTCCATAACAATGGACATATCCTCTTGGCTACAACTTCTAGATGGCAATTCTCTCACCTCATCACACTCACTGCATATCAGTTTCAAGGCCTGAACAACCTCGCCCATGAAGGGACGATGTGATACCTCAGGTTGAACACACATTGAAGCAATAGCAGCTACTTTGGTGATACTATCGAATGAGATACTTGGTGCTACAGTTTGATCAATGATCAACTCTAAGCCTTCTCTACTAGTTAGGAGCGGGCGTGCTGAAGAAACTAAATTTTCTAGACCGGGTGGCTGAGACATGTCCACTGGTTTCTTTCCGGTGAGGAGTTCCAGAAGGACTACGCCATAGCTGTAAACGTCGCTTTTCACCAGAAGATGCCCGGTCATTGCATACTCTGGAGCCACATACCTGGCATGGAACATGAGCACAAAAAATCAGAAATGAAAAATTCGTAGTTATGAGAAAGATAAGAGCATCGCTTAACGAGTCAGAATAAAGCTATACCCAAAGGTTCCCATGACTCGAGTAGATATGTGCTTGTTCTCCTCTTCCAACGCAGCACGTGCTAAGCCAAAATCAGATACTTTTGGTGTAAAATCGTCTTCCAATAAGATGTTGCTGGCCTTGAAGTCCCTGTGGATGACACGGGGGCTAGAATCTTCATGAAGATAAGCTAAGGCTCGAGCAGCTCCAAGTGCAATTTTAAGACGAGCACCCCAGTCAAGTGGAGATCTTTCTTTGTTAATGCCTGATAATAAGCGCAAGCAAGAATAAGATAGAGAGATATGCATTGTAATAGAGTAAGAGAAACTGGAGTGTAAAGGGTTGATACCATGTAAATGAGATTCCACGCTACCATTTGGTATTAGTTCGTAAACCAAACAGCGTGTACGATCCTCTATACATATACCAATAAGTTTAACTAAGTTCCTATGATGAAGTCGGCTCAGCATCTCAACTTCCGCCAAGAACTCACGACCACTCTGTTGGTCATACCGTTTGAGTATCTTAATAGCAACTTTCGTCCCATCTTCAAGCACACCGCTGTAAACAAGTCCAAACCCACCTTCACCTAGTATTCTTGTTTCATTAAAGAAATCAGTTGCCTTTTCTATATCAATTGAACTGAAAGTTTTTGCAGATCCCGTATAAGCTGCTATGCTTGAACCCAAGGAGAATGAAGGAGAACTGATTCCACTTCCAACCATAGACCCCGGTACACCTAAATACGCATCATATTTTGAATCAGGAAAGATAATTATATTGCTGACTTTAGATGTATAACCTTTTTAGAGGAATTTCAGTCACTGAACTGGACATTGCTTAGTCAGTTAACATGTGAGATATATACTAGCAATTAGTTGCTTCTTTTCATGTTACTATTACTTAGTCTCTGAAATAAGGATCCTAATGTGATAAAACATTCTGTCCTCGTCAGATGACACAGGGAAACGCATTAATTTTTCAACATAGAAATTCACAATAATATTGAGATTATGATGACAGATCACCAAAATCATCTATTAAGATGAACATCTATTAAGATGACAGATCACCAAAATCATCGGGTGGTGGAAGTTTATTTTATCAGGGAACAAATGAAAAAAATATTACCTGATGACTGTGCAAGGGAACGAGTCGTAGTTGGTGGAGTGGGGTCTGGTTGGAACGCACATTGTCTGCATTTGAAGAGAAGAACCCATGCAACTGCACACAATAAGAATACAGCTACAAAACAAGATAAGATGATTGCAGTTAGTATGCTTCCTCTCAGCCCATGCTTATGTTGGTTTCCACTTATGTCGACCCCAAGGGGCTGCATAGGTTTTGCATTATTGTCATGTCCAGGGTATGGTTTACTTGGATTGATGCCAACGGCTGATGGAGGCAAAGGTGGAGAGGATGGGAGACCTATCAATTGCAATACATAAAGTTGATTAGTTAGCAAACTATGATCACAAATGTAATCCTACTATCCAAGTATGGAGAACTAACCTGGGTACTTCACATACAGCACATTGTAAGCACCAAAAATAGAAGTTTTTATGACAACTTGTTTCTCCCAAAATCTTTGGAACATCAGATATGCCGTGGTATCATCAAATCTTTCTCCGAGGGGTAACAAATAAATGAGGACAATGGTCTTCTCTGTATCATCTTCATCTGCATTTGCTCCCATGATACGCACTTGACTTTGTTTCATAAATACTCCAGTAGCAATTTCAGCTGCTAATTCTGAAACTAAAGGAAAGAAGGTATACAGTGCTACAGAAAGGCGAAGCCCCACTTGTATTGGCAGAACACAGATGCATGGAGCTTCAAGTGGGCCATAGGCTAATGGCTCAATGCATGTCAGCTTTGCACAACCTGTCAAATTACATATATATATGTGCTCAATTTAGATGATATCATAATAGCACTCATGGTACTTATATACCAACCTTTATGAGGTGGTGGTGGTGGAAGTGCTTGCAGTGGAGGCCGCTTTGGCAATTTGGGAGTTCTTTGTGATGGCCCCGATGGAGACATATTAGGGTAGATAGAGGGAGCTTGCAAGTCAAAGAGCATAGATTTTTTTAGTACAAAGTAAAACTGAATAGGGAGAAAACTGGGAGTTACTCTTACTTTTTTCTTGCCGAGATGGAGCTGGCGAAGGAGAATATCTTTTATCTATTGAGGGAATCACAGAAGGAATTGGGGAAAAATATTCAGAGAAGCCTGTCAAAATTTCATTGGAGAATTAGATAACTTTGAACCAAAGCAAAAAGCATCATAGAATGCATTAGCCACAAGTGGGAGCTGACACCACTGATGTGTTTGCTGTGCGTTGTAGTTTAAATTAGCTTTTGATTTTAATGCGCTGAATAAAGGAGCTGAGGGAATGCAGATTGCAAGAAAAAGCAGGACCAAATTTGTACTCGTTGAAATTTACTTTACTTTAAACAAGTGGAACTTTCAAGGTAGTTAAAACCTGAAGGTGGAGGAATCACATGTAACAGTGGAGCAGGACTAATCTTGAGGTGATGTTTTTTCCCTGGAGAATGAGACCCTTCTGACTTGGAAAATTGTTGTGGATGAGGAGCACCTTCCGAGTGTCCGGGAGTGCTTCTTGAAGAAGGAGCTGAACCAGGGAGAATACCAATAGAATTATTCGGAAATAAATTTCTTTATTTCAGAGAACAAGAGGAAAATATTGAGTATTCTCAACAAACCTTCAGTTGGGGAATGGCTTGCAGGAACATAATGGTGGATAGTTCCATTTGTGGGTGCTGCAATTGGAATTAAAGCTGTTTTACTCATGCTCGGAGGAGGCAATAAGATTGGAGAAGAATTTTGCACTGCCAGAAAACATTGTATTAACATAATATGGGCACATGTGCATTAAAGTGATCCACCAGAACGCAACAGGATGATGGCAGAGGTAACATTCATCAACAATTTAGACCTTTGCACATGAAAATACTCGGAGTGTGGAAGGCAAGTCCCATTTTTCATCGGTCAGCAATTAGCAACATTGTTCATAGTAAAAAGATGAAAAAACTTCAGTTTTAAAGAAACCAAACTCACAGGCCTAGAAGTATTTTCATTTCACCAAGATACTTCATCCAGTAAATCTCAAGACTCAAGAGTAAGGGAGTGGTATTCCAATTTCCACAGGAAAATAAATACAAAGAAATTCACTCATTTCGTCTTATTTTTTGTTATTATCTGAAATATTTTTTGTCATTATCTGGGTGAGATCCATCCGTAACTCAGGAGACTACAAACAAACAGTTATAAAAAAATTTGCCTTAAGTGTCACTATCTATAACAAGCATATATTTCTTGAATTTCATCATCATATAGCTGTATCATTATCACCTGAAGGACTGGATGGAGGTTCACTTGAAATTGGTTTAGCAGGAGGAAAATTCCCAGGCAATGGTGGACGTGATGGCACATCTGTCATGTTATATAAAAACCTTACAAATGTGTGCATGATGTGGTCATAGTTTCATGGAAATTTTTCCAAGTGAAATTTACAACGTAAATGAAAGTGAAAAGCCACACCAGGAGGAGGAGAAGGTGGTTCTGTTGGAAAAACTAAGTGAGAGGGCGGTGGAGATCCGGGCATTACCCTAGGAGCAGGCACATTCGATACTGCATTCCAAATATTATACTTAGGGTATAAAATTTATGTGATGGAGAATAAACCAGTAAAAGTATGTAAAAGAGTTATCAGCTTTTTAATACCTGGTGCAATAGAAGATAAAGGAGCACTATTGATGGGTGCTTTAGATTTAGGAGAAACAGGAGGCATTGGTGCTGGCCCTGGTGGATGAGTTTGCTTCTCCGGTAGAGTACTGCTTGAAGGTGAAATCACAGGTTCTACATATAGAAATGTAAACTAATTTGAAGCAATGGTGTGACGATGAAATGATCATTACAGGGTACAACTACCTACCAGGAGCTTGTGCTGTAGCTGGAGGGTATTCTGAGTGCTGAGGTATCCCTGGAGAAGGAAGCGGAGGCATGATTGGGACAGGGTCGAGTACTGATGCTGGCAGTGGACCAAAAAGACTTGGAGGTGATGTTGAAGGAGCGGGCCATGTAGGGGATGGGGGACCTTCTGTCGTTTGAGGTACTGGTGCAGATCTTAAAGGAGGCATTGTGAATGGAGGCCCAGTACCTGAAATGACAGTCAATAGTCAATCACATAAAACTCAATAGCATGCAGAAAGTAATTTTATTTCGATGATTATGGAACATTACCTATCAGTGCACACCACATTAAGACAATAGTAGCAATGAAAATGCATCTATCACTGTACTCAATAACCAACTACTGGCTGCTTTTCAGTATATTATACAAAATAGAACTTGGTACGCAACAAAACATAAAAATTATACTCCATATTAACTTGAAAATGATATATACGATAACTTTGGGTACTACAGAGAGTTACAATAACAAGCTCATTAACACAAAACATGGTCATGAACTTCAAGAACTTATAAGCATGAACATTTATATGCACCAACTACAAAATTTGCTTCAACTAGCTAATGAACAATTGTACTTCAACGGAATCTTTCATCAATTAAATAGAGTTAACCTAATGAAATTAGGTGGAAAATGAGTCTTTCTTTTTGTTTAAGGCCTTAGAAATTAGCAACTTGTGTAGATCTTCCACAAAGAACATTTCTCAAATGAGACTAAAGGGCACAGGGAAATCTATAGAAACTTACCTAAATAGGGTTCTTGCGGAAAACAAACTTGAGAAACCATAATTCCTAAATCTATTCAGTAGTTACCATTAACTGTTGCATTGCATCAGAAGATCATTACTGATTGAATCCAGAAATCTACTTATTCATAATCCACATATCATTGCAAGCCTTTGGATCAAGAATGAACCTCATTGAGAAATACTCCTATGAAATTATATACTCAGCCTAACATTAGACATATTTAAATTTCAAACGGCGCCAAATTCACTATATTTAGTAAGGACTTTGATATATAATAAATCTAAAAGTATTCATTTATCTGAAAATAATAAACAAGAGAAATGGAAGAATTACCAGAAGATCCTTGAATCACCAACAGACAAGCAAAGAAACAGATACACAAATCTTGCAGCATCAATACCTCCATCCTACAATTAAATAAAGAAAGAAACTACACGGATAATACTCAGCTATGACTCATAAGACCCAAAATAAACGAAGACAAGGAGAGCCAGATCCCACACACACTCTCTCTCTTCAACAAATCAACCACCCAATCAAATTCAAGAAAAATGGATGGCTTGAAGCAATAACAAAGGGGGTTAGGCTAAAGCTGGAGACCCACAAGCAGAAAGAGTGAGAGGCAAGCAATACACAAGAGAGAGAAAAACTGAATTCCTAGAAATCCCAAAAATGAGTTGGGTGGCGCCATGAGAGAGAGAAGAAGCATATGCAAAGAAAGAAAGAGAGACCCTTTTCCTCTGATTAAAGTGCCTCTGAGTATGAGAGAAGAATAAAAACAACTGTGAATTCTTGTGGAGTAGTGGTGAGTGAGAGATTGGCATGTTCTTGCAGTGCACAACACAACAAACAACCGTTTCCACTGACATGTGAGCAATTAAGTAGTGTGCACTAAAAGCTAAGCAGGTAACTCTTTCTGCCCAAATGGGAATCAAGAAAACAAATCATTCCTATTAACACAAACTGGGGTGGAAAATAAAGGGGTAAACACACAGTCACACACTAAGGAGAGAGCAACCCTCCTTCCTTGCATATTCAACATTGTATAATTGGACAATAAACCCCTAAATTAATGTCTTAAAACTGAAAAAGAAAGTAGTTGTAATTAATTAAAATATGGGTGCTAACACTTACTTGATAGGTGAGATAAGATAAGGAAGTATATATAAGAATTGAGAGGTAAATGAAGATAAGAATTTATAATACGAATAATGGAAATTGTTTGATAAGTTGTATAAAGAATGAGATTATTAAAATTTAAGATGTTTGGTAGGAAGTAAAAGTATTATTATAAAATAATAAATTACCTTTATAACCTTTATTTTATTTTCAATTAAAAATTTAATTTACACATTTCCCACCTAAAAGTCACAGTTAAAAGAGAAGAGGGGAAAAATGAAACACTGCAAAAGAGAGCCTGATGGCGAAAGAGGACAACCAGGGTGCCTTCTGACCTTGAATCCAAAAAATACAACACAGTAAATTCTAAATAAATAAATAGTAAATCACTCCTATTTCCATTTCTGTAGAATTTACTTACCAGATGGAGAAGAGTGCAGTCCAGGTGCCCATTGATTTTTAGAGAAATGATGGGGAAATTTACTTGAGAACTGCAATTACACTTCTTATTACTCTTTTGAAATTGGTGTTAAGGGATTTGTTGATGTTGAGAGTGAGGATATTGAAATGATAGGGTTAGGAAATTGGGAGCGTGGTGGTGGGGCGGGAGAGGTGGCCGTCGCGACGGCGTTGGTAGTGGCGGCGCGAGAGGTGGCCATCGCGACGGCGTTGGTGGTGGGGCGGGAGAGGTGGCCGTCGCGACGGCGTTGGTGGTGGCGGCGCGAGAGATGGTCATCGCGACGGCGTTGGTGGTGGCGGCGCGAGAGGTGGCCGTCGCGACGACGTTGGTGGTGGGGCGGGAGAGGTGGCAGTCGCGACGACATTGGTGGTGGTGGCGCGAGAGGTGGCCGTCGTGACGGCATTGGTGGTGGGGCAGGAGAGGTGGCCGTTGCGACGACATTGGTGGTGGGACGGGAGCGGTGGCCGCCACGACGGCAGTGGTGGAGGGTGGAGTTGTGAGCAAAAGAGATTAGGGATGTTTTGGTAATTATCTTCAATTATATGGAAGTACTGTTTAATTTGTAATATTAATACTGCAATTTTGGACATACAATGAATGTATGGTTAAACAGTAAATAGCAACGGCTTGGGAGTTTGTATCGGGCCCCTATATATTTGCATGTGTGCGACCAAACTGATTAAAAGGTTGTATTGCATTTGTTAAAAGCCCATATTAAGGGCTACCAAACGTGCCGTTAATGGATTTAATAATAGAAGCTTGACCAGACAGAACTCCTCCTTTCTCTCCCTGGATTTGAGATGGTGATGGTTGCACGTGTCTACTGGAATTTGACAACCCACCAGATTTTTACTTTGAAATATTTAATTCTTTTGAAAAAGAAAATTTAAAATTAAATTAAAAAAGAGATTCTCAATCTAGTCGGGGTTTTGTCCTGGTCCCTACTAAAGAATTGTCGCAATCCAGACTCACCCAACCAATTTCGACTTCAATTTAATTTATTTTGTGATAATGGGCTTTTTTACGTGATTACCCACCATCCGTCCAGTATTTTTTCCTCATCAATGATAATAATTAGAAGTTTGTATCCATTTATTAGGAAATTACATCTCAGCCCTTTAAAATAAAAAGTATAATTTAAAAAACTCCTATCCGATAGGATTGACAACGGACGAGTATTTTTGAATATCCGTCCTACCCAAATTCTACCGAGGAGGATACACGTTATTTTAAATGAGTTTGAAATGAATACGAGTAATTCAAAAACATCTTATTAAGAACTGGAACGAATACATACATATGACTCAAGTATTTGCGAGTATCTATTGATATATATTATACAAAAGTTTTATGCTTCATTTGGTAACGTATATTAGGGATTAATGAGATATGCAGTACAACCTCTTATGATGTTTGGTGTACAATACTCTTGTACAGGGTGGCCCGATATTATAGTTTGAGGCTCATCAAAATCTACTAATCCCTTCATAAAAGTAATCGGAGTTGAAGTGTAGTATTAACATTACATACTACACATCAAATCCAAGGAGATAAAATTACATATATATCGCTATCTTTTGCAATCACTCTCATTCAAATTCCATATTTTCTCAACTGTTTTATCTTTCTCAAAGGTTTTCTTGTCGGCGCCAGAATCGAGGTTGTTGATGGGACGGTGACAGATCCGGTCTCATTGTTGTTGTTGAAGATGGAATTGGACCTGAGTTCGATGAAGAGAGATAGACCCTGACTTAGTGAGATAAGACTCGTCAATGATGAACTCTATCCGGTAGTTCCACTTTGGATCAGAGTCGGAATTCTTGTTGAAGAAGGTCTGTTTCTTTGATTAGGGATATTTGGCGATAGAGACCTCAACGTAGACGTCTAATGAGAGTGATAAATCATGTATTTTAAGCCCTGATTTATGTGGAAATTGAGTCGATTTGGTCTATAATCGAGGTAAATCGGGATATTTACGGAAAATTCACGAATCAAATGCTACTGAGGCTATTTGAGCATATTTATATAGGAAATAGGTCAAAAGTGCTCAGAAATGAAAAACATAGTTTTCGAGGTGCCGCTCGACCACGGGAGGAGCCGCTCGACCAAGTCATTTTAGTCGAGCAACATTAGATTTGGTCGAGCGAGATACTGTGCAGAGTTTCAGCTTACAGAGAGGTTGGTCGACCAAGGTCGATCCCACTCGACCTCGCTCATTCTGGTCGAGCGGGGACACGGAGTTCTATTTTTGGTGATTTCATACCTCCAGGGCGTGTTTGTGTGTATTTTCCAAGAAAAAACCAGTAAAGGTCCGCAAGGAGAGTTTACAAATGTAAAAAGGGATGCAGATCACAATAAGAAGAGGGTTAGATTTCACATCCATCCTACACCGCATCCAAATCCTAACTCCATCCATCGGAGCTGTAGAGAGATATTCGTGCAGCGAATCAAGTTAGAACCAAGCGAAGATTCAAGACAAAGCGAGAAGCGACGACACCCATGATGAGTGTTTTCTCAATACACAATATTAATCCCCAAGTGTGAAGGATGCTATTGTAGCTTTGATAAGCGATCAAGTGTTTATCGAACCCAAATGACGTATTATTATCAATTTAATTATAATCTAACTTATTAAGATAAGTATGACAATATAGTTTTGATGATTAAGTAACCAATAAACAAATAATTAAAATAACAATTAAAATAAATAAGTAGTAGAGATAAAACAAAAGTGAATAAGTGAGAAGATAGGTAGCTCTTTGGGTCATCCAGTTTTACTTATTAATTTCTCTACCGCGTATCAATGTCCGACTCTGCCTTGTGGAGTATGGACGCATCACTAAGTCATGCAAATCTCTCTATAGACACAAGTAAATAAGCTTGTGACACGTATGAATATCCTTGGAGTAAGAGATATAATTCATCCCCCTTTCTAGTTACTATTAGTATCAATTATTTCCCGTGCACTTAGTACTCTAACCCGATATGATCTCCCTTTATAGGTACTATGAAGTTATTCTCTTTGTCCTACTTATTAACCCGAATCATATTTAATTAACAAGTATTTATATAAGATAGTTCTAATGAGACTTTGAAATCCCTTCACTTAGAATCATAACATATAATCCTACTCAGCAATGAACGCACTCAATCAATAATCAAGATATGTATTCTGATTATACATAATAATTAATAATGCACAAAACAACTCTGAGTATGAATTAAAAACACATAGTCTTATATAAAATAAACCACAAATAGTGTTGTACGGAGTATACACACAGAAGTTCAATTAACTCATAAAACCTTCATAAAACCCTAGAACTGTTGAAGCGGTTCTAGCCCATGATTGATCGAAGAACAATCATGGTGGTTGGATAGATCTTACCCATAGTCTTGAAAATTAAAAGATAAATTAAGATGCAAAGTAAACTCTAGATGCGGGCCCCGTTGCGTCTCTCTCAGTCTTGAATCTTCACTTGGTTCTCACTTGATTCGACAGACGAATTGCTCTCCACAGCTCCGTGGATGATGGTAAGGTTTCGGATGTTGTGTAGAATGGAGGTGGTGAATGGCCTTCTTCTCAGCTGTGTAGGGTATTCCTTTTATAACTTTAATTCTCCTTATGGACCTAGGATGGGCTTTTTGAGCAAAAACACGTACTGAAGGTGTAAAATACAGATCTGGAGATTTCTCGCGTATCGGTTCGACCAAGGCCCTGGTCGAATCACCCAAGGCCTAGTCGAACCGGCCTGTAACAAGTTAGCAGGTGCGTGGTTCGACTCGAACCACTGGTCAAATCAGAAGCTTCGTGGTCGAACCACACCTGCTAATTCTGATGCTTTTGGTTCGACCAACACGCCTGGCGAACCATACTGTCGTGGTCGAACCGTCCTTCTGCTATCTTTCTGCGCTTGGTTCGACAATGGGTGCTGGTCGAACCATCCCCTATTTGGTTGAACCGGGTGCCTACAAAACCCCTTCTCTGGTTTCGATCACTTCTATTCCGTTTTCCTTCAAAAATCCGCTCAAACGGCTTTACACGCCCCTGATTCGTGACTTTCCACTACATATCTCTATTTATCTTGACTTAAGACCAAATCATACATCATTATCACACAAATCAGAGCTCAAAACACGTGAATTTACACACTCATCAGCCCACATCTAGGATTTATTTCACATCTTAATCTTTCTTGTAATTTTCAAGACTATGGGTAAGATCTATCCAATCACCAAGAGCGTTCTTCGAAGCGTCATGGGCTAGAACCACTTTGGTAGTTCTAGGGTTTATGAAGGTTTTGCTAGTTAATTGAACTTCCGTGTGTATACTCCGTACAACACTACTTGTGGTTATTTTATATAAGACTATGCATTTTTAATCCATATTCGGAGTTGTTTTGTGCATCATTAGCTGTTATATAGAGTCTAAATATATATATCTTGGTTATTAATTGAGCGCATTCACTGCTGAACAGGATTCCATGTTATGATTCTAAGTGAGGGGACTCCGAAGCTTCATTAGAACTATCTTATATGAATACTTGTTAATTGAATTGGATTCAGGTTAATAAGTAGGATAAAGAGGATGATTTCATAGTATATATAAAGGGAGATCATATCGGGTTATAGTACTTAGTGCATGGAAAATAATTAATACTGATAGTACCTAGAAAGGGGGGTGAAATTGTGTTCTTGCTCCGAGGTAATTCACACGTGTTACACGCTTGTCTGCTTGTGTCTATAGAGTAGATTTGCATGGGTTAGTGATGCGTACATATTTCACAAGGTAGAGTTGGACATTGACATATGGAAGAAAAATTAATAAGTGAAACTAGATGGCCCGAAGAGCTACCTATTTCTCACTTGTTCAACTCTCGATTATTTTCTACTGTTTCTATTTTATTTGTTATTTAATTAATTCGTTTAGTAGATTAATAATTATTCATCAATTGAATTGCCCAATTAATAGTTTTAATTAATTTAGATAATAATAAATTGATAATCATTTGTCCTTTGGGTTCGATAACTTAATTTGGTCGCTTACCTAAGCTACAGTTACATCCTTCATACTTGAGGATTAATTGTGTGTTGAGAAAATGTCCATCAACGTCCGTCTTAAAGAAGTGTTAGACGCCCTTCATTCTTCCGCTGACATCATGTTGCAACAGTTGGAATTCAATTTTAGATAATTTATTTCAGAAGTGAGGGAGAAGAATTGATTGTTGTGGTTGATGTGTAATTTTAATTGATGAAAGGGGGTGAGTGGGTGGGTGGGTGTATATATAGTGGAGAAGTGAGAAGATGAGAGAAAGAGGGGAGGAGAGAGAAAATTAAGGGAAATAGTTTGATTTTGATCCACCGCCTGGTTCAGTGGTTTGTAAGAGAAATTATGTTCAATAAATTAATATTTTTTAGTAATAAAATATAAATATATAAATAGAATTATAAAAAGAGGGTGTTAAAGTAATTTTATTATACAAATCTTAATAAATTATATCACCATCCAAACACTTCAATCTTATTAATGTGAATTGTTTATACCCTACCGAACAAGAATAACAATTTATATTATTACCTTATCTCCATATAAATAATATATACTTAATATATATCATTTTATCTTTTGTTACATATCAAATGAGCCGTTAATATATACTCCATTTATCCTATAGAGATTGATACACTTTCATTTTTTATTGTCTCATAGAAATTGACACATTTTCTTTTAAGTGCATGAGACCAACACAAAAAATAATTAATTTATTCTCATGGGGCCACATACATCTCTAATACAACTAACCACTACATATTAAAGTATTATTTCTCTCACTTCAGTACTCATAAAATTAATATACTCCTTAATCTCCGTACCCAAAAAAATATGTTAACTTCTCTGGGGAGTGAGTAATTTATAAGTATATTTTATGTTATTTATTTAATAGTTGTAAATTTTAAATAATACTACCTTCGTCCCATAATGAACTTCACAATTTTCGTATTTTTTTTCTCATCTCACAATAAGCTTCACAAAAAATATGTAAACAACTAAACATCACATCGATCCTATAAACTCAAAATATATCTTAATTATAAATTACAATTCTCACCCAACACACATAATAAAAAATAATAAATTAATCATGTTGAATTCAATTTTAAAAATTAAATTGCAATAGGCTATACATCACTTATAATCTCTATTCTGTTCAACCATAAACACACACCAAACACACACCAAACGTTTTCCACCATTACTACCTCTTGATTACTTCTAGAGGAGACGGTATTCAGGTAGTACATTCGGTCCTCAGCAACGCGTCCTGCCCAAAACAAGTCTTCTTCCATTTCGTCGCTGCTGAGTTAGATCGGATGAGTCCTCGTGATTTAATCCTACTCGTCCGATCTATTTTCTCCTCACTCAATTTCAAAGTCTACATTCTCCAGGAGGACACCGTCATAAACCTGATCTCGTCATAAATAAGGCCAATGTTGGAGAACCCGTTAAACTACGCCCGGAATTATTCTGGCGACATGCTTAACCCATGCGTGAAGCGGGTCATATATCTGGACTCAGATCTGGTATCCTTATGGGATGTAGGATGATTTTTTGTAGCCTTGGAGTGATTTGAATCCCCTTTTATACTTGTAAGCTCTTCTTATGGACCTTGGATGGGCTTTTTTCGTGGAAAATATGCACATACACGCACTGGAGGTACGAATTTACCAAAAATAGGATTCCGTATCCCCACTCTACCAGAATGGTTTTGGTCGAGAGGGATTGACCTTGGTCGAGCAGAGGTCGAGCTATATACCTGTGCGCAGATCCGAAATTTTCACTCTGCTCAACCGTCGCTCGACCAAACTTCTTGGTCGAGCGCGCTTGCGCAGTCTTACCGTTTTACACATAACTTTCACATAAAAACTTCGATTTAAGTGATTCTTATGCTCACACTATTCTCTTTTCCTTTGATTTCTATCCATATAAAGAACTTACAAAAACTCTAATATTTGAAGATGCAAAAAGTCATGCGAAGTGCCACAATCGTGCTGGTCGGCATAGCTTGCGCGACGCCACCATTTTAATCATAACTTTCTCGTTTGGACACTGATTCAGGTGTTTCTTATTCCAAAACAATACTCTCTTCTGTTGTTTTCTAACCATGTATTACACTTCCAGTTTTGAGCTCCACACAAATACAGAAAAATTACACATGTTGGACATGCGTTTTTCAGCATTCTTGCACAAGTTACATATTTTCTCCAACTTTGTACGATTGATCCTTTTTCCACCTAAAATATAATAAAACACGTTAAATGGACCTTTTTCTCACATATATCGAATATAAGATACTTGTGCTAATATATGACAATAATTTCCATAAAAAATAGGTGTTAAATTGGACACTAAGACACGCTTATTTTCACTCTCATCATACTCGTCGATGACATTCTAAAGCTCTGGGAAGTGAAAATGCCCAAAGATAAAGTAATCAGGGCTCCGGAATACTGCCACGCGAATTTCACCAAGTACTTCATGGACAATTTCTGGTCCGATCCAAATCGGAGCGGGGCATCGGGTAGAAAAATTTGTGAGGAAAAAGATAAAGAATTGGATGAAACTGTAGAGAAAGAGAACAAAACTCATATGCGAGTTGGGTTCTTTGCCGCCGTTCTTGTTGGTCTTCGGCGGGAAAGTGGAGCCAACGATCACAGATGAAACCAACACGGATTGGGTGAGGATAACGTGGCGGGATCATATACACCGCTACAAGTGAGCCTGAATCAACAATCCAATTTTTAAATGTTTAATTTGATAGATAAAAAATTATATCCATGTTTAATTTGTGTGCACCAGTTACATGGATATTGTATCCGTGCAATTAAATTCAATCCGGCTAAAATTTAGCAAATTATAATCTCAGATACAAAATAATATTAACAGTATTATAAAATATTAACAAGCATAGGGTTGAAATATTATGCATATATGAAAAAAGCTATTATCGAGCAACATCATGAGCTAGACCCCTTTGGTAGTTCTAGGGTTTTTGAAGGTTTTATGAGTTAATTGAACTTTCGTGTGTATTCTCCGTACAACACTACTTGTGAATTTATTTTATATATGATTGTTCTTTCTTAATCCATATTCAGGTTCGTTTTGTGCATCATCAACTGTTATGTAGAGTTTGAATATATATCTTGATTGTTAATTAAGTGCATTCACCGCTTAACAGGGTTTTATGTTATGATTCTAAGTGAGGGGACTCCAAAGTTTCATTAGAACTGTCATATATGAATATTTATTAATTGAATCTAGTTCGGGTTGATAAGTAGGATGAAGAGGTTAATTTTATAGTACCTATAAAGGGAGATCATATCGGGTTAGAGTACCAACCTATGGGGAAATAATTGATACTGATAGTATCTAAAAAGAGGGGGTGAAATTATAGCTCTTACTCCAAGGTTATTCACACGTGATACACGCATGTTTACTTGTGTCTATATAGTAGATATGCATGGCTTAGTGATACGTCCATAGTCCACAAGTCAGACACTACAAGAAAACTGTCAAATTCCAATAGAAAAATTCCAACGAAAAGCAAATCCGTTGGAAATTTTAGAGTTCCAATGAAATTTCCAATGAAGCTTTAAACCATTGGAAAATTCCAGCGAAAATTCCCATGGAAATTTAAACCGTTTGAAAATTTCAATGCTAATTCCAATAGTCTGATAAACTATTGGAAATATCCATCAAAAATTCCTATAAAACCTAAAATTGTTGGAAAGTTCCAACGAAAATTCTCATATAAATTTAAATCATTGGAAAATTCCAATGTTAATTCCAATAGCTTGATACACCATTAGAAATTTCCAATAGAAATTCCAATTAAACCTAAGCCGTTGAAAAATTCCAATGAAAATTTCATCGAAAAAAAAGACTTCAATAAATTTAAATGTCAATTTATAATATAAATTACATATTACTTAAGTTGGTAAATGATAAGGTGATATACGGAAGAGGTCAAGGGTTCAAATCCGAATGAATTTTTTTATCATTGGAAAATTCCAACGAGTTTGAAGATCATTGGAATTTATTCCAACGGTAATTTCGAAAAAAATTCCGTTGGAAAAATGTTTGAATCACTTTTAGATAAAAAAAATTCCAACAAAAAAATGTCGTTGGATTCATCGTTGGATTTTTGAAACCATTGGAAATGTTGTTGGAAAAATGACATTCCAATCGCCACTTTTCCAACAGAAAATATTCGTTGGATATCTGTTGGAATCATGAATTCCAACGATATTTTTGCATATTCCAACGATTTTTCGCCATTGGAATTATGCAATTTTCTTGCAGTGAGAGTCGGACAGTACACATGAGAGGGATATTAATGAGTAATACTGGATATTCCTAGAACTACCTATTCTCTTATCTGATCCACTTTCATTATTCTCTAATGTTTTATTTCTTTTCTTGTTATTTTAATTAATTATTTATTAATTCTATAATCAAATTTTATAAATTTTATTGCTAACTTTCGTCTTAATTAGATTATAAGTAAATTAATAATATTTCATCCTTTGGGTTCGATAATAAACTTGGTCGCTTATCTGAGCTACAATAACTTTCTTCCTGGAATATATTATAAAGTGGTACCATAATTTCATAATGTTTGTTTGACTAGAGGTGTGATTTGACTCTTTTTTATAGTTAGTAGTTATAAATTTACAAATTCTCCATAATTGTTTCTCTCTCTCCTCACAAAATTTGTGTGTGTCACGATAAAATGATTGCGATGGAGTGCGTGTTTATTATATTTATAATTTAATTAATAAATTATAATTTTAATAAGTGCTTGAATCAGTTTTTTTTTAATTACAATCATCTAGTAAAATCCAAAATGAAGAACTCATGTTTTTAAAATTTTTTATTAAGTCATTTTTACATTTTCTTTAACATGTTGTAATAACTTAAAATCAGTAGAAAAGATAAATAACATGGAAAAATATGAAGATGTATTTTTATTTAAAATAATGATTATATAATACTCTTAAAATCAATAGAAAAAAAGCGGAAAATGTATTAATAACTTAAAATCTCAAATTCACTTTTTATATCTAAAATTCAAGAAAACAATCAAAAACATTTTTGAGAAAAATTTTAATTCAATTCAGACATAGATTAAATTTTATTAATTAAATACCTTAATTACATCATCAATTTTGAATTTTGTCCACAAATTTAAATTTTGTCAATTCACATAAAATTGAATAAATTAGTAAAAAATGATTAAGTTAATTAATAAATGATTATGATGGTACCACTTTACACCTCACATATGATAAGTGCATTTTAGTCAATTAATAAATAAAGTAGGGAGATTTGAAAATTTTCATTAAGAGTGGGCATTCTTGCTAAATTAGTTTGTAGATTGGGCAGTAGACACAATTCCTCTTCAATTTAGGCATTCCCCAACGGGGAGGTTTTTTGATGATGTGGCTATTTATAAAACCTAGGATGTGTGTTTTTAGCGTTGGGGAGTGGAGGATTTTTGGTGAGGTATGTTCTAACATACATGGGTTTTTAGGAGGGGAGAGAGAGTGGGGGAAAAGGAGAGTGATCCACACTCTCCCATCATATGGGCGCTTGCAGTTCACGCGCAAATCTGAAGAGAATCTCGTGGTCCATGGTGTTGGGCTGCTGTTCCCCATGCAATGCTATTAATTTATTTTTTTTATTTCATTAAAAAATGGAGAGAGGAGTGTGGGATGAAATTTTATTTTGAAAACAAAGTATAAGTTATAATAATTTTTTTAACACAATAACTCAATTTTTTTATGACCGTTTTTATGTGACCATTTTTTATTATTATTTTATCATATGACCGTTGTGAAGTGTACGTTAACTCAACTTTTTTCAGTTATTTTTATTTTTATTTCTTTTATAAATTACCACTATAAATATATCTTACACTTCAATTTTATCCTACATCATCTTCTATCCCAATCTCAAATTTGAGTTCTATAAACCGAAGTATTTTCTTCTCATCCAAAAAAATGAATAAAGATTCGTGGATGCACTTCGGATTCAATTCTTCAAATTTCAGAGAAAATTATACGCCTCTAAATGTGAATTTTCTTCCACGTGCCAACTTCTATCCTAAAATCTAAATTTTCCAACTAATCATCCAACAAATTTTTCGAATAATTCTTCTCCCCAAAATTTTCCAGCCACTTTTATGAATTTTCCAAAAGGCATTGTCCATCAACTCAATCTTTTAATTCATCTGGCACACCATATTTCATGAATCAAAATCCTTATATGTCTCCTCATCCTCAATATGGATTTTGTTCACCAATTGCCACAAGTTTATCAGATACAGACAAGGACATTGTATCACCAAATTCTCAGCGTTCGTCTTTCTCGTCTCAATTCTCTTCGACAGGACTGGAGTAGGTAAATCTCGCTGCCGACTTTGAGGGCGCCGAAGATCCACCAACAGTTCCTGCTTTTAAAAAGCGAAGGTTCAATTTAAAAAAAGTATGATTTCCATTTTGTATAAATCAAGGCTTGGATAGTATTGAAAGACAGTCTAAAGTTCGCCGATCCAGATTGTGATGTTCGCGGATCAAAAAAGTCAAGAGTCTCGATAACTGGAGAGTATGTGGTGTCTTCAAACACGAACTCAGAACCTGAAGCTGAAGCAAGATCAGAATCCCTTCACCCAATGGGGAGGAATGCAGCAAGGCGTACCGGGAAGGGTAAAAAAAAGCAATCACGTCTGCCGGAGAAAGCGTCGCTATTGAGAAAAGGCTTCAAGAGTTGGACGAATTTAACAATAATAAGCTTGAAAACATGACAATCATTGCTCGAGCTAAAA
Organism: Pogostemon cablin; assembly: GCA_023678885.1. Classification (NCBI taxonomy): domain Eukaryota; kingdom Viridiplantae; phylum Streptophyta; class Magnoliopsida; order Lamiales; family Lamiaceae; genus Pogostemon; species Pogostemon cablin. The sequence continues at coordinate 9,370,163 of CM042976.1, forward strand.
ATTATAAGATACTCATAAAAGATACCTCGAAGATGACAGATGATCAACTACGTATCCATCTCCAAGTTGTGGATCAAATCAAGAAGAAAATGGGGTGGTAAACTTGAAGAATTAGTCGTTGTTGTACTTCATTTCAACATTTTTAGTATTCGTTGTTGTACTTCATTTCAGCATTTTCAATATTCGTTGTTGTACTTCGTTTCGTATGAACACTTGTCAATGTATTTCTCTTCGTTTTGGAAATTAGCCGTTATAAAATTATCTGTTGGAAAACTAGCCGTTGTGGAACTCTACTTTATTTAAATGATGTAATCGGATTGTTAGAACTCCTACCTGAGAACATTACATTCCTGTAAATTGATTATCCTTCAATTTTCCTCATTCTCTCAAACATGTTTTCTTCTTCTTCTCATTCATCATCTTCCGATAGTGATAGTCTTCTTGAGTTCATGTTTGATGACATGAAAGAGAAAGAAGTATAGTCCTTGCTTAAAAAACAACATGAGTTACTTGGTCGTGCTGGGACTTCTGCTGGCGGTGCCAGAAAATGAAGAACGTATGTGGACCGAAATCGTGAGGCGGGGCATACAAGACTTTATCACGACTACCTCTCTGAAGATCCAGCATATGGAAGTGAGATGTTTTGTCGATGTTTACGTATGTTGAGAGAGTTGTTCTTGCACATTGTTGATGCACTGGAGTCTCACGATGAGTATTTTCGGTGGAGGGTAGACACAATTAGGAAAAAAGGTTCTCTCCACTACAAAAGTGTATGGTGGCCATTCGCCAATTGGCATATGGTGGACGATGCGCATTTTCTTCGCACGCAAAATTAATCCCCAAGTATGAAGAATATTAGTTGCAGCTTAAGCAAGTGACCATGTTAAATATCAAACTCAAAGGATGGCGTTTTATCAATTTAATTATTTACTAAATTAATTAAGACAGAAGCAATAAAGTTTGAGATTTAATTATTAAACTACTAAACAATGAATTAAAATAACAAATAAAATAAACTAGGCACTAGAAGAATACGAAAGTGTCTCAAGAATGGAGAATAGATAGCTCTAGGGTAATCCAGTTTTACTACTTAACTTCCCTCTCAAGTGCAGACCGACTCTGCCTTGTGGATATGGACGCATCACTCAACCATGCAAATATACTCTATAGACACAAGTAAATATGCGTGTAACAAGTGTGAATAATCTTGGAGCAAGAGACATAATTTCACCCCCCTTTCTAGGTACTATCACTATCAATTATTTCCCACGTCTGGAATCTAACCCGATATGATCTCCCTTTATAGGTACTAAGAAATTATCCTCTTTATCCTTCTTACTAACCCAAATTCAATTCAATTAATAAACATTAATATATGATAGTTCGAATGAAGCTTCAGAGTCCCCTCACTTAGAATCATAACATGGAATCCTATTCAGCGGTGAACGCACTCGATCTACAACAAAGATATATATTCAGACTCTATATACCAATTGAATATGCACAAAACAATCGTGAATATGGATTAAGAAAGCACAATCATGTATAAAATCAATCCACAAGTAGTGTTGTACGGAGGACACACAAGAGAGTTTAATTAATTCATAAAACCTTCAAAACCCTAGATCTACCAAAACGGTTCTAGCCCATGATGTTGCGAAGAACAATCATGGGGGTTGGATAGATCTTACCCATATGTCTGGAAAATACAAGATAAATTAGGAAATGAATAAAACCCTAGATGCAGGAGTAATTGCATTCTTCTCCGTCTTGAATCCTCCTCTTGGTTCTCCTCTTGATTCCACAGACGAATCTTCAAAGTGATGAAGGATGGATGAAAGGATATGGATGATGGTTGGGGTGATCCCCCCTTGTGGGGTGTAGGATGATTGTGTTGTCTTGCCTCCCACATGAATAATGAAGTAAAATATATACTTTAGGTGTGAAAATGAAATTAAATAAGAAAATAAAAGATATGGGTGAATCATGGAGGATTATGTGATAAAGGAGATTAGTTGTGATCCAAGAAATATATAATTTTGATCCTTTTTCTCCAACTTTGCACTTTTGATCATTTTTCCACCTAAAACACAATAAAACACCTCAAACACACCTTTTTCTCACATATATCAAATATAAGATACTTTTGTTAATATATAACCACAATTCTCATTAAAAAGGTGTTAAATTGGACACTAAAAAACATGCTTATTTTCACTCTCATCAATCCCCCAAACTTACCTGTTGCTCGTCTCGAGGCAACAAAATAAAAATAAAGAAAGAGAGAGAGTATGAAAATCAGCGGGTAAAATAAGGACTACGACTAACATGCCATGCACAATACAATTGTCCTCAATTTAGGTCATGCAACTCTTATTATATGTAATAATCAATTCATAACATACAATATAAGATAATCACCACCAGTTCAAATGCTCAATTGACATATTCTCACATGAAGTATATATCACTCGCACTCAAGTATAAAAGATGTACATTTATGGGTTAAGGGGTTTACACTCAGATTATACTCAAGTGCATGCGTAACCATAAGCTTGACAAATGTCTCAAACTCTCCACCACTAAAAGTATGATTTGACAATGTGATCAAAAATGACTTTTCTTTTGGATGTAATGTTGGCTCTTTGGTTAAGGCAGGAAATATATGGAAAAGTGACTCAATACTTGGATCAATCAAGTGCACATTCCATCATGATCTTTCATTCTTCCAACTCACTTCAATTAAGCACACATCCTCCTCAACTCCTTCACTTCTTTTTAAAGCACAACATCCTTTCCTTCTTTTTTTTCTTTTCTCTCGAGGTACTAGTTTCGGGCACTACCTCGCGCATCCTCCTTAGGGTACTAGATTTAAGTACTACCCTAGGGTGTTTAGTTCAATGGAGTACTAGATTTAAGCACTATTCCATGATTTTTCTTAGATGCATTATCAAGCTCAATCACTATTTCAACATCAATTTCATTCTTTCCCAAGCTGTTATAATATTCTATCAACACACTTTGAAAATCCATTAATTTTCTTCATGATAGAATCAAGGCTCAAAAAATTCTCAAAGTGGTTGCTTCTCGTAGGCTGCCAAGAATGAGGTTTTTAGGCTCAACAGGACTAACTACGGATAAACATCATTCGGTAGGGAATTATTTGGCTAAGTGACTCATAAATTCAAGGATGGGCTAAAATAATCTCACATCATCTAACACACATGTAGTTTCAAGTAAGACAAGAGACAAGTTCTAGAATACACACACGAGAACGATACTCACCAGAAAAGAAATATTATGTGATTATGTACATGATCAACGAGGCTCAAAACCTCTCATGGGTTCTTAACAAGTAACAGAGCAATTTTCATAGTAAGCAATATCCCACAAGTACACATAGAACTTCATACCACAATATAACTCAAATACACTTCCTTCATCAATTTCAAGAGCATATGAATTCAGGCATAATTAAAAAATATAAGCTCATATGGATCACCAAAACAAGAAACTCAATCCTTCCACTCCATGAATTAAAAGCACATATAAAAATTAGAATAAGAAAACGAGGGCACCTGATTTTTTCTTCATATGCACGAGCTACTAGAGTTGTTCAACTCAGTCAGGTCAAAGCCTAGAACTCGTCTTTCCTCCTCTTTTACCATTTCTATCATCAAAGTTCAAGCACACCTCATCATCACAGATTCATCAATAATAAAATAAGAGAACTATAAGAAAGACTCAATTGACTATCTAATCGACTCCACACACTAGACACACGAATACAACACACTAAACATTAGTTAAGTTGCAAAAAATCGACATATCAACACTGGTTAAAATATTAATATGTCGCAAAAAATTGACCTCCTAACAAACAAACAACCAACGAAAGGAAAAATTATACCCTTGGTGCTCATAAGATAAGGTAAGTACATCACACCCCCCAAACTTAGTAAAAACATAAGTCGAAACTAAGTTTGAAAAGAGATGTAATTGCCGAAGTGTGAGCACCTTAAATATAATAACTCCTCACTCACACAAAAGAATAATAAAGCAATAAAACGAAAGGGACAAACCCCCAACAGGCGCTCATATTTAACGTCGGAGAGTCACGACGGTAGAGGGTGGTCTTCTCGCATCCGTACCTTCAAGTACTTTCTTTTCCTCTTTTTATCTACACTCAGCACTTCACCTTTCTTGGTCACAAGTATATGATCCTTGGAATTACCTTTCTCACATGGCTGTCTAGACTCCTCCTTATCAATCTTCCACTCAAATTCAGAATCATCTGTCCTATTAAAATCAAGATTAAATAAGTTAGAAATCACATCTATGCTCTTGCATGATTGAGTCTCCATGGGCATCTTCATGGCTTGATCAAGAGAGAAAACCACATATTCATTAATCATCTGCAGTCTAAGCTTCTCAACTCTCAACCTCTTTGCTCTTCCCACTTCTTCTCCACTATTAGCTCAGTATTCTGCTCTTGTAATGGTACTAGAGTGTTCTGAACAATACGTGTAGCATTCGGCATGGAAATAGGGTTCGACTATTGCAGTTTGACCATGGTTCGACCAGAATGGTCTGGTCGAATGGAATGAGGCTGGTTGAACTGGGTACTTGAAAATGGGCTCAGTCTGTCCAGTTGTGGTTCGACCATGGTTCGACCAGAGAGGTTTGGTCGAACGGGATGAGTCTGGTCAAACGGAGGCTCTGTAAACTGAACTTGATCTTTCTCCTCAACAGGTGCTGGTTCGACCATAGTTCGACAAGAGTGGTCTGGTCGAATGGGAGTGCCTTAGTCGAACGGCAAGCCAGAAAACAGTGTATCATTTCTCTATTTTTCCTAAAATGATTCGACCACAGTTCGGCCATCAGGTCTGGTCGAAGTGACTGTAGCTGGTCGAACAGGAACCATATCCTCATCGTTTTCATCCACAGGCTTTGTCGGACCTTCTTACTATGTGATGGCATTATTCTCTAACGTTTGTGTCAATTGATTCACGTTTCTGGCCATCTGCCCCATAATCAAGGTAAGGTCCTTTAACTCTTAGATAAATCTGCATGATCAACATTCGTTCTCGCTTCGATGCGGTCAACCCTTGCATTATTCCTTGCCACGTATCGATTAAAGGTATCTTCGACACTCTTCACTTCGTACTGTTGCATACTAGACCCCCTTTGTGTCAACTCTGTAATCTGCTTCTGCTGAGACTCTAGTAGCTTGTTGATGTTAGATAAACTAGAGACAGTCTCATCATCCCTATTCGGCTTCACCACTTGATGTTCAACCTGAGCCACATTACTCACTACATAAGTTCATCTAACTCTTTCCATAGGCCAGTCACGTGAATTCATAGAGATGTCTTCAATAACTTTTCTGCTTCAAGTGCATTCTTAGATAATAACATTTCTCCTGATGATGCATCAATAAGAACTCGCGACTCACTATCCAATCCATAGTAGAAGATGCTTATGTACTCAGCCTTAGACATCCCATGCTGCGGGCACTGCCTGAGCATGTCTTTAAACCTGTCCCACGCCTCATGAAATTTCTCACCCTGATTTATAACAAATTGGGTGATGTCTTGCTGCATTCTAAACACCTTAGAGGGTGGCATGTATCTCTCCAAGAATTTCTGCTGCAGTTGGTCCCATGTAGTGCAATTTGTGGCATCAAGAGTCTCATACCAAGCTTCTGCCCTATCAATCAAAGAGAACTTAAATAGGGCGATCTGCCTAACATTATCATTAGCTCCAGCACCCTTTTGAGTGTTTGCATATTCAATGAATCTTTTGAGATGCTGATATGGATCTTCAAAACAACCTCCAGAAAAGGGATTCTTCACTACCATGTTAATAAGAGCGGGATGTATCTCAAAATCATCATCTTCTCCACTTGCTCCTATCAACCCCATGTTGCCAATCCCATAGTTCGTGAAAATTTCACGTATGACAATATTATCAGGATTCTGCCTTGATCTAGCCATATCTAGCTCAATGTATTTTTTCTTCTTTTCCATCTTCTCCTTTTCCTAGTGCACAAGTACCTCAGAAAAATTTAAGGTTAGATAGAAATAAATAATCACAAATAAAAGTCTTAATAAAACTAGAAATAATAAAATCAATAATAACAACCGTACCCCGACAACGGCGTCAAAAACTTGATGCGCGTTTTCTTCACACGCAAAATTAATCCCCAAGTATGAAGGATATCAGTTGCAGCTTAAGCAACCGACCAAGTTAAATATTGAACACAAAGGACCGAGTATTATCAATTTAATTATTTACTAAATTAATTAAGACGGAAGCAATAAAGTTTGAGATTTAATTATTAAACTACTAAACAATGAATTAAAATAACAAATAAAATAAACTAAGCACTAGAAGAATACGAAAGTGTCTCAAGAATGGAGAATATATAGCTCTAGGGTAATCCAGTTTTACTACTTAACTTCCCTCTCAAGTGCAGACCGACTTTGGCTTGTGGACTATGAATGCATCACTGAACCATGCAAATCTACTATATAGACACAAGTAAATGCGTGCAACACATGTGAATAATCTTGGAGCAAGAGACATAATTTCATCCCCCCCCTTTCTAGGTACTATCAGTATCAATTATTTCCCACGTCTGGAATCTAATCCGATATGATCTCCCTTTATAGGTACTATAAAACTATCTTATTTATCCTGCTTACTAACCCAAATTCAATTCAATTAATAAACATTCATATATGATAGTTTTAATGAAGTTTCAGAGTCCCCTCACTTAGAATCATAACATGGAATCCTGTCAGCGGTGAACGCACTCAATCTACAACCAAGATATATATTCAGACTCTATATACTAATTGAAGATGCACAAAACGACTGTGAATATGGATTAAGAAAGCACAATCATATATATAATCAATCCACAAGTAGTGTTGTATGGAGGACACACAAGAGAGTTTAATTAATTCATAAAATCTTCAAAACCCTAGATCTACCAAAACGGTTCTAGCCCATGATGTTGCGAAGAACAATCATGGGGGTTGGATAGATCTTACCCATATGTCTGGAAAATACAAGATAAATTAGGAAACAAATAAAACCCTAGATGAAGGAGTCTTCGTGTCCTTCTTCGTCTTGAATCCTCCTCTTGGTTCTCCTCTTGATTCCACAGACAAATCTTCAAAGTGATGAATGGATGGATGAAAGGATGTGAATGATGGTTGGGGGGTGATCCTCCCTTGTGGGGGTTGCCTTGCCTCCCACATGAATAATGAAGTAAAATATATACTATAGGTGTGAAAATGAAATTAAATAAGAAAATAAAAGATATGGGTGAATCATGGAGTATTATGTGATAAAGGAGATTAATTGTGCTCCAAGAAATAGGTAATTTTCGGAAATTTTTGGAAATTCTCGAAAATTCTCGCTGGCAGCTGCGCGACTTCACGATTTTGAGCATAATTTCCTCGTCCAAACATCGATTTTAGTGATTCTTACGTGCACGCGATCCTATTTTCCTTGGATTTCTATACATATGAAGATCTCATAAAAACTCTAACATTTGAATGTATAACAAGTCATGCAATGTGACACAACCGTGCTAAGCAGGAACAACTTGCGCGGCGTCACCATTTTGATCATAACTTTCTCGTTTGGATTCCAATTGAGGTTTTTCTTACGCCAAAACGATCCTATCTTCTGTGGCTTTTCAACTATCTATCACACTTCTAGTTTTGAGCTCCATATAAATACAGAAAAATTACACAAGTTACCCTTTTTCTTTTGACCATTTTTCCATCTAAAACACAATAAAACACCTCAAACGCACCTTTTTCTCACATATATCAAATATAAGACACTTGTGCTAATATATAACAACAATTCTCATTAAAAATGTGTTAAATTGGACACTAAAGCATGCTTATTTACACTCTCTTCAGTGGACCTGCCAACCATTGGGATGAGTACCTACGTGTTGCCGAAACAACCTCTATAGAATGTCTCTTTAAGTTTTTTGGTGTGTGATCGAACTATTTAGCGAAACATACTTGAGAAAGCCTAATTCAATGGATTATCAAAGGTTGTACAAATGCACGAAGAAAGAGATGGATTTTCCGGAATGCTTGGGAGCCTTGATTGCATGAATTGGGAATGGAGGAACTGTCCACAGCTTGGAAGGCCAATTCACACACGGTGATCATGGTGGTTGCCTCTGCAGATTTATGGATATGGAATGCCTACTTTGGAGTAGCAGGATTCAACAACGACATAAACGTGCTCAACCAATCTCTGTTATTTACGGATACTTTGCCAGAACGTGCTCCATCCGTTAATTTTACAATCAATGATAGAGAATATAATCAAGGATACTATCTTACTGATGAAATTTATTCAGAGTGGGCTACTTTCGTAAAAAGCTTTCCATGTCCTCAAGATCCAGAGAGGCAGCATTTCAAATGACTGCAAGAGGCTGCTAGGAAGGATGTTGAACGAGCATTTGTAGTGCTTCAAGCTCATTGGGCGATGATTAGCGGTCCAACTCATTTCTGGTACAAGAATAACTTAAAGGATATAATGCTAACTTGCATTATTTTGCACAATATGATAATAGAAAATGAAGGAAATGCAGCGATCGATTGGTCCGACAATCCAAATGTGGTCGTTCTGCCTCCACAAGTAAGTCAATGATCAGTCGGAGCATTCAATGACTACGTCAGGAGAGGTGTTCAACTACGAGAAAGTAGAAACATCTTCAGCTTCGACAAGACTTAGTTGAGCATGTTTGGGCCTAATCTGGAGAATAATTATCTAGACTTTAAAATTGGCCGGATCGAAATTTATGTTGTTGCTTTCGGAGGCTTTACTTTTATTTTTTAATGTGTGTCTTTTTTATTTATTTTTTTATGTTTTATTTAATGAAAAAAATAATATATTTTTCCACTTTTTCTTAAATTTATAAAATTAAATAATCGGAAAAGATAATTATTTATAATTTATTTTGGAAATTAGATAAATGTAGTTGATAAATTAAATGAAAATTAAATGAAATTGAAGTGGGTCCCCCAAAAAACATACTTTTTAGGTAGAGGGTTGGGGAGGAGTTTTGTTTTAGAGGTATAGGTTTTTACTTTTAATGTGGCGCTGACGTGGCAACCAAAAAACCTGTTTTTTTTGGGTAGATGGTTGGGGAAGGCCTAATATTTGGAATGTGAGACTTCACTTCACTGCCAAGCTTACACATGTACTTTGGAATGTGGAACGTGATATTTTATCGATATTTTCTCGAAATATCTCGATATCTGGGAAAATTTGAACTGTGGCAAATGGATATTGACATTTTCACCGATATTTCTTGATATTTCCTCGATATCAGAAAAAATATCTTTTTTCCTAACATCGATTTCAAGACTCTAAAAAACAGATATATCGTGGAAATTTCAAGATATTTTCATCCTTGGTGGTCATAAGGATATTCCCATTAGAACAATCCATAGAAGTGTTTGTCATCATCTGCCTTTTACGGATGTAAACGCATGTGAACGGATGAAAATTTTATTTAGTATCTGTCACTTGAGTATTAAATTCAATTTATATTTGGAATGCTGATATGACTTGTACGGTCTTAACAATGTTATTTAACTACTAATATTACACAGAGAAAACTATAACAATAGTTGTCCACAACAGTTCTATATAACATTTATTTATTACATATAGGAAATAAAAAACTATACTACTAAACTACGCTTCCACAACATTCACACCATCCCTTCGATGGCGGCACCTATGACCGCTGCCGCCACTGTATTGGCGATTTGAACCTGCCCATCGTTGGCTCCCTCAAGAGCCGGAGTTTTCTTCCTCATGTAGAGGAAGAGTAATACTCCTATGAGTTTTACAACGGTAGTCAACAACGACACGATCTCAACTATTGTCTTCTCCTCTATTTTAGCTTCATGTTAAGGATTCTGTGTTGAGAAGGACTTTAGTTTCTGTGTTAAGGACGGCACTTTAGTAACTGTGTTAAGGACGAGGGTGTACGGTGCGGTGGGACCCTGAAACTTTAAAGTTAATACTATGGGAAAATCTATATATAATAATTACTACTTATTATTTAATACATAATAACTAATGCCAAAATAATGATCTATAAGGCTCAAATGTAAAACATGTCATGTCGTCTAAATCTAAACAATATTGGTACTAGCTCATCGAATTAGAGAAATTCTGAACATAGTTTTGAATGTGCCAGTAGTATGTCGTTCTATCTTATCCAACGTACGTGAACGCGAACCCTCCTAATTTACTTAATCACAATATACTGTGTACGTGAACCCTTTTAATTTACTTAGTCATAATAATTTTAATGAAATATGAAAAAAATTTTAATAAAAAATAATAATTAATTAATCAAACATAAAACAATCTCACCATGAGATGGTTTCACGCAAGTGTTGCTTTATTTTTTATTTTATTTTTTTAAATTAAACATATTAATAACAGATAAAATATATTTAGTTAGTAAAAGTAAAACAAATAATTGTTTTTTTTAAATTATGGATAATTTTTCGATATATCCTCGATATTTTTGTCGATATTTTATCGATATTTTCTCTATATATCTCGATATCTGGGAAAATTTGAATTATGGCAAATCGATATTGATATTTTCACCGATATTTCCCGATATTTCCTCAATATCAGAAAAGAAATATCTTTTTCCTCAACATCGATATCAGTACTCTAAAAAAACAGATATATCGTGGATGTATAGTGGAAATTTTGAGATACTTTCATCCTTGGTGGTCATAAGGATATTCCCATTAGAAAAATTCATAGAAGTGTTTGTCATCATCTGCCTTTTACGGATGTAAACGCTTGTGAATGGATGAAAATTTTATTTAGTTCTTATCACTTGAGTACTAAAATAAGCTATAAACATTAAATTCAATTTATATTTGGAACGCTGATATGACTTGTACTCAAGGATGAAAATATCCTAAAATTTTCACGATATATACGTTTTTTAGAGCACCGATTCAATATTGGGGAAAAGGATATTTCTTTTCTAATATCGAAGAAATATCAGGAAATATGTCGATATTGATTTGCAACAGTTCAAATTTTTTCAGATATCGAGATATATCGAGGAAATATCAATAAAATATCGATAAATTATTGAGGATATATCGAAAATATAAAAAAATTATCTATAATTTAAAAAAAATAAAATAATTCTTTGTTTTACTTTTACTAACCAAATACTTTTTTTGTTATTAATATGTTTAATTTAAAAAATAAAAGAAAAATAAAGCAACACTTGATTGAAAACCATCTCATGGTGAGATTACTTTACATTTGATTAATTAATTATCATTTTTTATTAAAATTATTATCACTTTTCATAAAAATTATTATGACTAAGTAAATCAGGAGGGTTCACGTACACAGTATATTGTGACTAAAAATACAATTATTTTAGTACATTCAATCAGACGGGTGGAGTATATTATTTTCCATATAAAAGCACATTGTCACTCACATTCCACTCTTTTCTTTTGTTGGATTCATTACATTATGTTGTTATTGATTTGTTTATCATGTGTTATGAGTTTTATTGAGATTTTAAAGTATATTTATATATTAAAATTAGTTATAATACATTGAAAAGTTAATTAATTAATTTTCTTCTTATTCTTTTCAAGTTTCCGTGATTTTTTAAAATTTTACAGATATTGATCTCGATATTCAATATATCCATTGATATATTCATAACTTTGAGGTACCGATATTTTTATCGATAATGATATTTTCATCCTTGGTATATTTAATGGTGTAGGGGGAGTGTATTTAGTACTCATAATTAAAAGAACTCTACTCTTATTGTTTTATCATTTTTTATAACGAAAAAATGCAATTTTATCCTCAAAACTCAATAAAGTTAATCGAAAAAGTAACTTTTCTTAAACTATAAATTTAAGTAAGATGGAGAGCTTCCCGAGATGAGGGAGTAATTTTTATACTAAAGTGCATCATTACATTCTTTTAAAAAAGGTATTACACTTGAATCAAGTCTGACACACCTGATCGCGCGGGAGTTATTCCAATCCCGATACATCTGATAATATCTATTACATTACAAATTGATTTACGGTCCGTTTGATATGTGAGATTAGATAAATAAGTATATATAAGAAATGAGATTTAAGTTAAGATAAGTATTTGTATTTTGAAAAATGGGAGATTGTATGATAAGTTGTATTAAAATTAATAAAATAAAAAATTGAGATATTTGGTAAGAGAAAAAAGAATTAGAATAAATGTTGAAATTACCTTCATAACCTTTCCTTATATATTATTTCTATTATTAATTTTTATAACAGATTTACAATTTCATACCATTTTCGAAGAATTGGTTAGTTAAGGCGTTTGAGTTTCCTCCTATTTCTTTAAAACTTTCAAGGATTCAAAGAATTTTCAATTAGAAAAGTTGGAGAAGAGTTGTATGCATTCATTCTATAATTCTATTCCATTTGAAATCAAGATGATGAACATGAAGCAGAACGAATTGAGAAGAAGAATTATTAGAAAAATTAATCAAACATGAAGCTCACTTTTGCAGGTCTCAGGAACATGACTACATTATAGAGTTGCAGGTTTCAGGAACACGACTACATTATCGAGTCGTCAAGAACCCTAATTTTAGAAAACCTAAATTAAATTTCATTCCAAAATTCTAAATCTAATTCATTAATTAGGGCAGAAAATCCAAATTCTGTAGAAATCAAGCACTAATGTCCCCAATTCATTTTAACTCTCTATTCAAATATCAAAATTTAAATAAAGAAAATCAAGGCATCAGCCATAAGTGCAAAGGTAAAAATCCACGACCACGAGAAGCAATAAGTGGAGGCGAAGAATAACCAACGACAGAGGACAATGTCGATGAGGACCTACAACGGGTGGTGGTGGCGAGCGGCCAGTGGGTGGTGGCAAGCTAAGGATGGTTTTATTTGCTTCATAAACTCCACGATGTAGTAATTAGAAAGAATGAGGAGAAAAAGGAACATGAGGGGGTAAATTTGGTTCTCATTCTTTTATATGAATGACTATTCAAACTCATATTATTAATACCACAACCTAAGTTGTATTATTTTTGTAAAGAGGAAACTCGTATTATTAATACCACAGCCTAAGATTATTTTTGTAAAGAGGAACTGTAAAAGAGAACGAGCTGCATGTAATCTGCAGCCCCCTCATCTGCAGATGAACTACCAAACCCCATATAAGCCCATATAATGCATATTATATGCAGCTCGTTCTCTTTACAAGCCCATATAACTTAAAGGATATAATGCTAACTTGCATATTATAAACCCATATAATGATATAAACCCCATATAAGCCCATATAATGCATATTATATTACACGATTTTTAATATGAACTACCAAACCCCATATAAGCCCATAAAATGCATAGTTGTAGCCTATATATATTATGGACTACCAAACGAATCGTTAATGTTCATTAGAATCTACTCAAAATCTTAAAACAAGCCCACTCAATATTCACCACATTTCTAAAACTTTTTTTTCTTTTAAACCATAGTATCCCAAAACAAACATCGTACCAAAAATACAAGGCAAAAACTCTTGCGTCCCTGGGAACACGGTCCCCGTTGTGTCCCCATGTGAACACAACCTTCCACCTCCATATTCTATTTAAACCTATGTATTGCTTGGGGGTTTAAATTGCAAAATGGTACGGAAATTGCAAATGGGTACGGTGTCCCCGGGGGCACAAGAACCTCACTCAAAATATAAATAAAAAATTAAGAATTAATCTACACATATTGCACTTTAAGAAGCAATCCATCGTTGCATAAACTTGTACATTCACTTCCATTAGAAGGTATGTTGAGTTGAAATTAAATTGGCTAAAGTTCATCTTCACAGCCATTCTCTGCTTACTAAAGCTACGTAAGCTGCTGCACAATGAAACTACCATGATTAATAGGTATAAGATGGAAATCAAGAAAAGAATGCTCAGTTCTTTTATGTTGTACCTTAATTTGTAAGAATCAGTTATTGGGATCATACTCCTTAAATTGACTCTTAAAATGTTCAGCCATTTCCGTTTCTTCGCCCTTACCAAGCTGGCAATTCCTCCAGTCAGCTTTATCAGCCAAATTCAACAAACCAGCAAGAACCTACAATGATGAATCAGTTTCCCATGTTGGATTAAGAAGTTCAAAAAGAAAGCAACACGTTGGAAAATGGATTTGAACTTTATTCAAACCAGTAAATGTATGGGATATTTGACATATTTAAGAAACAAATAATAGGTGGATGCACTTTAGGTACCAGTATGGAGATATATGTGATAAGTCCAATGGATTTGAACTTTATTCAAACCAGCAAATACATGCGACATTTGACATATTTTAGAAACAAATAAAAGGTGGATGCACTTTCAGTACCAGTATGGAGTTATATCTGATTAAGCTTAATCCCGATGTCTGAGGGGATTGATATAGAAACAAAGTAAAGAAATAACATGACAGATACAGTGCACTTAATAATTGGAAAAAAAGAATATTTTTATATAAATGGAAGGATACTTCACCCATACATATTTCAACCTTGACATCTATATCAGTTTCATGTTCGTTACCTCACGGCCAAATTGAGCAGGAAAGTTCGCATTCTCTTCAACTACGTGAGACAAAATTGTTCCACAAGGAAGTTCCACGTAAAATAAACTCTGATTTCTGTCAAGTTGCGTTCCTAACAATTTCCTCCCTTCCAAATTGTTGTCATCTGCAGTTATAAAAAGATTTGTATGATAGAGGGAAATTGTGTCGTAAAAGAAACCTACAGATTGCCATTATTTGAAAATTGCCAGAACTACAAGGAAGTAGACAATCAATGAATCAATACACCCAGTTATGATGAGAAATGGCACTCTTATTGTGGGCCCAACATAGCTAACTTTACCATCAATTATGCCTATGGTTATCCAGAAAACTACGCATCTTAAACAGTAGAATAGTGCAAATATTCTTAAAATGAAGAAACTTTAAGAAAGATTTTTATGTCATAAAAATATAATTCGAAACATCATGTTCTGATGTTCAGGAAGTGGTGAAAGCTTGGAATCATAGTTGCAGCTAAAGTGGAACTTCTACTGGACATTTAATAAGGTGATATTTTATACAAGAATTTAATAAATGATAATGTAGGAATTGGGTAACAGTAATAGAGTACAGCACAGGTAACAAATTTTGATGGAGCTAGCATCTGTACGAGGCAAGGCTAGAACATAGTAGATTCAGCTGCAGAAGAATGCAGATGGGGCAATGGGACTGAGCATCAGTAAAGTGTTCTCATTAGGCTTAGGTCATGGGGTTGTCATGACAAAGCCAATTTAATTTAAATTTAGTGTGCCTCCTAAGTCCTAATGCATAGTTGTTATGCCCGAGAGGCGTTAAGAGGCTCAAGAGGCCTTCTATTGTATGAGGGAGAGATGCGAGGAGGAGAATTTGGGGTCTCTTCCCAGACACTGAGACCATCTCATCTCAACCATAATCAGTTCAGTCTCTGCCATTGTAACATTTTCTGAGCCTGAAACAGTCCCTGGACTTGTAGTAGTTCCTGTTTATGCTGAAATGGACCCAATGGTCTCAAATCAACCCAACTTGACACTACTTCTGCATAGTTATTAAGGGCGCAAGGCGCACCGAGACGCACTGTTATGATGTCCCACATCGGTTCCGCACGCAAGTGTGGAAAGGCATATAAGTGAGGGTCAACCCTTCACCTTCAGCCATGGTTTTGGGTGAAGTTAGGGCTCCCTAGCTTATGTGCCTAACAATTTGGTCCGACCTACCGGATCCAGACGGGCCACGGGAAGGGGCTACCCGATGTGTGGGCCTAGGGGTTGCCACCCCGGATGTGGGCCCAGGGGGTTGCCACCCGGAGTTGTGGGCCCTAGGTATGCGGCCGTCCGTGGACGTCCGGTTCGAAGGGGGATGGATTGTTATGATGTCCCACATCAGTTCCGCACGCAAGTGTGGAAAGGCATATAAGTGGGGGTCAATCCTTCACCTTCAGCCATGGTTTTAGGTGAAGTTAGGGCTCCCCAGCTTATGTGCCTAACAATTTGGTCCGACCTACCGGATCCGGACGGGCCATGGGATTGGGCTACCCGATGTGTGGGCCCAGGGTTGCCACCCCGGATGTGGGGTGCGGGTTGTCACCCGGAGTGTGCCGTCCGTGGGCGTCCGGTTCGAAGGAGGATGGATTGTTATGATGTCCCACATCGGTTCCGCACGCAAGTGTGGAAAGGCATATACGTGGGGGTCAACCATTCACCTTCAGCCATGGTTTTAGGTAAAGTTAGGGCTCCCTAGCTTATGTGTCTAACACGCACCCAGGGATATCTGTGCCTGAGGCGCGACTCGAAATTAAATGCATAATATACATCATAACATATTCTATACAGAATATAACCCATATATAACATATATATCTAATAAAATAAGTTCAAAAGGCATATAATATACAAATTTATGAGTATGACACATGAACTAAGCCATAGACGCCAAAATTAAACATGCATATACGAAAATTCATCATAAATAAAACAAGTCAATAAAAACATCACACAAAATACTGGTAGCAAATATATTCTAATTATCATCTTCTTCATCATCAAACTCCAAGTCCTCATCATCAATTAGTTCTTCTTACTAATTAAAATCTTTTTCTTCTTCATCTAATGATCTTAAAGTAGTTCCCTTTTCCTTCATTACTTATTTCCCTTTCTCTTTGGAACTAGTGGTGTTGCCCTCGATGATTTTTTCCCTCTAGTTTGATATTTTGACTCTTCAACTCCACTAGCTTTAGCACCTATATCCCATGTCAAGTCATCCCCCTCAAACACCAATCCATTATCTTAAGTTTCTTCATCGATTGTACCACTCCACTAGTACTTATTGTAATCATCAATACCTTTCAACAAGATGGGATCAATGCGCTCACGTAAATCAAACCTGACTCATGTGGCCGGTGACAGGCTGCACGATCGTGCGCGTTGGAGGTCGCACGGCCGGCAGCGGTTGGAGGTAGTTGTTGTAGCTAGTGTGGAGTGTGAAGAGTGAACCCAAGATCTAACTCTCAAAACTCTAATTTAATATTGAGGATATGTTGAATTTATTTTATTTTAGACATTTGATATGTTGCTACTCTTGTTAAATTTGTTATTTTACTAATAAAAGTGTTACTTTAACCATCAATGATGAAAAACAACATAAAAACATGAGTATTCAGAAGGCGCGCCCGAGGCGCACCTGGCAAGGTGCAAAAAGGCACACATAGGCGCGCGCCTTGGAACTTCGCGCCTTGAAAACTAATATCAAGGTGCATGGGCTATAGCCTTGGAGAAGGCGCCTTTAATAACTATGTACTTCTGAACTTTGTGTAAGTGAAAACTAACTGAGCACGTGCTGAAAACTATACAAATTCACGAAAGAACTAGAGCCAAGTTCTCCTGCACATGATAATAATCATAATGGTTTGGATTCTTCATCTCACAACTCTCTAGTTCCCATGATAATACAAATCATCCCATTGCTCATAGAAAAGGTGTTAGGGGATTCACTAAACATACAATTGAAGGTGTTAGGGGATCCACTGAACATACAATTGAGAGTAATGCAGCTTCTGGGAAGCGGCAGTTGCTCCCTACATTAGTGTGCAAAACCTTGAATATATTCAAGAGGCCTTAAAGGTTCCAGCATGGAAACACGCAGTAGTGGAAGAAATTCACTCTAAAAGTACGGGCACATGGAGTCATGGACTCTTACAAATTTATCTCATTGACAAAAAAAAAAACTATAGACTGCAAGTAGATATTCGCGGTCAAGTACAAAGCTGATGGAAGTGTTGAGAGGTTTAAAGCCAGGCTTGTGACAAAGGGCTTTACTCAATCTGATTATTATGGGATTGACAACTTCCATTGGCACCTGTGGCATAGCTCAACAGGATGCATGTTCCACTCTCTGATAGAGCACACACATAGGATAGCAAAAGAAAATAAAACAGACATGGCAAAATCTCTCAAGGAGGACCACAGAGAATGGAATTCTCCACCGCAAGTCGGAAGGCTGCAATCCCTCAAAGAGGGCCACAGAGAATGAACTCTGCCACGAAACAATTAAGGCTGTAAATAGATAATTTCTTATTGATAAAACCTTAGTGACATACGGAGTTTAAATAGGCTCAAGGCCCATGAACAAAACCCTAAACCTAAGTATTAATATGGTAGATAGGAAACTAAGGTAATAAGGAAATAGGAAACTAAATAACCATAAATAGGGAAATAATTGACCTGAAATAATATACTAAAATAATAAGTTAAACTAATCTTATGTCTTCATCTTCCTCCGCCTATTCGGATAGGCTTCGAACTAGCTCTATCACTCTCTTTACACAAACTTGACGTTAAAGATGCCTTCTTGAATGGCGATCTTAAGGGAACATGGCAATACCTTTGGGATTGGAACATAGCTCAGATAATAGGATGGCTTGCAAGTTGCAGGAGTCGTTGTTGACTTAAAGCAGTTTTTGCATGCATGGTTTGACAGGTTCTCTAATACTAAGATAGCAAATGGATACCATTAGTGTTAGGCTGATGATATACAGTTTCTGAAGTCAAAATGTGATGCCAAGATTGTACAGAATATGTAGATGATATAATTTTGACAATGGATGATGTTACTAAAATGACCGACTTTAAAAAAATGCTTGCAGCAAAGTTTGATATTAGGGATCATGGGCCTCTTTTATCTAAAGCAAACTCTGAATTTCTTAACTGATACTGGTTTACATGATTGTGAACTTGCTGACACATCTGTGGATCCTCATAAAAAGCCAAGCCGCCAAGTAGAATTGAAGGAAAAAGCTTGTTGGTAAACTCATTTACCTATCTCACACTAGACCTGACATTCCATACTGAGTATGGTAAGTCAACACCTTAATAATTCAAATAAGCATCATTTGGAAGCAGTATATAGAATTATGAGTACTTGAACTTGAAGACAATTAAAAAAATCAGAAAACGTGAAGTGGGGATATAAACTTATCATAGTTGGGAAGGATAGACAAGCACAAAAAAACGGGAACCGAAAACGGAACGGGAACCGAAACCGGATATACTCCGGTTCGGTTCAGGTTCCTCATTCCTTGGGAAAAAAACCGGCGGTTCCGGTTTGAACCGCCAGTTTTCAAATTTTTTTTTTACGATTTTACGCTAAAACCAAAAAAAAAAATTAAAACCGGAACCGGCGGTTCCGGTTTGGAACCGAAACCTTCCTACCTTCGGTTCGGTTCCGGTTCCGGTTCCCCATTTCCGGGAACCGGAACCGGCGTGCATGTCTAGGGAAGGAGATTTAATCAACAGAAAGTCCACTATTGATTACTGTTCATATGTCTAGGGCAATCCCATCAATTAGAGAAGTAAAAAAGCGATCTATCGTCACCAAAAGCAAAATAGAATCAGAATATTGTGCCATTGCCTGAGGAATTTGTGAAGGATTGCGGATTCAAAGACTATTAAGGAAACTTAAGGTTGAGACAGAGAACATGGAAAAGATGTTCAGGGACACCCAAGCTGCCAGTAGCGAAAAAAATACCATGAATCAAGATAGAACAAAACTTATTGAGATTGATCAACACTTCATCTCAGAGAAGATTAAGCAACAATGGGATTGATCAACATTTCACCAACTTTATACCAAGGAACAGCTTAGACAAATTGAACTCCACACTTGGTATGTATAACATGTACAATCCAGCTTGATGGGGGGTGTAGAAATTATTTTACTATTTAAGTTTTTGTTAGGGTGTTTTTCTTTCTATTTGGTAATTAGTTTATTTTCCTATTTTCTTGAGATTCTTTATTTATAGGACTTCTGTTCATTTTTTAGTGATCTGGTATGCCAGCCATAATTTACCTATATTATGATGTAAATATGCCATTCCTCTCAAGAGATAAGATTCAGAATTTCTTCAGTCTGATGTGTGATGCCCAAGGCTTTCTCCTAGTTCACTTTGTAAGATGATCTCTTTCAAGTCTTATCATGTGACAATCTTGCCTTTCCATGTTTTAACAAAACCTATGATTAGTATACCACCCAACTCATAGTTTTAAAGGCCTATCAAAATATCAGAATAACTCAAAAGCCAAAAGCTATATAGACATCGAAAGCACTATACATTGGACAATATATGCTTGTAAGTGCACTCAGGAAATCATGAAAGAAAGGAAAAAAAAAACTTACTTTGAACGGTTTTAAATGTGATGCCCAACCTCTTAACAGCTAACTTGAAAATTTGTTCAAGAGAAGGTGCTTTGGACAATGGTATAGGAACAGTCTGCAAGGATAAGGTTATAAAGCTTTCACAATCATAAATATCAAAGAGGAAAGATAAGAAACATGATGGCGCTATACCCACCGCAAATTTTACTAAGAGCACTCAGCCACACAAAAAGAATACAATATAAAGACAATTACAACTCACAACCAAATTCACCCAAATTAACATTTAAAAACAATTTACTTTGCAAAACCCATCACAAATCTCACACTCAACATAGTTTAAAACACACACACACACACACACACAAAAACAATCGAGAAAAAAGAGGGAGAAAAGGAGAAAGGGAAAGGAGTATAACCCATCTCAGTACCCAAATAAATATTGTAAATATGTTCAATTATAAGGATTATGCAATTTGCACGGTAAATTTTCTAAAATTTGGGGTAGTAAATTTCATTTTGTGGGTGGGTCTGTTGAATTTGTTCTAATCACATTTTGATTAGATTAGTAATTTGGATTGCCTAGGGGTCATGGGTGTTGCAGAGCTCCATAACAATTTGAAAATAATGAAGATTGATAGCAGAGGCAGCAGAAATTGGCGGAAGAGAAGGAAGCAACAGATGCATAGCTGAACTGAACAATTCAAAGGCTGAGAAGAGTGTTCCAATTCTGAAGCAGAAGATGAAGAATCATGCTTCTGTTTGGAACGACTAGCGAGGAGGAGAGAGGGGGCAGGAAGACGACGGTTTACAACGCTGCAATTCTGGGAAATCGTGTATAAATTTGTCTTATGAGAATTTTACTATCTTTTTTATTTCGCACTTTCTGTTTGACTTAAATTGGGTGTGCAAAATAGTTATATTTTGGATGTGTTAATTTTAGGTGGATTTGAGAGTTTGTTATACTAGCCTTTTTATTGTATTTTTTTAAAGAGGTCGGGTGTCCTTAGCAAAATTTCTCGTGGCAAAAGTGCTGCCTAAGAAATATTAAATAAAATAAAAATTTAGATACAAATAGTTGCACAACCATAATTGGGTAATATTGTTCACTCTGTAGAAAATAGAAATTCATCAATATAGTAACCCAACTTGAAGATGGAAAATAAGTAACTAGCAAGAATAACACCAAAAAAATTCAGCACATAGACATCTTCACTTATATAATGCCAGAGAAAACATAAGAAAACATCTAATATCAGTAAAGCATTGCCAGACTGAGCAGCAATCTTTTAGTACCTGAAGATTGGCATGAGATACGCGTCTAGAAACCCACTCAAAGAAAACCACTTCCTTCCCTTGACTCTTGAAGTAAGCTTGCAGGCTGCTCCGGAAACTAGATAATTCTTTTTCACATTCTGGAGGTAGAGACAGGGTGTTTGGCAAATGTTCGACTGGTATTATCAGCACATGGTCTGGAACTAATGGTCCTTTCGCCAGTGCACAATAGCAGGATTCACCTATACTTGTTATTAGATGTAACTCCACGCTGTCGTTTGCCAGACAAAACCAGCATTCCATTGATCTGAAACACAAATCAGTTCATATCTAAAGAATTTAATTAAACGAGCTAAAACCCAACAACATATCTAAACCTTTCGATACAATCAGAATGATTAATGTTTTACCTGTTAGAGTTTCCAGTCCCTGATCCAGATTTCCTGCTAGGAAACCCTTTACCCTCTTCTTGCAAACTATGATTAAATGTGCAATCTGGACCTCTTTCACATTTTCCTTTATTTAGAAAGTCAAAACACACACCCCTAAGAGATTGTTCTCGTGCATCTTCATCATGCCTAAAATGACACTTCTCTCCTCTTGCACAAGACCCTGAAGAAACAAATTTAAAGCATAACCTATCACCAATACCATCTCCATGTTTCTGCCTTTTCTGAGAGACATCATACCGCCAATACTGGGAATCAGAGACACTGTCACCAGATCTTTTTATAGCTCCAATTCCAGATTCGGTTTCTCCATCTAATGAATATGGAGATAAAGTAGTATTTGGTGGTTTTGCGCAGAGGTCAGCAGTAGACATCTTGGACGCTGGGGTAGGTGAAAGAGCATGAATGAATTTCTGGAACAGAAAAAATACAATTATGACTTATGAGTATGCATGAAAAAGAATTATTGAAGGAAGCAGAATATTTTAATATGGATGCCAGATGATGGTACATTCTTCGTGCATTGAAAATTAGCAACCCACTCATGTATGGCATAAAGAAAATAACTACAGATGTTTTATAGTTGACATTTGAGGAGAGTAAACAGAAAAGGAGTTACACCTGTTTCTCTTTATTTCCAACTGGAGCAAGGGCTATAAAACGTGTCACATGGACAGCATCAATGTTAGCATAAGGTTCACGGTCATAATACACACCAACATCTCCTGCAATATGATATCTATGAAAAAAATGACCTATTAGAAACGAGATTCTATCAAACAACGATCAAATTTTTTGAAAAAGGAAAGTGGAACATAAGAAGTTAATGCCCATTATCCTGTACAAAGATCATGCAAGTTGAATTCTCAAATTAAGAGAAAATTGGAAGATCTTGCAGCTTGAATGAAGGCTCTTTCAAAATGGAGTCTTTATCAATTAATTTAGAATTTGGTACTTTTGTAATCCTAAGACAGCGGTTAAAATGTAATTTTTTAAATGAGCAAGCTTTTGTCCTTTTCCTTTGAAGTAAAAATGAAGATACATAGGTCAAGGTTTCCTTGGACTCGGTCACTTGTTTAGTACGTAGCAGTAATTTCCTATGTAAGATTCTATTATTCTAGGCATGTAGTTGATCATTGCAAAGATACCAGAGTTGGTGATTAGTCCATAGTGTATTCACCAACTCTTTTGCCCATTACTTGTCTTGGACTCCCTCAGTATCTCCCCAACACTAAATATATTGCAGCTGCATCAATATGAATTTCTTATCAATTATATAAGTATAAACAAACAGCTAATGTTGTTCCTCATCACCCACCATGATTATACCTCTAAAATAGAGTCTACTACTGGAAAATCCAAACAATAATTACTCAAATAAAACATGTTTCTTTCGTTAGTAGCACCATAAATTAAGTAAATAAATTTCAATTATTGATTAACCACAAGTCTTGATGTATCTACAACTCCAATCTAGCATAAACAACTCACTGTAATAATACATATAAAATAATTTCCAAACTTTAAGAGGACAAGTATACCCAAAGTTCTAATTTTAGTCATAGAAAAGAACAACGTAGTCTGCTAAGCCATACTACGCATGATTGCACGGTTTGGAACATGAATGTCATAGGATCGGTGAAGCAATTACACAATGCAGCTGGTTTCCAGTAGAAGCTATACCTTTATAATTATCATTTTCATGCTATTCAAACTCTAAAAATTTTAACTGAAGTGTGCCAAGTGCAGGCATGACAATCTTTTAAACATTAGAGCTTATAGGTGGTTTCATCCACCCAATTTTTTAATTGACATTTTATTTTTTCCTGTAACGCATAATGATTTCCAAAAAAAATAGCTTGAAGCCTTGAACATAAGCTGAAGATTTCATGGAAATTAGAAAAATAAATCTTTACAGGTAAATTCCCTGAATTCCTAATCAATATTTCATTTAAGGCAGATATTCCACAATACAAGATTTTATGAATAACTTCTTCCAAACTTCAAGAGACCTTGAATTTCAGGAAACCTGAACCAAGATGTAGACTTTTAATTATTTTTTTATCATATTTTCGTTCAATTATTGGCAACTCAAATTCTGGTTTGCTTCACTTTCATTTTCATTTTCATTGAAATCAAACTTCATTACTTACTTTCAATTTTATGAAACCTGAATTGCCACAGAAATAATTGAGAAATCATGCTTACCGTGGCTTGATTTCTGCTACTAACTCTGCTATGGTTGAATCACCAATAGATGGATCTGAGATTCCAGAAGGAATACCAGACGCAGCAGCTCTATTTGTAACACCACTGGGCCATTCATTAGTGAAATCAAGTCGAGGAAACCAAAAACAATAATTTGCAAAAATAACCCGGCCAAAATAGCGTCTAAAGATGGACAATGATACAAGAAAGAGGAAGGGTGTAACCATGACAACATTAAGCATATAATAAGGATATGTCAAGAATATATCAACAATTCCTGGCTCCTCAATTAATGCCCTCAACGAATCAATATCATCCTGGCTGTAGGCACCAAACTGTTGGGAATTAGCAGATCGCTTACCAGATAAGTATGCAACAGACAGGCCTATATATAAGTGTTCATATCAGTCCTATATCAATTATCAGTAGATATTTCAAAATAACATCTACCAAATTCCATAGATTAGAAAGCATAATTCATCAGCTTCGGAAAAATAAAACAAAAGTGGTATAAAACAAAAATAATATACAAGGACTCCAGTTGAGGTAACAAGCCTTTTGCCTCGACTAGTAATTGTTCTAGAGGTTTAAATTTTAATTAACACAATACTCAAACACTTTACAAATACACATTGTTAACTTGTCTTGCAGTTGCATCAGTTTTGACCCAGCAAAAAGCATTGATAACTACCACAGGAGTAAATTATCAACACAAAAATTTGTAGGACTGGCTAAGTCACGTCAAAGCAGCATCTTAATATTTTCCAATATTAATGATGGTTACGTCTCTGAAAGGAGAATATTGCGATTCTCGAGGAATAAATGATTATAATAAACAGAGAAGTAAAATCAATTAATAACTATTTTTAAGGTTGTCACTGAGTAAGCTCCTCAGTAGTTTGACGGACATAAAAATGATTGCCTGAGGTCAATTGTAAATGCTAATGAGCCAGCTCAAACTCATTATTTAATTATGAGCTAGAGCTCGAACTTTTTGTCCACCAGCTTGTGACACTTCATTATTAGAGTTTGCAAAAATGTTCTCGAGAGGCTCGCCTTAGAAGTTCGATTGAATCACATGCATAAACATAAGCTCAACCTTATTTATATTTTTAATAAGCGCAGCTCAAACAAAACTCATTTAATACGGAAAAATATCAAGCTCGAGTCATTGGTGAGCATAATATATTATTATTGCAAAAACGATTCAAGCTCAAGTCACACTCAGCATATGGAATCTGAAATGAGTTGAGATTGATCTTTTTATGGCTCATAGGGTGTGTATATAACCCTAATTGTGTAATAACGGAAAAAAATGTAGCAAAATAAGTCCCCCAAAATTCCCCTAGCTCCCACAGAAGGGAAAGAGAAACTTTTGAGTATTATTTACAATCAAAAATCTTAGTTACCCTAGATAATATATCAAATGGCGTACTAATAGGCCCTTAAGGCTTTAATTTGTAACAAAATTAAATTTTATGCACTAAAGCAACTCGCTTCAAAATTCAAGTCCCTAGTTCTTAAATAATTGACTGTGAAACCTAACTATTTGTTCTCATTTGTCAACATAGGTAAACATGTGATGCTCCACATGGGAATAAGCTCTGATAGACTGATACTAGAATCTTAACCACAGAGCTTAGTGTTGTTCTTGAATATATGGAGCCATTCGCCTTTATTCCGTAAGCATGCATTTTAGCAACCCAGATATGGCCAAAACGTAAATTAATCAAAATAATCATTTCTTCATGCTACTATTTTACGAAGTTTCAACATCTTGAACTCAAAGTAACAATACCAATTCAAAATGATGATACAGCAAAACAAATTAATTACATTAGTAAACCAACAAGCAAAACACATACTATAAGACAGGAAATATAAGATATCCAAGACAAATACATACAACTGCACACCACAAGTAATGTAACTATAATTTTACAAAGAATTAAATATCTGGAGTAATTACGGAAGCTACCGTGGAGCAGGAACTTCCCGCTGCTTCTCAACCAGTACAATTCTCACAGACTTTTAATCCATCCATTTTAAACCCTAGATTAGCGGGATCCTTGGCCGCGGCAGCTAAAATTTTGGGAGTACCAACGCCGTAATCACCGATGAAGTAAGTGGGAATAGGGATTTGGAAGCGGCCTTCACTGTAGTCATTGAACTCCTCCAGCTGCTCCGGAGAATCAGGGAAGAACTGGCCAACGCACAGCAGCGCGTCGAAAGGCCCAGCAGACTTGTTCACCTGACGATTTGCAGATAATTGAACTGTAAAAAGCGAAGTCAGTTTAGAAAACGAATATAAATGAGCGGGATTGAGGAGGTCCAATTACGGAGGTGACGCGCTTGAAGAGTTGGTTTAGGCGGCCGTGTGCGTCGCCGCAGAGAAGAACTCTAGGAGCCGCCATCTGAGTGATGAGCTGCAGAGAAGAACTCTATGAAATTGAGTAATATATGATTAGTGGATTTTCTATAAACATCCCGATTCGTCTTGATAATAGATTAAATCATGTCAAGACATATCGATTCGTCTTGATAATAGATTAAATCATACTCAATTTCCACACAAATCCGAGCTAAAAACACGTGAATTATCACTCTCATCAAACCCCTAAACTTACATGTTGCTCGTCCCGAGGCAACGAAAATCAAAACAAGGCAAGAGAGTGTAATCACAAGATCCTTATAACAAGCACAATCTATTCTAACACATGCAACATATCAATTCAAAACATGCATCCATCATACCTTTCATCCATGTAAAAATATCCATCAACCACTATAATTCTACGAGTGCAAAATCATCTAACTCACTAGGTAAGTGTTTACTCTCGCCCTTGATGAGAGTGCAAATAAGCGTGTTTTAATGTCCAATCTAACACCTTTTTTATGGGAATTGATGTTATATATTAGCACAAGTGTCTTATATTCAATATATGTGAGAAAAATGTGCACTTAAGGTGTTTTATTGTGTTTTAGGCGGAAAAATGATCAAAAGTGCAAAGTTGGAGAAAATGTGCAATTTATCCAAGAATGCTGAAAAACGCACGTCCAACTTGTGTAATTTTTCTATATTTGTGTGGAGGTTTGAATTGGAATTGTGATACATGGTTGGAAAGTCACAGAAGAGAGGGTCGTTTTGGCGTAAAGAACACCCCAATCGGATTCGAAAGGAGGAATTTATGATTGAAATGGTGACATCGCTCAAGCTGTTTCTACTCAGCACGGCTGTTCCACTTTCCATGACTTGTTACATCTTCAAATGTTGTACTTTTGGTGAGATCTTTATATTCAGAGAAAGCCAAGGAAAAAAGGATCGCGTGAGCATAAGAATCACTAAAATCGGAGATGTGACGAGGAAGTTATGCTTAAAATCGTGAAGTCGCGCAGCTGCCAGCGAGAATTTCAGAGAATTTCTGGAAAATTCCGAAAATTGCCTATTTCTTGGAGCACAATTAATCTCCTTATCACATAATCCTCCATGATTTACCCATATCTTTTATTTCCTTATTTAAGTCCCTTCTCACACTTATATATATTTTACATCATTATTCATTGTGAGGGAGAGCCACATCCATCCTACACCACCCCACAAAGGGGGATCACCCCCAACCATCATCCACATCATTTCCTCCATTCATCCATCACTTTGAAGATTCGTCTGTGGTATCAAGAGGAGAACCAAGAGGAGGATTCAAGACGGAGAAGGACGCGACGACTCCCACATCTAGGGTTTATTTCGTTTCCTAATTTATCTTGTAATTTTCCAGACATCCGGGTAAGATATATCCAACACTCATGATTGTTCTTCGTAACATCATGGGCTAGAGCCTTTTTGGTAGAACTAGGGTTGTGATAGTTTTTACAAATTAATTGAACTTTGGTGTGTAAACTCCGTACAACACTACTTATGGATTTATTTTATATATGATTGTGCCTTTTTAATTCATATTCACGGTCGTTTTGTGCATCATTAACTGTTATATAGAGTCTGAATACATATCTTGGTTATTGATTGAGTGTGTTCACTGCTGAGCAAGATTCCATATTATGATTCTAAGTGAGGGGACTCCGAAGCTTCATTAGAACTATCATATATGAATACTTGTTAATTGAATTAAATTCGGGTTATTAAGTAGGATAAAGAGGATAATTTTATAGTACCTATAGAGGGAGATCATATCGGGTTACAGTACCAATTGGCCAGGGAAATAATTGATACTGATTGTACCTGGGGGTGAAATTATATCTCTTGCTCTGAGGTTATTCACACATGTTACACGCATGTTTACTTGTATCTATAGAGTTGATATACATAGTTTAGTGATGCGTCCATATTCCACAAGGCAGAGTCGGACATCAACACACGAAAGGGAGATTAATGAGTGAAACAGGATTATCCTAGACCTACCTATTCTCCTACTTGATCCACTTTCGTATTTTTCTAGTGTTATTTATTTTATTTATTATTTTAATTAATTGTTTAGTAGTTTAATAATTCAAACCTCAAATCTTATTGCCTTTCGTCTTAATTAATTTAGATAATAATTAAAAATACGTCGTCCTTTGGGTTCGATATTTCACTTGGTCGCTTGCTTAAGCTGCAACTGATATCCTTAATGCTTGGGGATTAATTTTGCGTGCAAAGAAAACGCGCATCAAGTTTTGGCGCCGTTGCCGGGGATGGCTATTTTTATTGATTTTATTATTTCTAGTTGATTAAGACTCTTATTTCTATCTAACCTTGAATTTTTCTGAGGTACTTGTGCACGAGGAAAAGAAGTGGAAGGAAAGGAACGAATAACACACTGAACTAAACATGGCCGGAGCAATGCAGAATTCGGATAATGTTGCCATACGTGAAATTTTCACGAACTATGAGATTTGTAACATGGGGTTGATAGGAGCAAGGGGGAAGTGATGATTTTGAGATACATCCCGCTCTTATCGACATGGTAGAGAAGAATCCCTTTTCTGGAGGTTGCTTTGAAGATCCATATCAGCACCTCCGAAGATTTCTTGGTTATGCAAACACTCAAAAAGGTGTTGGAGCTAATGATCCTGCTAGACGGATCGTCTTATTCAAGTTTTCATTAATTGATAAGGCGGAAGCTTGGTATGAGACTCTTGATGCAGCCGACTGCACTACATGGGACTAATTGCAGCAAAAGTTCTTAGAGAGATACATGCCACCCTCAAGAATCTTAAGGATGAGGCAAGAGATCACCCAATATGTTATGAATCAGGGTGAGAAATTTCATGAGGCATGGGACATGTTCAAAGACATGCTCAGGAGGTGCCCAAAGCATGGAATGTCTAAGGCTGAATACATAAGCATATTCTACTATGGATTAGATTGTGAATTGCGTATTTTTATTGATGCATCATCAGGTGGAGCACTGTTATCTAAGACAGTACTTGAAGCAGAAAAGTTGTTTGAAGACATCTCTATGAATTCACGTGACTGGCCTACAAAAATATTAAGAGGATCATGTGTACTTGGCAAGGTAGCGCAGATTGAACATCAAGTGGTAAAACTGAATAGGGATGATGAGATTGTCTCTAATTTAACTAACATCAACAAGCTACTAGAATCCCAAAAAAAAGCAGATTACAGAGTTGACACAACAGGTGCTTATTATGAAGAGTGTTGAAGATACCTTCAATCGATACATGGTTGAGAATGATAAAAGGATTGATTGTCTTGAGGATACCATGAATGTTGATCATGCAGATTTATCTAAGCAGTTGAAGGACCTTACCTTGATTATGGGGTAGATGGCCGCGAATGTGAATCAAGTGACAAAAACATTGGAGAATAATGTCATCACATTGAGGTCAGGCACGCAGTACAAAGGTCCGATGATGCCTGCGAGCGAGAAAGAAGGAAGCAGAGACGCTGCGCGACCAACCCAAATTCGTTCGACCAGACCTGATGGTCGAACAGAGGTTGAGAAACCTCCGAAAGAACAGAATTACGATGCTCTATTTCCAGGTGCACCGTTCGATTACACTTTTCCGTTCGACCAGACTAGCTTGGTCAAATGGAAGTCAAACAATATCTGGGGAATGAGAGCTCGCAATCAGATAGGTTGCTCGACCAAATGCCATCCGTTCGACCAGACTACCCAAGTCGAACGGAAGTCGAGCAACATATGGAGAATGAGAGCTCGTGATCGGAGAGGTTGCTCGACCAAACCCCATCTGTTTGACCAGTCCCTTTTGGTCAAACAGAGGTCGAGCAACATGGTGCAGTGCCCGATTTGATACCAAATGCTACGCCTGTTGTTCAGAACACTCTAGTACCATCAAAAGAGCAAAATACTGAGATTATAGTTGTGAAGAAGTGGGAAAGAGCAAAGAAGTTGAGAGCCGAGAAGCTTAGACTGCGGATGGATAATGAAGATATGGTTTTCTCTTTTAATCAAGCAATGAAGATGCCCATGGAGACTCAATCGTGCAAGAGCATAGATGTGATATCTAACTTGTTTAATCTTGATTTTTCTAAGACAGATGATTCTAAATTTGAGTGCAAGATTGACAAAGAGGTGTCTAGATAACCATGGGAGGAAGGAAATTCCAAGGATCGTATACTTGTTACCAAGAAAGGTGAGGTGTTGAGTGTAGACAAAAAGAAGGAAAGAAAGTATTTAAAGGTGAGGATGCGAGGAGACCATCCTCTACCATCATGACTGTAACAACAAATTTTTGTATTTATGATAAAATAAATATAAAAGAATTACAATAATAATCCAGACGGATTTAATTTGATAATTTAGGAAACAATCTCTATCTATCCTCTGATTCTTCTCTCGAACCAATTTGGACTTTGACTTTGAGTTGTGTTGACCGCGCTGATCGCGTTGACTATGCTGAATATGTGTTTTGAGTTAGATCTTCAGTTGAAGCTTGTCCGAACTCGGGTTTAGGATTTTATAACGTTAATCCAGAGGCCCCTCATTCCTCATAGAAGATAATGAGTTGACAGGAGCTCTTCTTAGCTTTTCCTGAAAGCGTTTCCCCACTACCAAATTAACAAGTTTCCTAGCATCCATAATCTCTTTATCAAAGATAAATTCTGTAATGTCCGGAGCTTGGACCGCAGAAATTAGCGGGGGAGATTCATTTATAATAGGAGAAGTATGATCCGTAAGGTCATCATCAACTAAGTCTTCAGGGGCTGCAACAAAAGTTGATCCTTCTTCCCTAAAGTCATCATAATCAGAACCAAATACAGCACGCATGTATTACAAAAAAAAAGATGGTACGAAAATAGTTGCAAGTATGGGTATATATAAATTATGATCAGAAGGGATTAAAACCTCAGCTTTAGTTGCCGGGATAAGCATCGGAGATTTGGCTTTCCTGATCCCCTTTGGGTTGTGGTCTATTGTACTCCCATTTGAATGAGAGAGACCGCTCTTTCTCTTTCCTATTCCATTAGACCTCCCCACAATCACCCTTCGAAGGGGCCGGACCTCTAGCGGTACAGCCTCCTCATCAGCTTTGGCATTATCTGAATTATTGACAATGTCAACTTCTTCTTCCACATCCTGGTTTGGAACAACCTCAGTTAGGTTCAACACATTATCGAAGAAGTAAGTGCTATGAATCAGAGATAACCACTGTTCATATTCTGATGAGCAGGAGTTTTTAAATTCTGAAGGTGCACATGGAAAAGTTGCGTAGATTAAGAATTACGCAAGGTGCATTATGCTCCTCCAATATTAAAATCCTCGCTCCAGGTAGTTTCTCGAATGTTTGTTTCCATTCTCCCCGGAGTATCTTGATAAAAGCCGAATTGGCGGCTAAATCGATATGGGTTGTAGGGTTCAATAAGAAAGCCTCCATTCTATCGCAAAGTAAGATAATTGGTACGAATAGCAATGAAGTAGGCCCAATCGCGCCAAGATGCCTTGTCATGGTCAATATACCACATGGAATCTGTTGTTGGAAGAACGTTGCAAGACAAGAAAGCTTTGTTTTCGTTTTGAATCTTTTTGCGATCACCAATCAAACCAAAGAATTTTGCTCAATTCTCGCCTGAATAGGTCACCATTGAAGGTAGTTTCAATCCATGAGGGTTCGGGTGATGAGTTTGAAAATAATGAGCCAGCCAAGTATAGACGAAGTGCATGGGAAATGATGACTTCACTTCAGAGGGTCTAGGTTCATTAGAGATTCTATTCAGACCTCGGTATATGCTTGTCAAAACTGGGACAACAAGGCAAACTGATTTTCCCGCAGCCATCAAACTTGCTACCTTGAAGGTACCAGGACGTATCAAGTCTACTTTGTCATTAGGAAGTACAAAAGAGCAAAGCCAACAATCTAAGTGAGCAGCTAAATATGTTTCCTCTTGTTCTGTGGCGTCAATATGAAGCAATTTAAAAGGGTTCGTCTCTATGGAAGTCCATTTCTTGCAGTCATCAATAATGCCCTTGGATTGTACGTACTCTTGAGGCGTGCTTTCCTCTTACTTTCTACACGTGGAGGGGGCTGCTTATGCTTATTAGTTCTACGAGACCAAAAGCTCACCCATCGAGAAAGTGAAACAAAGTCAGTACCGTCAAGACTACGGAGTCTATGATAAGCATGTAGTAGGTGCTGACAACTAGGTGGGATACGTAAGCCAGTGGCGTCACGCTCATTCAAAAGTTCTGGCTTGTCGGGCACAACTTCTTTATATAAGTGACCAGCTAGCGGCAATCCCATCCAGTTATACAAATCCCATAGAGAAATCGACATTTCTCCAAAGAAAGTAAGTAAGGTATTAGTGGTAGGGCACCACACCTCGCAAAAAGCTTTGATGAGGTCAAGCAACCTCAGGAAGAATAGAATTATGATGCTCTGTTTCCAAGTGCACCGTTCGACTTACACTCTTCCGTTCGACCAGACCAACTTGGTAAAATGGAAGTGGAACAATATCTGGGGAACGAGAGCTCGCGATCAGACAGGTTGCTCGACTAAATGCCATCCATTCGACCAGACTACCCAAGTCGAACGGAAGTCGAGCAATACATGTAGAATGAGAGCTCGCAATCGGAGAGGTTGCTCGACCAAACCCCATCTATTCGACCAGTCCCTTTTAGTCGAACAGAGGTCGAGCAACGTGGTGCAGTGCCCAATTCGATACCGAATGCTACACCTATTGTTTAGAACACTCTAGTACCATCACAAGAGCAAAATACTGAGATTATACTTGAGAAGAAGTGGGAAAGAGCAAAGGGGTTGAGAGCCGAGATGCTTAGACTGCGGATGGATAATGAAGATATGGTTTTCTCTTTTAATCAAGCAATAAAGATGTCCATGGAGACTCAATCGTGCAAAAGCATAGATGTGATTTCTAACTTGTTTAATCTTGATTTTTCTGAGACAGATGATTCTGAATTTGAATGGAAGATTGACAAGGAGGTGTCTAGATAACCATGAGAGGAAGGAAATTCCAAGGATCGTATACTTGTTACCAAGAAAGGTGAGGTGTTGAGTGTAGACAAGAAGAGGGAAAGAAAGTATTTGAAGGTGAGGATGCGAGAAGACCATCCTCTACCATCGTGACTGTAACAACAAATTTTTATATTTATGATGAAATAAACACAAAAGAATTACAATAATAATCCAGACGAATTTAATTTGATAATTAGGAAACAATCTCTATCTATCCTCTGATTCTACTCTTGAACCAATTTGGACTTTGACTTTGAGTTGTGTTGACCGTGCTGATCGCGTTGACTGTGCTGACTATGTGTGTTGAGTCGGATCTTCAGTTGAAGCTTGTCCGAACTCGGGTTTGGGATTTTATAACGTTAATCCAGAGGCGTCGAGCCTTTGTTTGGATTATACGTACTTGATCCAAAGAACACTCGATCTGGGGGGCTTAGCACCTTAATCCCGGGTCGTATGTCGTTCTTGGGGTGAAGAACACCGAAGAACTTAGTTTATGAAGAACGCTTGATTTGGGGGGCTCTGCACCTTAATCCCGAATCGCTTGCCGTTCTTGACTTGAAGATGTTTGAAGAACTCAAAGGAGCACTGCTCGTGTTCTTGATCTTTTCATAGCGTTTGTGTCTTCAGGTATTTTAATGTGTGCCTGGAATGAATGGAAGAGGGCTCCTTATATAGGTGAAGGATGAGGATACCCCTTAAATAACTCGCAATCTGATTGGTTCATGATAGATTTGACCTAATTCTGTGGGCTTGAGCCTTTTCATATATAACACAACTTGCTTGGTCATTGCTTTATTTGACCTGATTTTGGAACCTTCCAGACTTTATTTGACTTGGGAGTCCAACTTTATTTAATTTAAACCTCTTTTTAATTTGTTGGGTTTTAAATTAATTATCAATTATTTATTAATCTATTTTAGGAATTAATTTATTAAATCCCCAAAATAAAATATAATAAATTAAAATTGATATTTAATCAATAAAATCCACGTGTCACCATCTGATTGGACTGTGAATTTTAATTGCTTACAAATGCCCCCTTGCGATTTTTTCACGGACATTATGTCTTGATGTGAAGGAATCGCAAAAGTTCCAATTTCTTGCAATTTTTTTCCTTCTTTTGAAGCTTTGAATTTACAAAGCATGTGGGCTTGAAGAATAATTATAAAATTTATTTGATCCAGGAGGGTAAATAATTTTATTTCTTTTGGCCCAATTCTTCACTCTTTTGATGCCCAATTTATCTTTCTTCATCCCAATAGACCATAAATATGACACATGTGTGTTTCTTGTTCACCAAGATAAGAAAATATGGAACAAATTTGTTTCTTACCCACCAAGATAAGAGAATATAGAATAAATTTATCTCTTGTGCACCTTGGTAGATCCTACTCAAAATTATCAAATTTATTTATAGTAAAGAATCTCTTAAAATACTTCCCATAATTATTCATAAGTCTACTACTATATAATGTTAGTCCATGAACTCAATTTTTTTCATCAAAACTATCCAACAAACAGGACTTTTAGCTTTGCTTCAAGAGATCGCCAAGACAAAGCACACCAACAAAACACACCATCCAAGTAATTCAAGTCACAAGTGTAAGCTTTCAATTATTTAATTTACTCTTTTTTTTAACTGTTTATTTGTCTTTCTTGTTTCTGCTTTCGACCAATAACTTAGTAATATGCTTATCCTTGCCCCTCTTTCTCTTCCGATTCGGTGAACCTTGTCCCTCTCGCAAACCCCATCGGCCTAATCATGTCTGAAGCGATCACTACTCATCGACCACCACGGCTATCATTCCCTTAGTTCTAGCATATGACCATTGTCAGTGTTGAACATCAACAAGGAACGACGGCTTGCGTCTGCTTTCCACGGTAGCAACGCGCATCACTCGACGAGGAGATCGGCAGCTGAACCATAGTTGGAAACGGCGGCTGACGGGCTTGGTGGCGCGTACTTCCAGCATGGCGGCTTGGAGTCTGCTTCCAACAGCGGCAGCACGCAATCCTCGATGAGGGATCAGCCGCTGAACCGGGGTTGGAAGCGGCGATGGTGGTGCGTTGCTTTCCGGCATGGCGGCTGCTCGCAGCGGGTTTCAATAGTGGCGGGCTTCGACGACGAGGCAGCGGCTAATGCAGCAGCAACAGCAGCTCGTGCATTCCTGGTGCTGCTGCTCGCTGTCGGTGGTAGCAACACGCACAGGGCGGCAGTACTATTTGCTTTCGGTGGCTGCTTGGTGAGGGACGCGGCAGCGCGTGCTTGGTGGGCATCGGCTGTCGTCTCTGCTCTCGGCGGCGACATTGCGGCAGGTTCGACCAGCTCCGGCGACGTGGTGTAGTGGAGAGCTGCTTGCAGCAACTCCCGTCGCTTGCTTGCTGTTGCGGGCTGATAGCTGATGGCGGCGGCACCGACGGGCGATCAGCACGGAAGAACTCTCCTCTTCGAAGCCCAAGCTCACGTGTGCTAGGGCAAAACTTTTATGGTTGATATCAATTTTGACCAACAAAGTCAATTTTGACCTCAATTGGGCTTCTTTAACCCAATTTGAACCCTTTTCTAAAAAAAACTTGGACCTTGAAAATACCAATCCCTGATTTGGGCCTCATGCAAATTGGGCTCATATCAAATCCAAAATCTATACTCTTGGACTTTCAAAGCCCAATCAACTATAATTAAATCCAAGCATGAATTGATTTATTTGCTCACTCTAATAATTTTTACTTCATCATGGCTTATAATTTTGAATTTAATAATTAACTGATCCCATGAATTTATTTCGAGTTCCTTTAATTATTAAAATCTTAAACTTAAATTATTTCCAAGCCATACTCTTATTTTCCAACATTCCTTTTACTCTTTTTTTTGCAGCCAATCTTAACTTCAGAATGGTTAAGTTTAAGAGCCATATAACAGATTCCAAAGAGCATCAATTACTAATCCTTGATACCCAGCGTCCGCTATCAGATATAGTAACTGCCTGGAAACAGAGCATCGTAATTCTGTTCTTCCGGAGGTTGCTCGATCTCCGTTCGACCATTAGGTCTGGTCGAACGGATTTGGGTTGGTCGCGCAGCATCTCTGCTTCCTTCTTTCTCGCTCGCAGGCATCATCAGACCTTCGTACTGCGTGCCTGACCTCAATGTGATGGTATTATTCTCCAATGTTTGTGTCACTTGATTCACATTCGCGGCCATCTGCCCCATAATCAAGGTAAGGTCCTTCAACTGCTTAGATAAATATGCATGATCAACATTCATGGTATCCTCAAGACAATCAATCCTTTTATCATTCTCGGCCATGTATCGATTGAAGGTATCTTCAACACTCTTCATAATAAGCACCCGTTGTGTCAACTCTGTAATCTGCTTATGTTGGGATTCTAGTAGCTTGTTGATGTTAGTTAAATTAGAGATGATCTCATCATCCCTATTCGGCTTTACCACTTGATGTTCAACCTGCGCTACCTTGCCAAGTACACATGATCCTCTTAATATTTCTGTAGGCCAGTCACGTGAATTCATAGAGATGTCTTCAAACAACTATTGAGGAGCAGTTAGTAGTAATGATGGCAGGCGCCTCAACTATTGATGAGCAGTTAGCAAATATGATGAAAGCTATCGAAGGGCTCACAAAACACATAGAAGCTCAAGATTAAAAAATCTCCCAATTGATGGAAAAAAGAGACGTCGCGGAGAATAGCCGTGCAAACGAAAAAAGAGTCATGGACGATAGTGAAGTGGAAGAGATCACAAGGCGCCAGACTATTGAAAAGGATCAAACTCAAGGAACATTGCCACTTTCAGCTGATGGAATGCTCCAAGTCGATCAATTGAAGGATATTATACTTGGAACAATAAAAGAAAGGTTTGAAGAGAATTCCAAGCCAACTGTCACTTATGTCAAGCCATTCACGAAAAAGTGGACAGCTTGAAGTTGCCAGCTGGCTACCAACCTCCCAAGTTCCAATAATTTGATGGCAAGGGAAACCCAAGGCAATACATAGAACACTTCATTGAGACTTGCCATGGCACTGGTACTCATGGAGACTATATGGTGAGGCAGTTCGTTCGCTCTCTCAAAGGAAATGCCTTTGATTGGTATATCAACTTGTAAGCTGAATCCATTGATAGTTGGGCACAAATGGAGCATGAGTTCCTTAACCATTTCTATAGCACAAGGAGAACCGTTAGCATGACTGAGCTAACTAATACTCGTCAATTAAAGAAAGAGCCTGTGATTGATTATATCAATCGATGGAGGAATTTGAGTTTAAACTGCAAGGACCGATTATCTGAAGAGTCCGCTATTGCGATGTGTATCCAAGGGATGGAATGGAATCTCCTTTATATACTCAAAGGAATTCAACCTAAGACTTTTGAAGAGTTGGCTACTAGGGCCCATGACATGGAGTTAAACATGACTGCTAGTGGAATCAAACATTCACCAATGTTGGATTCCTACAAGTCCAAAGATAAACAAGATTTCAAAAAAGGGGGCAAGCCATATGCTAGAAATTCCAACAAAGAATCAATGGCTACAAATACTATGACGGTCAAAATTCGAAAGAATGGAGATGATAAGAAAGATAAAGGTAAGCAAGTTGCCCATGAATAGGGGCAAAGAAGGTTAACTCTGAAAGAGATGCAAGAAAAGGAGTATCCATTTCTGAATTATGATATTTCTGGCATATTTGATGATCTAATAAAGAATAAGCTCCTTGACCTTCCTGAGATGAAACGTCCAGAAGAAGCCGGCCGAACTAATGATCCAAAATACTACAAGTATCATAGGTTGGTGGGTCATCCTATTCATGATTTTTTTATCCTCAAGGAAAAGATCATGCAGTTAGCCAAGGATGGAAAAATCATATTAGAAGATGAGGCAGCCACGAACTTCACTTCTGTAAAGGAAAGTCATGATGAAGGCTTATGTCACGCCGTGAATAAGGAAGACAATGAAAGCAAACAATCTAAAACTAAGGGTAAAGCTTACTCCATGAAGGTGACCTTCACGGATGAAGTTATGTTGTTGGGTTGGCAGTCTCATACTCGACCACTATTTGTGACTGGTTATACTAAAGGGATGCGAG
Organism: Pogostemon cablin; assembly: GCA_023678885.1. Taxonomy (NCBI): domain Eukaryota; kingdom Viridiplantae; phylum Streptophyta; class Magnoliopsida; order Lamiales; family Lamiaceae; genus Pogostemon; species Pogostemon cablin. Next base: position 9,408,969 of record CM042976.1, read on the forward strand.
TGAATCGCATACTTGATGGAGGTTCGGCATTGAACATTCTGTCATTGAGAATGTTGAAAAAGCTTGAATAACAGTGGATGAACTCAATTATAGCAGATTGATGATTCAAGGGTTCAACCATGAGGGGCAAAGAACTCTCGGCACAATAGTTCTTGATTTGCTAATTGATGAGATGAAATCAACATTCCTCTTCCATGTTATTGATGCAAAAACTTCGTACAACATGCTTTTGGGACGCCCATGGCTACATGAGAATGGTGTGATTCCTTCCATATTATACCAGTGCTTCAAATATAGTGAAGGTGACAACGTGAAAAGGGTATTTGGCGACGATAAGCCATTTACTGAAGCTGAAGCTTACTTTGCAGATGCTAAATATTTCTTCAAGAGTGCAAAGGAAATGAAACATGAAGAAGCCATAGTGCAGGATAATGGGGGCAGTAAACAAATAGAAGATGAGAAGGGCAACACATCATCTGCCACTTTCAAGGAAAATAAAGGCAAAGGGCTTGAGACCTCGGAAGAGTTGACATTGCCTCTAACAAAAATTGATGCAAATAAGCCTTCTTCTCAACCACTCAAAGGGTTCACACGTCCTATTGAGAGAGCAAAGACCGAACATGGTGAAGTGTTTGAAGCCGAAATAACCAAGTCGTATAGACCACAAGCTTATAAACTCCTTATGAAGGCTGGTTACGAACCAAAAGAAAAGCTGATAATGGGTAAGTTACATCAAGAGACCATTAATCGACCAGAATATGGGCTTAAAGCTATTCAGAAAATGTTGAAAAATAGTGGCCCTACTTTCAAGAATGCTAAGCCAGGTTTGGGATATGTCCCTCAAAAGCCAATCCGCATTACAATTAGAAGAGCAAGTACAAATTATATCACTGAAGGAGAAGTTTAATCCACGGATGATATATTTGATGAAGGCGGTAGTAAAATCAAGAGAGTCTCTATTTTCGGAAGGCTTGGAAGTGTCTTCGAAAGACTTGGACCCTATGAAGGAACCAAGTATGGGAGGCAAAATAATGTCAATTCTCCTACCTTCAAGAAGCTTCAAAGTCGAATTCCTTCTCGCATGAAGCGGCGAAATATCTTGACGTCTCATGTGGAAGAGTGTTGAAAGCTAAGATGCAAACAATCATCTTTACTAAAGATGATGATGATGATAGAGAAAGTGTAGCTTCTACCAATCATATCACTGCTCTTGATGATTATCACGTGGAGGAGGTAGATGCTGAAGATGCCCCTCCACAATTTGAAGAAGGAGTGAAAACCACTATTGATGAGTTGAAAGAAATCAACTTAGGCGATGAAAATGATCCACGTCCTACTTACATAAGTGCTCTGCTATATGTTGAGGAAGAAGAAAAGTATATTAGCATTTTGCGAGAATTCAGAGACGTCTTTGCATGGTCACATAAAGAAATGCCAGGTTTGGATCCGAAAATCACAGTGCATCACTTGTCCATTAAAAAGGAAACTCGACCAGTAAAGCAAATGCAGCGCCGATTTCGACCAGAATTGATTCCTTTGATTGAGGACGAGGTTAATAAGCTTCTTGAAACAGGAAAGATTCGAGAAGTCAAATATCCTACATGGATTTCTAACATCATACCAGTGAGAAAGAAAAATGGGCAGCTCAGAGTATGTGTTGATTTTCGAGATTTGAACATGGCATGTCCGAAAGATGACTTTCCATTGCCAATTGCTGAACTCATGATTGATGCAACAATGGGGCATGAGGTCCTTTCATTTATGGATGGGTCATCTGGCTACAATCAAATTGGTCTGGCTCCTGAGGATCAAGAGAAGACAGCCTTTCGTACTCCGAAAGGAATATATTGCTACAATGTCGTGCCATTTGGCTTGAAGAATGCTGGTGCCACTTATTAGCGAGCCATGCAAAAGATATTTGATGACATGCTTCATAAAATTGATGAGTGCTCTATTGATGATATTGTTGTGAAATCAAAGGAAAAGAAAGATCATCTCCATGATCTAAGGCGAGTGTTTGAACGATTAAGAGAGCACCAACTTAAAATGAATCCACTCAAGTGTGCATTTGGAGTTTAATCCGGAAAATTCCTTGGATTTATTATCCCCGCCGAGGAATTGAGATTGAGAAAGCAAAGATTGACGCAATCATGAAGATGCATGTGCCTCGAAACATTCATGAACTCAAAAGTCTGCAAGGAAAGTTGGAATACTTGAGAAGATTCATATCAAACTTAGCTGGCCAATGCCAACCATTTAGTTATCTCATGAAGAAAGGGAGCATATTCGAATGGGATGAAGCTTGTAATAATGCTTTCAATAACATTAAAGAATACCTGATGAAGGCACCGGTGTTGGGTGCTCTAATACCGGGACGTCCTTTAATTCTTTATCTAGCTGCTCAAGAGTGTTCTGTTGGAGCTTTGCTTGCACAAGAAAATGATGATGGCAAAGAAAGATCTATATACTACCTGAGTAGAACCATGACTTCGAACGAGTTGAAGTATTCACCCATTGAGAAGATATGTTTATCTCTTATCTTCGTGATTCAAAAGTTGAAACATTACTTTCAAGCTCATACAGTCCGTTTGGTTTCGAAAGCCAACCCACTAAAGTTTGTCAAGTCAAAGCCAGTACTTTCTGATCGGCTTGCAAGATGGCATCTCCAACTTCAACAGTTTGAGATCGTGTACATTCCCCAAAAGGCCGTAAAAGGACAAATATTGGCAGATTTTCTAGCTGATCACCCAATGCCTGCTGAGTGGGAACTATCTGATGAATTCCCAGATGAAGATGCTTTCGCTGTGGAAATAGCTTCTCTTTGGAAGATGTATTTCGATGGAGCATCTCAAAGAGAAGGAGCTAGTGCGGGAATCGTGTTTGTAACATCCAGTGGTGAAGTTTTACCCTTCTCATTTTCCTTAATGGAAAATTGCTCCAATAATGTGGCTGAGTATCAAGCAGTCATACTTAGTTTAGAGATGGCTGTTGATATAAAGTAGCTACACTTTAGGGTGTATGGTGATTTGCTATTGGTGATAAATCAACTCCTTGGAGTGTACGAAGTAAAAAAGCCTGAGTTACTCCCGTACCACAAGTATGCTTAGAAGCTTATGGGTTATCTTGGTGATATTGACATTAAGCATCTGTCTAGAAGAGAGAATAAGCAAGCTGACGCCCTCGCTAAGATAGCATCAACTGTAGCTATGTCAAAAACACAAATTCAAATACCAGTGTGTAGAAGTTGGGTTGTACCACCAATCTTTGAAGATGATTATGAAGAAGTCAAAAATCATGTGGTGGAGGTTTTCTAAATTGAAGAAGAAGATTGGCGCCAACCACTTGTGGATTATTTGAAATATGATAAGTTGCCAACGATCCACGACAAAGGATTGATATTCGGCGTCGGGCACCTCGGTTCATCTATTTCAAGGGTACACTTTATAGAAGATCATTTGATGGAATCTCTTGAGATGCTTGGGTAAGGAAGAAGCTATTCAAGCGATGGAGGAGGCTCACTCTGGAATTTGTGGTGCTCATCAATCTGGGCCAAAGTTACATTTCAGGATAAAAAGAATAGGCTACTATTGGCCAACAATGGTGAAAGATTGCATGGATTATGCACAAAGATATCAAGCTTGCCAATTCCATGGAAATTTATTCATCATCCTCCAGAGCCTTTGCATCCGACAATCGCTTCATGGCCTTTTGATGCTTGGGGTTTAGATGTGGTGGGGCCGCTTATAAAATCTTCTGGTGGTCATCTCTACATCTTGGCTGCAACCGATTACTTTTCAATGTGGGCTGAAGCTGTGCCTCTAAGGGAAGTAAAGAAAGAAAATATTTCTGATTTCATTCGGATCAACATCATTTATAGATATGGTGTTCCGCGCTACATCATCACTGATAATGGAAAGCAGTTCAGCAACTGTTGGATTGATAAGCTATGTGAGAAGTTTGATTTCAAACAAAAAAATCTTCAATGTATAACACAGCTTCTAATGGTCTTGCCGAAGCTTTTAATAAAACATTGTGCAGCCTGTTAAAGAAAGTGGTGTCCAAGTCGAAAAGAGATTAGCATGAAAGAATAAATGAAGCTTTATGGGCGTACCGCACTACTTATAGAACACCTACTCAAGCCACTCCATATTCTTTGGTGTATGGTGTTAAGGCTATTATGCCTCTTGAAAACAAATCCCTTCTTTGAGGATGGCCATACAAGAAGGCCTCACCGAAGAAGAAAATGCAAAGTTGCGCCTTCAAGAGTTGGAAGCATTAGATGAGAAGAGGTTGGATGCACAACAAAGAATTGAGTGTTATCAATCTCGCCTTTCTAGAACGTTCAATAAGAAAGTGAAGAAGTTGGCGATTTGGTGCTTGCTGTGAGAAGGCCTATAGTAATCACTCATCGTGTTGGAAATAAATTTTTACCCAAATGGGATGGCCTTCATATTATGAAGAAAGCCTACACAAATGGCGCCTACAAATTGATCTCGGAGGATGGCGTGAACATTGGCCCCATAAATGGAAAGTTCTTGAAACGCTACTACGCGTAAAATAAATAAAATTACAACGCTCCTTGGTGCACGAGCCTAAACTGCATGTTACTCCTAGTCCGCATGAGTATAAATTGTGTATGACGAACTCCTGGTCCGCATGAGTATAAACTGTGTACGACGAACTCCTGGTCCGCACGAGTATAAACTGTGTACGACACCCACCAAAGGTAATTATACGTGGTTAAACTGCTAATTCACCCCACTCAGGTATTTTAAGTAGTTAAAGTATTAAGTACCCTAATTTGTCTAAAGTGGTTAGAGAATAGTCACTCCTGTCCCACATGAGTATAAACTGTGTACGACACCCCCCATTCAAACCAAAACATGCCCCTTTGAACTATGTAATGACTTGATCCTCTGCGAAGAGGTACGTAGGCAGCTTAGTACTTTGCTAAGTTCAGTCATGTCTTTGGTCTATTCACATCAAGTTTGTGAGGATAGAAATAAATTGTAGCATGAAAGCAGTGTAAGTAAGCATAAAGAGAAAGCAGAGTAAAGAGGCAATGTAATAAAAAAGGAGAAGAAGTGAGGGAAGAAATTAACTTTATTGATGATATCATTAAGTAATCAAAACAAAATGGGTGTATTGAAATGAAATGGTTTCAAAAGAAGCCAATGAAAAATATCCATTGTGGATAGCTTCTCTTGAGCGGCTGCCAAAGCTTGAGTAACGCTCCTCAATTCGTCAGCAATGGAATCTTCTAAGATGGGTGTTTTCTTCAGTACACTAATATTCCTTGCAGCTGTTTGAGCTCCAAGCTTTGCGCTTTGAATGGATTGGCGAAGACTTTCAATTGTTTGTGACATGGTTTCCTTCACCTTCAATAGAATCTCGATTTCCGACTCAATCTGCTTCAACTTATTTTCAGATTCTTGCAGTTGCCTGACCTCTGTAGTCTCTTGGTCTTTGTATTCATGAGCACGCTTTCTTGCATCAGTCAGACGCTTTTCAATGTCTTTCTTGTTTATCCCATCAGCAAGTTTTATCTTCACGGTATCATACACATCGGCTTTAGAAAGTAAGAAATTGAATGATTGTCCTAGAGCAGATCCATCAATCCCTTGAGCGCTTTTGAAGGTGTCCACAATCTTAAGCACCTCATTCCTCATAGAAGATAATGAGTTGATAGGAGTTCTTATTAGCTTTTCCTGAAAGCGTTTCCCCACTGCCAAATTAACAAGTTTCCTAGCATCCATAATCTCTTTATCAAAGATAAATTCTGTAATGTCCGGAGCTTGGACCGCAGAAATTAGCTGGGGAGATTCATTTATGATAGGAGAAGTGTGATCCGTAAGGTCATCATCAACTAAGTCTTCAGGGGCAGCAACAGAAGCTGATCCTTCCTCTAAAAGTCATCATAATCAGAACCAAATACAGCACGCATGTACTACAAAAAAAAAGATGGTAAGAAAATAGGTGCAAGTATGGGTATATATAAATTATGATCAGAAGGGATTAAAACCTCAGCTTTAATTGCCGGGATAAGCATCGGAGATTTGGCTTTTCTGATCCGCTTTGGGTTGTGGTCCATTGTACTCCCATTTGAATGAGAGAGACCGCTCTTTCTCTTTCCTATTCCATTAGACCTCCCCACAATCACCCTTTGAAGGGGCCGGACCTCTAGCGGTACAGCCTCTTCATCTGCTTTGGCATTATCTGAATTATTGACAATGTCAACTTCTTCTTCCACATCATGGTTTGGAACAACCTCAGCTTGGTTCAACACATTATCGAAGAAGTAAGTGCTATGAATCAGAGATAACCACTGTTCATATTCTGATGAGCAGGAGTTTTTAAATTCTGAAGGTGCACATGGAAAAGTTGCGTAGATTAAGAATTACGCAAGTGCATTGCCTCCAATATTAAAATCTTCGCTCCAAGGTGGTTTCTCGAATGTTTGTTTCCATTCTCCCAGGAGTATCTTGATAAAAGCCAAATTGGCGGCTAAATCGATATGGGCTGTAGGGTTCAATAAGAAAGCCTCCATTCTGTCGCAAAGTAAGATAATTGGTACGAATAGCAATGAAGTAGGCCCAATCGCGCCAAGATGCCTTGTCATGATCAATATACCACATGGGATCTGTTGTTGGAAGAACGTTGCAAGACAAGAAAGCTTTGTTTCCATTTTGAATCTTTTTACGATCACCAATCAAACCAAAGAATTTTGCTCCATTCTCGCCTGAATAGGTCACCATTGAAGGTAGTTTCAATCCATGAGGGTTCGTGTGATGAGTTTGAAAATAATGAGCCAGCCAAGTATAGACGAAGTGCATGGGAAATGTTGACTTCACTTCATAGGGTCTAGGTTCATTAGAGATTCTATTCAGACCTCGGTATATGCTTGTCAAAACTGGGACAGCAAGGCAAACTGATTTTCCCGCAGCCATCAAACTTGCTACCTTGAAGGTACCAGGATGTATCAGGTCTACTTTTTCATTAGGAAGTACAAAAGAGCAAAGCCAACAAGCTAAGTGAGCAGCTAAATATGTTTCCTCTTGTTCTGTGGCGTTAATATGAAGCATTTTAAAAGGGTTCGTCTCTATAGAAGTCCATTTCTTGCAGTCATCAATAATGCCCTTGGGATTGTACGTATTCTTGAGGCGTGCTTTCTTCTTACTTTCTACACGTGGAGGGGGCTGCTTATGTTTATTAGTTCTACGAGACCAAAAGCTCACCCATCGAGAAAGTGAAACAAAGTCAGTACCGTCAAGACTACGGAGTCTATGATAAGCATGTAGTAGGTGTTGACAACTAGGTGGGATACGTAAGCCAGTGGCGTCACGCTCATTCAAAAGTTCTGGCTTGTCGGGCACAACTTCTTCATATAAGTGACCAGCTAGCAGCAATCCCATACAGTTAAACAAATCCCATAGAGAAATCGACATTTCTCCAAAGAAAGTAAGTAAGGTATTAGTGGTAGGGCACCACACCTCGCAAAAAGCTTTGATGAGGTCAAGCAACCTCAGGAAGAATAGAATTATGATGCTCTATTTTCAGGTGCACCGTTCGACTTACACTCTTCCGTTCGACCAGACCAACTTGGTAAAATGGAAGTGGAACAATATCTGGGGAACAAGAGCTCGCGATCAGACATGTTGCTCGACTAAATGCCATCCATTCGACTAGACTACCCAAGTCGAACGGAAGTCGAGCAATACATGTAGAATGAGAGCTCGCAATCAGAGAGGTTGCTAGACCAAACCCCATCTATTCGACCAGTCCCTTTTGGTCGAACAGAGGTCGAGCAACGTGGTGCTGTGCCCAATTCAATACCGAATGCTACACCTGTTATTCAGAACACTCTAGTACCATCACAAGAGCAAAATACTGAGATTATACTTGAGAAGAAGTGGGAAAGAGCAAAGAGGTTGAGAGCCGAGATGCTTAGACTGCGGATGGATAATGAAGATATGGTTTTCTCTTTTAATCAAGCAATAAAGATGCCCATGGAGACTCAATCGTGCAAAAGCATAGATGTGATTTCTAACTTGTTTAATCTTGATTTTTCTAAGACAGATGATTCTGAATTTGAATGGAAGATTGACAAGGAGGTGTCCAGATAACCATGAGAGGAAGGAAATTCCAAGGATCGTATACTTGTTACCAAGAAAGGTGAGGTGTTGAGTGTAGACAAGAAGAGGGAAAGAAAGTATTTGAAGGTGAGGATGCAAGAAGACCATCCTCTACCATCGTGACTGTAACAACAAATTTTTATATTTATGATGAAATAAACACAAAAGAATTACAATAATAATCCAGACGGATTTAATTTGATAATTTAGGAAACAATCTCTATCTATCCTCTGATTATACTCTTGAACCAATTTGGACTTTGACTTTGAGTTGTGTTGACCGTGCTGATCGCGTTGACTGTGCTGACTATGTGTGTTGAGTCGGATCTTCAGTTGAAGCTTGTCCGAACTCAGGTTTGGGATTTTATAACATTAATCCAGAAGCGTCGAGCCTTTGTTTGGATTAAACGTACTTGATCCAAAGAACACTCGATCTGGGGGGCTTAGCACCTTAATCCCGGGTCGTATGTCGTTCTTGGGGTCGTATATCATTCTTGGGGTGAAGAACACCGAAGAACCATATCCCATAAATGTACATCTTTATACTTGAGTGTGTGTGATATATACTTCCCGTGAGAACATGTCAATGGAGCATTTGAATTGGTGGTAATTGTCTTAACTCGTATGCTATGAATTGATTATTGCGTGTAATAAGAGTGGCATGACCTAAGTTGAGGAGAATTGTATGTTGAATGGGGTATTGGTCATAGTCCTTATTTCCCCGCTAATTTTCTTACTCGCTCTCTCTCTTTATTTTTATTTTATTTCCTCGGGACGAGCAACGAGTAAGTTTGGGGGATTGATGAAAGTGAAAATAAGAATGTTTTAATGTCCAATCTAACACCTTTTTGATGAGAATTAATGTTATATATTAGCACATGTGTCTTATATTCAATATATGTGAGAAAAAGGTGCACTTAAGGTTTTTTATTGTGTTTAAGGCGGAAAAATGATCAAAAGTGCAAAGTTGGAGAAAAGGTGCAATTTATCCAAGAATGCTGAAAAACGCACGTCCAATTTGTGTAATTTTTCTGTATTTGTGTGGAGGTTTGAATTGGAAGTGTGATACATGGTTGGAAAGTCACAGAAGAGAGGGTCGTTTTGGCGTAAAGAACACCCCAATCGGATTCCAAAGGAGGAATTTATGATCGAAATGGTGACATCGCTCAAGCTGTTTCTACTCAGCACGGCTGTTCCACTTTCCATGACTTGTTACATCTTCAAATGTTGTACTTTTGGTGAGATATTTATATTCAGAGAAAGCCAAGGAAAAAAGGATCGCGTGAGCATAAGAATCACTAAAATCGAAGATGTGACGAGGAAGTTATGCTTAAAATCGTGAAGTCGCGCAGCTGCCAGCGAGAATTTTCTAGAATTTCTGGAAATTTCCGAAAATTGCCTATTTCTTGGAGCACAATTAATCTCCTTATCACATAATCCTCCATGATTTACCCATATCTTTTATTTCCTTATTTAAGTCCCTTCTCACACTTATATATATTTTACATCATTATTCATTGTGAGGGAGAGCCACATCCATCCTACACCACCCCACAAAGGGGGATCACCCCCAACCATCATCCACATCCTTTCCTTCATTCATCCATCACTTTGAAGATTCGTCTGTGGAATCAAGAGGAGAACCAAGAGGAGGATTCAAGACGGAGAAGGGCGCGACGACTCCCACATCTAGGGTTTATTTCGTTTCCTAATTTATCTTGTAATTTTCCAGACATTCAGGTAAGATCTATCCAACACCCATGATTGTTCTTCGTAACATCATGGGCTAGAGCCTTTTTGGTAGAACTAGGGTTGTGAAGGTTTTTACGAAATAATTAAACTTTCTTGTGTAAACTCCGTATAACACTACTTGTGGATTTATTTTATATATGTTTGTGCCTTTTTAATTCATATTCACGGTCATTTTGTGCATCATTAACTGTTATGTAGAGTCTGAATACATATCTTGATTATTGATTGAGTGCGTTCACTGCTGAGTAGGATTCCATGTTATGATTCTGAGTGAGGGGACTCCGAAGCTTCATTAAAACTATCATATATGAATACTTGTTAATTGAATTGAATTCGGGTTATTAAGTAGGATAAAGAGGATAATTTTAAAGTACATATAGAGGGAGATCATTTCGGCTTAGAGTACCAATTGGCTAGGAAAATAATTGATACTGATAGTACCTAGGGGGTGAAATTATATCTCTTGCTCTGAGGCTATTCACACGTGTTACACACATGTTTACTTCTGTCTATAGAGTAGATATGCATGGTTTAGTGATGCGTCAATATTCCACAAGGCAGAGTCAGACATCAATACACGAAAGGGAGATTAATGAGTGAAACTGGATTATCCTAGAGCTACCTATTCTCCTACTTGATCCACTTTCGTATTCTTCTAGTGTTATTTATTTTATTTGTTATTTTAATTAATTGTTTAGTATTTTAATAATTCAAACCTCAAATCTTATTACCTTTCGTCTTAGTTAATTTAGATAATAATTAAATTGATAATACGCCGTCCTTTGGGTTCAATATTTCACTTGGTCACTTGCTTAAGTTGCAACTGATATCCTTAATACTTAGGAATTAATTTTGCATGCAAAGAAAACGCGCATCAGCTCTTAAGTCTAAAAGATGTACACTTTAAAGGATTAGTATATACGCTCAAAGTTAATTCATATATTCGCGTAACCATAAGCTTGACAAAGGTCTCAAAAATCAATTCATAATTGTTTCAACACTAGGATCACAAAGGAATTGTTCTTTGGGTTGTAATGTTGGCTCTTTGGTGAAGGTAGGAGAATATAGATAAAGTGACTAACTTCACTAGTAGAGAATTACCTTGGAGAGTTGCTTTTCATCAAACAGTATTAATACTTTCTCCTTCATCAATCTCATGATCCTTTCAATACTTCTTCTTCTGCTTCACTTGGAATCAACATCTTTCTTCTTCTTCAAAGTACAAGGGTACTAATTTCGGGCACTACCCTTCAAAGTACTCGGGGTACCAGTTTCAGGCACTACCCGTTCACAAGATTTAACCACGATCTTTTTCACTCATCACTAGCTCAGTTTTCCTTACTTATTTTCTTCAAGTTCATCGCTTAGCAATTTATTCACCTTAACTCTCTACTAGTAAATAGGGTATTTCGAAGCGAAAGTAAAGGTAAATAAGGCTTTTCATCATAAGCTTGCCAAAGAAAAAACTTTTAAAGGCTCAACGGGGCTTCCAATGATATAAACTTCAAGGTAGGATAAAATTTGGCTAAGTGGCTCAATTATCAATCATGGCCTAAGATCATGTCCTAGTATCTATCAATCATAAACTTCAAACAAGACTCCAAGCCAAGTTCTAGAATACGAACATATGAATGATACTCACAAGAATAAACTATCATGCATTGACGTAGCATGATATCATAAGGCTCAAATTCTCACATGGGTAAAAGATTCCTAAGCATTCTTCAAAGCATGCAATCAACATCAATATCTACATAAAATACAAGCAATATCAGTACATGCCTATAATCAATAAAATCAACATGCATAAAAAACAAGTGCACATGCATAATCAAGAAGTAACATCATACTCTCCAAATCAATTTGATCAACATCCAAGTCAAACATATAAAATGTATCCATCATCATTAATCAATATCAAATACAAACCAATCACGCATGAATCTCAATCAACACCATCACCACTCACTCAAAACCCAACCTGTAAAGTGAAAAAAAGAATGGAGGAGAGAAGAAACAGACAAGGATAAACTCCTAGTGCCACTACTCCTTCGGAGCATCATCATCATTATCATTGCTCCAATCATCGAAATCCCTTTTCAAGGTATCGATCTTCCTATCCAAAGCCTCATAATTCTCATTAAGATCCCTAATCTCCTATCCATAGCATCATATTAGAGGTTGAGCGCAGCGTAATTTGTATTCGCCAATTCCAGCTGTCGATTTGTCTCTTGCTGGTTTGCATTTAAAGTGGCAAAATGATCATTCATCAATCTGAATTGCTCCCGATAAAAGTGATCCTGGGCCTGTCTGAAATCCTACTGCTGTTGTGGCCATGGCTCAAGTACTCATGCTATGGCTGTGGCTGCTGCGGTGGTTGCATTGGAGGAAAATCCATCCCTGGGTACACAAAAGATGGCTGTTGTGGCTGATTCTCATCAACGAAATTAGCTGGATCACCTACTAAAATTATATCTTCATCAATGTGGACTCCCTGTAGGTGCATCTCAGCTAAAAGTCTCAAATTTCCCTCTTCCAAACAAGTCTTGGAAATCGCCCTATGCTCCGAGGTATCCATCAATAGGTTGGTGTTGATCTGAACAATAGTGAGATTAACAATCGACAATGAAAATCGAAAAGAAAGAGGATTCTTGCCACGGATGAACATCCAAACATCATCCATCCACTGAACCAACCCCATCCTCACACAGGATGACATAATCAAGTCAGGATCCCCTCGGATTGGCCTATGCCTGCTCAAATCAACTCGATAATACTCTGCTAATAGAGTAATCAGCCCTCCAATGTTGACTCCATGGAAATCAAGAGTAGATAACTTGTACAATTCTTGGAAAAAGTAAGTCGTAACATTGAAGCGGACTCCATTCAACATACATCAAAGCACATACAATTCCCCCTTGGAATACAACTGCCCTCTGATCGAGCAAATAGTGTGTCAGAATCCAATTCATATAAGTTATCACGGGGTTGCGGATGAAGGCAACCGTAGCGGTGTTTGAATTATGACGACCTTGCCTCCCCGAGATAGATCTCCAAAACTCATCGGCATTTAAATCAGCATGCTCCACTTCAAACACATTCTCCCAACCAATCATCTCATTGAATTCACTGGCATACATCAGCTGCAACCGTCCACTAATCTACATCAACATACCATAGGGAAGATAATAATCTCCATGATCGACTCTCATCGAGCATAAAACTTCTGCAGTAATGTGGAAATACGTCTTCCTCTTCATCTCCATGAACCTAGTGATCCCTAATTGATTTAACATCCAACGAATATCATTGATGATGTTCATCTGCACCATCGCTTGATCATCTTGATAATGAGTCCTCGTTATCTTATTCGCAATAGCTGCCCATAACTCCTTTTTCTCCTCCCAATTCTCGATCTTGATACCAAAATCGGAAGGTCTCCTCTTATCAAGCTTTAATTTCTTGGCATCATCGCCTTTACTAGGAGACTTAGTCTCCTTCCTCTTAGAAGAAGAATCAAACTCTTTTCCTACAAAGGTTATACTTCAATACACAAATAAAGAGATAAAGCAAGTATACCAATCTTAAGACTACTTAAAGCATGAATTCTACTTAAGAATTCAAATTCGCATGCTATAATCAACTCAAAGCTTAATTTCTCCAAATGTCATGTGTTCATCTAATCATAACAAATAAATGCCCAACACTTTCAATCATGAGACAATTACAATCACTAGTCTTAAAATTACTACACACATTAAACATGCTTCTCAATTTCAACAAATACTCAACGAAAACCATAAGCATGCTCATCTCCCACATTCAATTGCACAACATCAACACTTCAAATCAACGAACCCATATATATAATTCGAAATTGAACTCAAGCCCGCAAGATATGCATCATCAATTTCACAAAATTTCAACAATCCAAAGTAAATTGAATCATGCAAATTCATGTAAAATTTCAACAAGAACACCAAATTCAACACTTCAAATCCAACTAAACATATGTTTTAATCCACTTACCCAACATTCACTAAGAATAATCACTTCAATTCAAGGGTAGAGAAGTTCGAAAATATACCTTTATCTCTGGCCATGTTGTGTGTGATGTACGGCAAAAATCCCCAAAATTTTTGAATGAAATAACTCAAATTTGGACTTGAATCCTTCAAAACTTAGTTGTGGAAGTGTGTGGAGAGGAAGAATTAATTGTGGGAAGAGTTTAGAGTGAAGTTCTTACAAGTTGGGATGAGTGCTCGAGAAAGGGTGACGGGAATAGGTAGAACAACAAGTGGAAACTGACCTTTATTCACGATTCCAGACCTAATTTGACTCGAACTGGGTGGTTGAACTAGGGCTTCTGGTCGAACTGCGCGAGTCTACTCATAAAACATGACTTTGTTCGACCTTTGTTTGACCAAATTGTCTTGGTTGAAAAATAGTGTGAGGTCGAACTGCACCTCTGTAAACTAAAAATCGCCTCATGTTCTCCCCTGTTCCGTTCGACTGGCGTTCTGGTCGAACAACAATGGCTGGTCGAACAGAGCTTTTGTAAGTTGGTTTCGCATTCAGGCACTTCGTTCGACCACTGTTTGACTGCAGTACTTTGGTCGAACAGCATAATTTGGTCGAACAAGCTTCCGAACTTCTAAAATTTCATACTTTTATCGTCTTTCCTTGCAAAACTCAAACTCTAGGACAACATCACGCATCATAATAACAAAAGCAATAGCTAGAGAACCACTCTTAGACTATATAAAAATAATGTATAATACTTCGCTCACTCTAAAATAAATAAAACACCACTGAACACTAGGAAAATTGTAAAAAAATTGACACATCAAAACCGGTTAAAGTTTTAATATACCGCAAAAAAAATCAACTCCCCTAGCAAATATTATGAAGAAAAGATTTTACTCTTGGTGCTCAATGAGGTAAGTACATCACACCCCCAAACATAGTAGAAACTATAGTCGAAAGTAAGTTTGCAAAGAGATGTAATTGCCGATTAGTAAGCACCTTAAATATAAAAATTTTTTACCCACGCAAAATAAATTAAGCAATAAAATGGGAGGGTAAGCCCCCAATAGGCGCTATTATTTAACATCAGAGAGTCACGACGATACCAACTCAATGCAAGGTATCTTCAAAGACGATATAAGCATCATCCGATGACCTATAGTGCTTCAATCGATGCCCATTCGCCGCTATGATGTCTCTGTCTTTGTCCATGATTTCAAAACTCCCCCCCTCCGCAGGCTCTATGGATAATGAATGGTCTCGTCCACTTCGATTTCAGTTTTTCAGCGAAAAGCTTCAAACGAGAGTTAAAAAGTAATACCTCATCTCCTTGCTTGAACTCTTTATAAGTTATCTTCGAGTCATGCCACTTCTTCATTCGATCCTTGTAGATTACCGAGTTCTTAAAAGCTTGACTTCTAACCTCATCCAATTGATTGTTATGAGTCAACCTCAAATCCTTAGCCTCCTTTATGGATAAGTTCAAACTTCTTACAGCCCAAAAAGACTTATGTTGAATCTCTACAGGTAAGTGGCATGGCTTCCTATAGATAATTTGATAAGGTGACATATCAAGCACAATCTTGTATGACATTCGGAACCACCATCAGACATCGTCGAGCTTCATACCCCAATCTTTCCTATTGGTCCCAACTACCTTCTCTAGGATTTGCTTCACTTGCTGGTTAGAGACTTCCGCTTGCCCATTCGCTTGAGGATGATAGGGGGTAGTAACCCTATGCTTAACACCATAGTCCTTGAGACTCTTTCAATAAGCTTGTTGATAAAGTGCGACCCTCCATCACTTATAAATGCTCTTGGAACTCCATAGCGGGTAATGATATGTTTCTTTATGAATGAGAAGACCGTCTTCTAATTATTCATGCGAGAATAGCCTCAACTCACTTAGAAACATAAACCACAGCAAGAAGGATGTATATGAATCCATTAGATGGGGGGAAAGGCCCCACAAAATCAATCCCCCATACATCGAAGATCTCTACAACAATGCTTGGCTGAAGTGGTATCTCATCCCATTTACTTATATTTCCCATCCTTTGACATCTATCTCATGTCGCCACATAGGATTCACAATCTTTGAACAAGGAAGGCCAATATAAAGCGGATTGTAGTACCTTGGCTGCAGTCTTTTGGGCTCCAAAATGTCCCCCGTTAGTTTGTGCATGGCAAAAGTCAAGAACACTCTCCATCTCCATCTCGGGTACACACATACGGACGATAGATTTCGTACAAATTTTGTAGACGAATGGATCATACCATATGAAAGTCTCAACATCCCTCTTGAATTTCGCAAGTTGATACCTATTGAGATCTTTCGAAATTGTACCTATGGTAATGTAATTGACATAATTCGCATACCATGGTTCCATTCGTTGAGCAACTACTACACAATCTCTCTCCGCTCCTTCAACAATCACTGCCATAATTTTTCTCATCTGGGAATATCTCTTCAATGTATTCAAAAGAGTCATCACAATGTTTCCTTGTCTCTAACCTTGATAATGATCCGCCAAAACATTCTCCATTCCTTTCTTGTCTCAGATCTCCATATCAAACTCTTGTAGAAGAAGGATCCATCGAATAATCCTGGGCTTCGCTTCCTTCTTCTCCATCAAGTATCAGATCACAGAATGATCCATGTACACTATAGTCTTTATACCAACCAAATACTGTCGAAACTTGTTGAATGCATACACAACAACTAAAAATTCCTTTTCAGTGATAGTGTAGTTCTTTTATGCTGCATCAAAATTTTTACTCGCATAGTAGATGGCGCAGAACTTCTTTTCTTTCAGTTGCCAGGGCACCACTCCAAGTGCTAAATCACTTGCATCACACATTAGTACAAATGGCTGAGTCCAATTCGTTGTGATCAAGATAGGTGCAGTAATAAGCACCTCTTTCAAAACCTGAAAAGCTGTTAGACATTCTTCATAAAAAACAAAAGGAACATCATTTTCAAGTAAGTGAGATAAGGGCTTGGAGTATTTTGAGATGTCTTTGATAAATCTTCTATAGAATTCGGCATTTCCTAGGAAAGACTGCACTCCTTTTTTATTCTTAGAAGGTGGAAGCTTCTCTATAATCCGTACACACATGCCATCCCGTAGGAATCCTAGTGGCTAAAGTCTCGCCATCATCGACTTTCATAATAGTAATGCCTCCTTTTTAGCTACAACATGCAACGTACTCAAATGGCGACTATCACTAATTGGATAAATAATTCCTGCATCTAACCACGTTAGGATTTGCTTCCTAATCACTTCTTGAATCGCGGGGTTAACTCTCCGCTGGTTCAGTCTACATCCCTTAGCTTCATCTAGCAACCTAATCTTGTGCATGCAATATGATGGACTAATACCCTTCAAATCATATGGAGTCCAACCTATAGCAGACTTATACTTCCTAAGAACATTTAACAACTCTACAAGTTGATCATCAGTAAGAGAAGAAGATACAATTACCGGGTGAGTTTCATTGTCGCCAAGATAGGCATACTTCAGGTGCTCCAGTAGTGGTTTCAACTCCTCCTTCTTTTCTTCCTTCAGTGGGCTTTCTTTATCCAATGGGAGGTATTGCTTAGTCCACTTTACTTCTTCAAGCTTGGTTCTTGTAGATTCATACCTGTTATCACCCAAAGTAAGTAAATTTTCAAGAAATTCAATGCATACCTCATTGTAGAGCTCATTTAGCTCTGTGGTGGGAAAAGTAAGAGACTCCACCAAGCATGTCTCTAAGGGATCCTTAGGTAGGATCAAAGACATATATTCCTTCACGATCTCCTCCATCACATAAATGCTATAACATTGCGTCTCCATTCTCCTCTTCATTGCCCTATCAAGGTTAAATAGAACCTCTTCTTTATCCATTCTCAATCTAAGCTCCACCTTTTGGACATCAATCATAGCTCCAGCCGTGGCAAGGAATGACCTTCCCAAAATAAGAGGGACATTGTCCTTGTCATTTTTCATCTCTAGCATAAGAAAATTCACAGAAAAGACAATCTTGTCTACTTTTACAAGTACATCTTCAATCACACCCTTCGGAAAGGTCATGGACATATCCACCAACTGTAGAGCCACTGTTGTGGGAGCGAGCTCCCCCAAACTTAGCTTCTTGAATATAGATAAGGCATCAAGTTGATGCTTTCACCAAAATCACATAAAGCTTTACGTGCCAGCCCCTTTCCAATTTCACATAAAATAGTGAAGCTTCCCAGATATTTCAACTTAGCTGGCAGCTTTCTTTGAATGATCGAGCTGCAGTTCTCTGATAGATTCATTGTCTCTACTCCGTTCAAGCACCTCTTCTTCAATATGATTTCCTTAAAAAATTGGGCATAGTACGACATCTCCATGATTGCTTCGGAGAAAGGAATGTTCAAACTTAACTTGTTAATTATATCTTGAAATTTCTTGAACTTATCTTCCAATCCTTTCTTCACTATCCTGAAAGGAAACGAAGGAGGTATCTTTATCTTGGGAATTCCCAATTCATCACAATTAACCTCTTTCGCCTTGTCCTTCTCGGCTTTCAATCTCTTGGCTCTTTCCCACTTCTCTGCTATAAGGTTAGTATTCTGCTCTTGTAATGGCTCTGGAGTGTTCTGAACAACAGGTGTAGCATTCGATATCGAAATAGGAGGTGCGTGAAGCTGTTCGACCACTATTCAACCAGAATGGTTTGGTCGAATAACATGAGTGTGGTCGAACGAGGACTTTATAAATGGGTTCAGTTTGTCAAGTACCGATTCGACCATAGTTCGACCAGAATAATCTGGTCGAACGGGATAAGTTTGGTCAAATGGAGGCTCTATAAACCGAGCTCGATCTTTCTTCTCCACATGTGTCTGTTCGACCACGGTTCTACTAAAATGGTTTGGTCGAACAATATGGCATTGGTCGAACGGCGGAACAAAAAATAGAGCATCATAATTTTATTTTTTCGAAAACTATTCGACCTCAGTTCGACCAACTGGTTTGGTCGAAC
Organism: Pogostemon cablin; assembly: GCA_023678885.1. Classification (NCBI taxonomy): domain Eukaryota; kingdom Viridiplantae; phylum Streptophyta; class Magnoliopsida; order Lamiales; family Lamiaceae; genus Pogostemon; species Pogostemon cablin. Next base: position 9,427,889 of record CM042976.1, read on the forward strand.
TAGGTAGTGTTGGTCGAACAAGTCTCCTGCCTTCATCATTTTCACCTATCGGCTTCATCGGACCTTCGCACTGCATCCCGGATCTCAATGTGATGGCATGACAAGACTTAGAATTCGTAATACTTTGAGACAGGAGCTTACCCTTCTCGATAGTTTACGTCAACTTGTTCACAGTCCCTGCCATTTCACCCATCAATAATGTAAGTATTAGCGCAGATGCCTACTTGCTGTATGTTCTGTTGAGGTGTTGGTCGAGATGCTGCGACACTCGGACCAACACTTGCAGCAACAACAGTAAATATCAGAGAAAACTCAAGAACAAATTAACGTAACTCATCCCAAACTTACATTTGTGGCAGCCCCAAGGCTAAAACTTCACTAAACTTCGAAAAATAGTGAATACAAAAGTCATCAAAGATCAAATTCAATCTTTAAAATTTATCCTTTCAAACCCGTAAAAGTAGACATATTAAAACAAGATCTAAAAACTACTCTAAAGATGAAAATTGTAAAACGACAATTATAATTTTTTAGCATATGAGAAGAGACCGCTCATTTTTCCAATGCTCCAAAAAGAGTAGACGAGGTGCTGCTCGAAGTGAGGCAACACTTTGTGGAACACCCAAAATGGCACCCACTTTTGATATGGGTTTTCTGTACGAGGCGCACTTGAAATGAATGGCTTAGGATATATTTTGTAGACTAAGATTATGCCTCTTCATTTCTGCAGCAGTTGTGAGACATGAAGTCTCTAACTCATCTCCACTAAGTGTCCAACTTCCAACTTCCTTAAAAATAGGAAGTAGTTAGTTCTTCATTCTAAGTTCTTCTTGGAGAGAAGTTAACGTATTTTTGGTAGGCGAAATTTAAGCACCAACAAACTCCCCCAATTTTGCCTATCCAAACACAACATTCTCCCTCATAATTGAAACTCCCCCTATCACTAGGAAGGTTTCAAGAATCTCTTCATAGTGTGTGTTTGATCTAATGTCAATTTGAATGAGATGGGAGGAGAAAGAACGAACGTCTTGAGTTTTCCATAATGAGGACAGCATGCAAGCAGCAGGATCGTGAACTTTTTAGAGTCAAGTTTCGGCTCTGATACCACTTGTTAGCGCAGGTGCCTACTTGCTGTATGTTCTGTTGAGGTGTTGGTCGAGATGATGCGACACTCGAACCAACACTTGCAGCAGCAGCAGTAAATATCGGAGAAAACTTAAGAACACATCAACGTAACTCATCCAAAAAAATTACGTTTGGGGTGGCCCCATGGCGAAAACTTCACTAAACTTGGAAAAATAGTGAATACAAAAGTCTTCAAGGATTAAATTCAATCTATAGAATTTATCCTTTCAAACGTGTAAAAGTAGACATTTTACAACAAGATCTAAAAACTACTCGAAAGACGAAAATTATAAAATGACAATTATAATTTTCTAGCATATAAGAAGAGGCCGCTCATCTCTCCAATGCTCCAAAAATAGTAGACGGGGTGCTGCTCAAAGTGAGGCAACACTTCGTGGAACACCCAAAATGGCAACCGCTTCTGATATGGATTTTCTGTACGAGGCGCACTTGAAATGAATGGCCTAGGATATATTTTATAGACTAAGATTATGCCTCTTCATTTCTACAGCAGTTGTGAGACATGAAGTCTCTAACTCCTCTCCACTAAGTGTCCAACTTTCCACTTCCTTAAAAATAGGAAGTAGTTGGTTCTTCATTCTAAGTTCTTCTTGGAGAGAAGTTAACATAATTTGGTAGGTGAAATTTAAGCACCAATAGTAAGGTCTTCCATCCTCTTGGATAACTCCTCATGATTTGAATCAATTTTATCTCAATACGATCCACCCTTGCATCATTCCTAGCTACATAACTGTTCATTGTATCCTCCAAACTAGGTTTTCATTCATCCGTCTTTGCACCAGGATTCACACTAACAGGAGGTTGCATCGTCACATTTGGATTGCTCCATGAAAATTCCGGCCTCCTTGGTTGTTGATAGTTACCCGGAGGACCACGATTGTTGTAATTCCCTTGGTAATTCCTATTTTCTTGATTGTTCGGATACCTCGTTCCGTGAATACTTTGTCCCATGGCATAGTTTGCCTCTTCTAATTCCTCTTGGATCTGTCTCTCTTCACCATCATCCTATTTCATCATTGGTACTCTCTGTGACAAATCAGTAATCTGCTTTTGTTGGGTTTCAAGTAGCTTGTTGATATTTGCTAAGCTCGAGACGATCTCATTCTCTCTACTCGACTTTACCATCGTATGTTCAACCTGTGCTACTTTTCCAAGGACATAAGTGCCTCTCACTCTATCAGTTGGCTAATCTCTTGAATTCATCGAAATATCCTCAAAGAGATTCTCGGCCTTCACGGAAGACTTTGTAAGCAATGCTCCGTTCGATGAAGTATCTAGTAAAACTCGAGAATCACAGTCCAATCTGTTGTAGAAAATATTGATGTATTGAGCTTTTGACAATCCATACTGCGGACACTTTCTAAGCATGTCCTTGAATCCATCCCATGCTTCATGAAATTTCTCGTTACCACTGATAGCAAATTGATTAATTTCTTGCTTCATCTTAAACATCTTGGAAGGTGGCATGTATCTTTCCAAGAACTTCAATTTCAATTGCTCCCAGGTAGTGCATTCAGCAGCATCAAAAGTATCGTACCAATCTCTCGCCTTTTCAATAAGCGAGAACTTAAACAATAAGATCTTCCTTACATCTTCATGAGTTCCTGCATATTTTTGTGTACTCGCAAATCCAAAGAACTTATTTAGATGTTGCTGAAGATCTTCAAAGGTTCCCCTTGAGAAGGAACTCCTTTCAATCATACTGATTAGAGCAGGGTGAAGATCAAAATCGGCTCCAGCCCTTCTTGTTCCTAACAGCCCCACATTACCTCCTCCGTTGTTCTTAAAGACTTCACGGATGGCAAGATTATTCGGATTCGCTGCCATGTTGACTGCTTCTGCTTCCAAGTTATCTCCAGTTGCAGCCGCAATTGTTTGCGAGTTCAGCTCGCCAACTTCACCTCCTAAATTAAGAGATTCAGTTGGTTCTACATTCTTGTTCTTGTTCTTCTTCGACGATGCACCGATCTCAGGATTAAAAGGTGATAACTCTCCTGCCCTTTATCTAGTGTGCATACACCTAAGAAAAATAAGCGTTAGACAATATAGACAAGAATAAAATAGTTTCAAATAAAATAACAACAATAAATTTGACAAAGACAACCGTCCCCGGCAACGGCACCAGAAACTTGTTGGGAGTTTTCTCAACACACAATTTTAATCCCCAAATATGAAGAATGCGATTGCAGCTTAGATAAATAACCAAGTTATATTTATCGAACCCTAAAGATAGTTGGTTATCAATTTATTATTATCTACTCTAAGAGAGACTATTGTTGGCAATTTAAGTTGAGAATAATTATTAAACTAATAAACGAATAATTAAATAACAAATAAATAAGACAGTAGATATTAAATGAGAGTTGACAAGTGAGAAGATAGGTAGCTCTTCAGGTAATCCAGCTACACTAATTAATCTCCCTTCCATATGTCAATGTCCGACTCCTACCTTGTGGATTATGGACGCATCACTAAACCATGGAAACCTACTCTATAGACAGAAGCAGATAAGCGTGTAACACATGTGAATTATCTTCTTTATCCTACTTACTAACCCGAATTCAATTCAATTAATAAGTATTCATATAAGATAGTTCTAATGAAGCTTCAAAGTCCCCTCACCTAGAATCATAACATGGAATCCTGCTCAGTAATGAACGCACCCAATCTATAACCAAGATATGCATTTGGCAATGCTATGCGCTGATGGTTTCATCGTTGTCGCACAGTGGCAGGCTGTGGAGGCTTGCACGATGGAACGCGAGCGGCACGACAACGAATGGCTAACAGGCGGCGCAAACATGTTCGTTGGCTGGGCATAGGTGATCTGGCTGCCAAGAGTGGTGCAGCTGGAGGCTTGTAGCAGGCACATGGTTCCGGGCGCGTCTCTCCGGCATTTCAATCGAGACTTCCAGGAGTTCCAGTCGAGTCTGGCATGCTTCCGATCGGGTCTCCTTCCTAGCTGGTCGAATCTACTGCAGGCTGGGACTGATGAGAGCATTAATGGCAGGAGGTGTTGCCGACGGGAACTCTCTAGGCATAAGACTATTGTTGATGGCGGAACGTTCGGCTGCCGGTAGCTGCTAAACATAGAGAAATCCGACAGCGGACGGCCTGGTTCTGGGGAGTTGCGACTGTGCGATGGAGTTTAAGTTGCAAACTGAAATCGACAGCGATGGTGTCTTCCAGCGTAGGACCATTCTCCGATGAGATTACTTCGGGCGCTGGTGGCTTGGCCATGATTCTTTCGGCAGGCAATCACATGCTTGGAATGGGCAGTCTTGGGCAGCGGTTGTGGATCCATGTGTGCTAGTTGTCTTGGGGACCAAGTTGTGTCAACTTGTTATGCAAGTTTTCTAATTGCTGACCAAGTCAACTTTGCTCTTATTTGCCTATTATTTTTTTCCTTATATATAATTGTCAATAATTGATATAATTATTTTATTTGTCAATTATTATTATATATTTGGATTGCATGTGCACTAGAACATGATGGATGGGCAGCTTGGCGTGTGGATGTCGAGCACGATGCCAGAATGGTAGAGCAGGTTGGCGGACAAGGAAAATTCGTGTGGAAGTCGATCCCCGTGTGCGTTGCCCATATTCGTGCTTGGTGGCGAACAATCGAATTCACCGATATATATAACTGTTATAATTTGATTTAATTATTTAATTATTGTTAGATATGCTATGCATGATACTATTGATTTACTGTCTTATTTGCCGTAATAGGAGCATGCTAGGTTGCGTATTTTATTTTTGAATATTATATGCATGTAAAATCTCTCGGTCTTAAATAACTAAGTGGGAGAGTGATTGATAATAAATTCCCGCGGCCTCCATTATTGGTTTGTTAGTAATGTGAATAAACTTGCGCGTCAGCATTAGAGCCTTCCTCCCCATCGGATGAGTTTATTCATGGATTGCTGGAACAGACTTCATTAAATAAATTATGTTTGTAATGTGATGCATATGAACTTGCGCGTTGGCATAGACCTTCCTCCCTATCAGATGAGCTTATATGCGGTCCACTGGTACAAACTTATAATTGATGACTGTATGAAGTTATCCGAGCGCGTGTGTACTTCTCCATCTTAAGGCACATAAGCTCGCGCAATGGACTTGGGGTCAAATAATGGTGTACACTTAGGTGTAAATAATAAGTATCCTCCCTATCAGAGTCACTGCTTTTATTTGCATGGCTAAATAGGAACTGACTATTAATTATTTTGTCATAAAGTTAGGTTGGCAAACGAAATTAATGGGTAAAACCTTCTCTTGTAAATGTTCGGGTTTGTAAACGTCCACACTATCGTGGCTTGCAAACACATGGTGCTTGAGATGTCGGTGAATTTATATTTTATATTGTTTTGAGGGAATCAATATAAATGGATAAATTCGAAGATTTGATCGGTGTATATTTTATGATTCTCTGAATTTCAAATAGTTTTATTTCACTTATTGTTTACTAAAAGAAACATATTTACTGGTCCAAAATTAGATGATTAGAAAAGAATCTTGGATTCTAATTTTACTGCTTAAGAAATACATGTGTGTTCTCACAAAAGACTTATCATGATGCATATTAAAGTCTCTGGTGAAGAGATAAGAAATTCATAGAAATATGATGGTCTCATGTAACTCTTCGGATACTTGAGTAAGTTAAAAGGCGGTAGGTCATGATTGAATTTGATGAATGAATTGGAAATACATGGAATAGAAGTTGAAGGGGAAACCTAAGTCAATTTTATTCTTCATTGTTTGCCAAACACTAGATTTTTGGAAAGAGACTATGTAATAAATCACATACCCATTTATAAGTTGTCCTAAAGGATGTGAGAAGAAAATGCAAAGTATTAGTACCAATTGTATAAGAGGATATACCACAAGTTAAACTGCAATGCGTGTCACGTCTGATACACAATTGCGTGTAGTGCCTTGTCGTAGTGGGAGGGTTGTTCGACAACTTGCAAGATATATATTTTGGGAGAGTCGTGAGACTTAGCCCCTAGTAAACATGGATTGAACCCACAGATACGACAAAGCACTACAAGATCTAAATGCGATATCTTAGCTAGTGCAATGATGTTGAAATAGAATTGATGAATTCTAAATTAAATCTGGGAGCTTGTAAGACCACTAAATGGTGTAAAAGCCATTGGATGTGGTCATACAAAATAAAAGAGGATCATATGGTAAGGTGAAAACCTTGGAAGCAACGCTCGTTGTGAAAAATGTATACTCAGAAAGAAAGGGTTCGATTATGAGATAAAAGAGGATCACTAAATGGTGTAAAAGCCATTGGATGTGGTCATACAAAATAAAAGAGGATCATATGGTAAGGTGAAAACCTTGGAAGCAACGCTCGTTGTGAAAAATGTATACTAAGAAAGAAAGGGTTCGATTATGAGATAACCTGTTCACCGGTAGCTATGCCTAAGTCGATCCGGACTCTTTTACCTATTGCTACTCATATGGAATATGAGAGATAGCAAATAGATGTCAAGACAACTTTCCTGAATGGAAGTCTTGAGGAAAACATCTATGTTAAGCAACCAGAGTGATTCATTGCAAAGAGCTAAGAGCATTTTGATATTAAGCTTAAAAGTGTCCATCAATGGACTAAAGCAAGCTTCAAAATTATAGAACATCCGTTTTGATGAAGAAATCCAGTAATATGGATTTTATCAATGCTCGGATATGTCTTGTGTATTGAAAAGAGTGACGAAAATATGGTGGTATTTTTTATACTATACGTAGATGATATATTGCTCATTGGAGATAATGAAAGAGTATTATCGGGCTTATGGGTATGGTTAATAAAGCAGTATGAAATGAACGACTTAAGAAGAGTAAAAATATCCTTTTGATCACGATAATACGGATCACAAGAAAGGATGTTAAGCTTAGCTCAAGTTTAGCAAAATGATACGATCCTTACTCATTTAGCATGTGAATTTATCTAAGTGAATGTGTCTTGAGACACAAAAAAAGATAAAGGTGATGAAAGCGGTTCCTTATGCTTCGGCGAATAAGGAAGCTTAATCTAAGGAATGTTATGCACGAGAATGGATAACTGTATTGCCAATTACATAGACAATGAGTATCAAGGTAACTCGAAATAAGAATGTTGAATTGTGGTAAGACATATATTTATGTACCTGAAAAGGACTAGAAATTATATGTAGGCTTACCAGACAGATTCGCTGCTTCTTATGAGTTACATAGATTCAGATTTTTCAAATCAGATAGGGACGACAGTAAATCCACCTCAAAGGTTATGTGTTTAATTTTAGGAAGTAGAGTCATAATATGGAGGAGTGTTATATAGAAATATATTTCGGACTCCGGACTCCATCATGGATAGATGATAAATTGGAGCCTATAAGGAAGCAAAAGTATCTATATGACTCTAGAAACTTCATGATGGACTTTGAAGTATTTCTAAGTTTGCCCAAGATTACTACAATTTAAATTAATGATATTGATGCAGTTGCAAAATTGAAGGAATCACCATTCCATAATGCAATTAAACACATGGAACGCGAGTACCACCTACTACGAGAAATGGTATGATGAGGGGAAGGTTGTTGTCGCCTAGGTTGCATCGGATGATAACCTAGTAAATCCATTTACAAGGACCTTAAAGCAAAAGCTTTTGATGGTCGTGTAGTAGGAGTGGGAATCAGATGTATGGCAGAAGACATGACAGCATAGTCTTTTAGTATAAGTGGGAGATTGTTGGATTGTATACTAAAAGTCTAGCTTTTTTGTATGAACAATTTTATAACAATTTATTTGAAATGAGAATCATATGATCAAATGATTGCGTCTTATAATTTATTTATATGCACGATGCAATAGTCCACTTACTTTATACTATAGATAATATGTTGTGCGACAACACGCGGATGATCATATTATCGATTTCCTTATAAAGTATAAACATATGCTCACAACCTAGATAGACAGGGACTCTCTATCGGGATGGTTGTAGTGTGGTTTGGTATTAGCTTGTCTTTGCTATAGAATCACATTAGTGCACTTGTGTGTATTGAGCAGGACCGCTTGAGATCGTTCGACTTATACTGACTTATAGGAGAACTTGATCTCAGTTATTATGGAAGTTCTAGCTCTTAATCCCTATACAATAACCTCGACACGTAGGGCAGTATGTATTCCTTTGATTCATCAATGGGTGAGATTTATATGTAATTAAATCAACAAACTCGATGAGTTGGGAAGTAGTGCTGTCTCTATGGAGTGTTGTTGATTGTAGAAGGAATCTGTGTCCGTCATAGGTTGATGATGTCCCCTTGAGGAGCTCATAAGGATTATCATGTAAACCCTGTAGGTGGAATTTATTCCGTCATGATAATGAGGTTGAATGGTACTACTCTTGGATGAGATATTAATTAATTGAGTTGTCAGTAACTTAAATTAATTAATGGAAATTGTATATCTTAAACATGGGGAGACTAACGGGCTCATAATAAGAAGGAGCCCAAAATGTAATTTTAGGATTGGAAAGGCAGTGCAGTAATAATATTTTAGTGGAATATATTATTATTATTGGACTTAAGTATAAGCTTTGGGCTAAGCTTGGACACTTAAGCCCAATGGAGGCCCAACCCAATTTCTCCTCCTGGTCCCTGCTGTAGCCCATGTATATAAGTCACCTCACCTTATCTGGAACCCTAATCTGTTTTATTATTCATGTGTGATGAGGGTTGAGAGCAGATTGAGGAGGTCTCATAGATCGTCGCCCATACAACGTCGAGATCGGACTTGGGACATACGGCAGAAGATCAGAAGGTAGTTTGCTGCTGCTGTCCACCACCTTACGAAATTTATATAAAATCGTACAGTACTTAGAATTCGATGATCAATATACTGACGGAAAGACGTTGAAGAGAGGATCGTCTGAGCACAAAGATCATTCAATTCCGACATGAGACGAAGAAGTTATGGCCATTCTCGTGGGACTGCATAGTCTGTCAGCGAGAATCCTTCATCTTCTACATACCTTGGTGAACGGTAATCGTTTCTATGATTTATTGCTTCCGCTGATATTAGAAACGTATGGATCCCTAATGGGTCACGTTAACCAAACGATCCAAGTGAGGTGTTTTGAAAAGTGATACTCTTCTTCTGACAAACTATTATAACATCGTACTTTGACAGTCAATTCATGCCCAATATGATATCATAATAATTCATAATTAACACAACCAAATCAGCGAGGTGTTTTATCCTTTTTCACAGCTCTTACCTGTATCCATTACCATGATAGTATTATCTGTCTATGAGTCCTCCACCACATGGCCAATATAATTTATACAACATATAATAACACAGAACGAAAATAACACTTACACGCAAGGCTGTGCTCCCAAGGAATGAGATCATGTACATAGACAGTCTGTAGGAACCAAATCGTGCTCTGATACCTCTCTGACACGACCCACCTGTTGGATTGTATACTAAAAGTATAGCTTTAGTATGAACAATGTTATAACTATTTATTTGAAATGAGAATCATATGATCAAATGATTGCATCTTATAATTTATTTATATGCATTTTGCAATAGTTCACTTACTTTATACTGTAGATAATATGTTGTGCGACAATACGCGGAAGATCATATTATCGGTTTCCTTATGAAGTATAAACATATACTCACAACCGAGATAGACACGGACTCTCTGTTGGGATAGTTGTAGTGTGGTTTGGTATTAGCTTGTCTTGACTATAGAATCACATTAGTGTACTATGTGTGTATTGAGCAGGACCGCTTGAGATCGTTTGACTTGTACTGTCTATATAGGAGAACTTGATCTCAGTTATTATAGATGCTCGTGCTCTTAATCCCTATACAATAACCTCGACATGTAAGACAGATATATTTCTTTGATTCATTAATGGGTGAGATTTACATGTATTAAATCAACAAACTCGGTGAGTTGGGAAGTAGTGCTGTCTCTATGGTGTGCTGTTGATTGTAGAAGGAATCCATGTCCGACATAGGTTGATGATGTCCCCTTGAGGAGCTAATAAGGTTTATCATGTAAATCTTGCAAGTGGATTAATTCCGGCATGATAATAAGGTTGAGTGGTACTACTCTCGTATGAGATATTAATTAATAGAGTTGTCAGTAACTTAATTAATTAATGGACATTGTATATCTTAAACATGGGGAGACTGTCGGACTCATAATAAGAAGGAGCCCATAACGTAATTTTGGGATTGGATGGGCAGTGCAGTAATAGTATTTTAGTGGACTATATTATTATTATTGGATTTAATTATAAGCTTTGGGCTAAGCTTGGTTAATTAAAATCCAATTGTGGCCCAATCCAATTTCTCCTCCTGGTCCCTGCTGTAGCTCAATATGTAAGTCATCTCAGCTTCTGGAAACCTAGAACTCGGTGCCGTTTTTGAAGTGATCTAAGGAGAAAAGCAGATTGAGAGAATCCTGAAGATTGTTGCCCACACAACATCAGGATTCGACTTGGGACATACAACTGAAGATCGAGAGGTGGTTGACTGCTGTTCATCCTTTACATCAACCCAGAAGAAAGGTAAACATTTATTTTGCTTCCGCTGTAATTTTTACTTGTATTCTTAACAGATCACGCTGAGCCAAACGATCCAATAGCCAACAATTTGTATCAGAGCATTGGTTTCATGGTGAAACGTGAGACGTTGGGTAGGGTTTGAGCCATACATGTATTAATTGTCGAATTGATAGCATATATGAAAGTGATTATGTGATTATGTGAATAATCTGGAAATAATCGCTTGAGATAGCTAGGGCAAAGTATTTTGTTTATCCATGAAACCCTATCTACTGCTATTGCTATGTGTTATCATTGATTAATTAACACTGCACGATACACACACGGTTGTATCATGGTGAGTAAGTTGTGATCGTGGGCGAAGAAAGAATGATCCTTGAACTATCTTGCCGAACAATGACGGCAGAGATACAACGGCTGTAAGCAGCGGCGTTGTAGAGTATGGTGGACAGTCACTGGGGTATGCGAGCATCGGCGGCCCAGATGAATGACGACCTGTCGGTGCAAGGCGGTGGTCACATAGACTTGACGTTGCTGGCTTTACTCTCAGCTGGTGGCATCGCTACCGATGGGTGATTTTCTCTCGCGCTTGGACGGCTGTGACAGCGTGGTGTTTCTAGCCAGTTTGAGCGCCAACAGGTGGTGACTAGATGGACGACAGGCGGTGGCTGACATGGACGATGGTTTTCGGACAATTCGACTGCCAGTTTCGATCAGGTCTTTGCCGGTTTCGATCAGGTCGCTATGGCAGTTTTTGGGCTGAGTTCTTTCACTGCTAGGGCGGGTAACCACCTTGTCCGATAGGGTCTGCTTCATTCTAAGCAAGTCTTCGCATCTTCCAAGCGGGTCTGGTGTAACTTTCGGTCGACCCTACTTCTTCTCTGAGACAGGCGATTTCCCGATGGGCTCGAGGTTCATCGTTGATCTGTTGGCGCTGCTGGAATGTCTGGGTGTGGAGCCATGCACGACAGGTGGTTGGCGACACGCGGCAGTGTTGGCCGTCAGCGGCAGCGATGAAAGGCAGTGGTCGATGGCAGCACAAGTTGGCGGAGCGGATGGAAAATTATCTTCGTGTAGGCTGATTCTTCCTGGGCTGTGTTGGATTTGTGCATATGGGCCATGGACCATGGGCAGCCGGCGAGGATGGTAGGCAGACAGGACAACTCTGGTGCGCTGACGGCACCATTGCCGAGAGCAACGGGCACCAAGTCGTGGCGGTGGATGCTCGACTCCGGTGAAAGCTTCGCAGGTGTCTTCTTGTCGCGGCTGGCAGGTTGGGCAGCGATGAACCTATTTGCTGGGCCTTGATTTCTTAATTTGATTTTTGGCCTTGTTATCTCTGTGGGCTGCTGGGCCAAATATTTTAATTGCTGGACTCATGGGCTTGGTGGATTTAATTTCTTCAATTTTTTTGGGCTGAGTATATGGGCCATGGACAATGGGCTTGATTAATTATTTAGTAAACTGCTCATTTTATGCTTATTTGTTGCTCTAGGGCCCATTTAATTGATCCACTAATTATACAATTTATTCATAATATATAATTGATTTAATTGTTTTTACTTGACAATTAATTGTTATATGTGGGAGCATGTTCTATGTCATTTAATTTTTAAATTAATTGAAATAGAAGCATGCTAAAATGTATATTTTATTTCTGAATACTTTATGCATTTAAAAACCCTCGGTGTTAAATAACCTAGTTGGAGAGGGAATTGGTAATTAATTCCCACGACATCCATTATTGGTTTGTAAGTGATGTGGATAAACTTGCGTGTTGGCAATAGGCCTTCCTCCCTAACGGATGAGTTTATTCACTGATCACTGGTACAGACTTCATTAAATAATTATTGTTTGTAATGTGGCACATGAATTTGCGTGTTGGCATAGACATTCCTTCCTAACGGATGAATTTATGTTCGGTTAACTGGTACAAACTTATAATTGATGATTGTAGGAAGCTATCCGAGCGCGTTTGTACTTCTCCAACTGTAAGGCACACAAGCTCACGCAGTGGACTTGTGATCAAATAATGGTGTACACTTAGGTGTAAATAATTAGTACCCTCCCCAACGGAGTCACTGCTATTATTTACCTGGCTGAAGAGCAAACGACTATTAATTATTTTGTCATAAAGTTAGGTTGACAAATGAAATTAATGGGTAAAACCTACTCTTGTAAATGTTCGGGTTTATAAACGTCCACACTAACGTGGCTAGCAAACTCATGGTGCTTGAGATGTCGGTGAATTTATATTTTATATTACTTTGAGGGAATCAATATAAATAGATAAATTCGAAGATTTGATTGGTATATTTATTTGTGATTCTCTGAAATTCAAATGGTATTATCTGCTTATTGTTAACTAAAAGAAAACATATTTACTGGTACAAATTAGATGATTAGAATATAATCTTGGTTTTAAATTTTACTGCTTAAGAAAATACATGTGTGTTCTTGCAAAGGACGTCTCAAGATGTCTATTAAAGTCTCTAGTGAAAAGATGAGAGGTTCATAGAAATATGATGGTCTCATGTAACTCTTCTGATACTTGAGTAATTTAAAAGGTGGGTAGGTCATGATAGAATTTTGATGAATGAATTGGAAAAACATGGAATAGAAGTTGAAGGGGAAACCTAAGTCAATTTTATTCTCCATAATTGCCTATATGTTTTGAGTAAGTTCCACCTGAATTACGAGAAGGTGTATATGGTGGGAAACTTCTGACAAAACATGTGGCAAAGAAAAGGCATTTTCATCAAGATGTGAACAAGTTTTATATCTTATTCACTAGTTGTTTAAACATGATTAGTGATGACATCTACTGACACGTTGTGTATAGATACTAGAATCACTAAATGTTTATTACTAAGTGCGGATAAGATTGTTATTGACATGGGAAAAACTACAAGAGTAGTGGCTATTGCAGTGGGAGTTGTTTATTTACCTTACGATATGAATAAATGCTTGATTTTGAGAAATTGTCTTTACGTATGTTTTCATAGAAAGAATTTCACTTCAGTTTCTATACATTTACGAATGGATACTCAATTTCATTTAATTGACATGGTCATAGTAATGAAGGATGGAAGTTAATCTGTTGTGGTACGTTGGCGGACAATTTGTACACTCTTAAATCATGTATATACCACGGATGCAACAAATAGTAATTAATAATGCATCTTCTAATCTTAGAGAAAGGAACATTCGGAGATGAACTAAACATACTTTTGACGTCTAAGACTAGATCAATTTTACTTGAGTAAGATTCAAAGGTTGATAGTCGATGGACCGTAGGGTTTATCTGAAGTGGAAACTATCTAACTTTCGAGTCTTGCTTGAAAGAAAAAATGATTAACTACCTTTTCAAGGCTGTGGGGTGTAGAGCCAAAGATATATATATATGTTGGAATTAGTTCATTCTGATTCAAGCGGACCTAATATTATCCAGACGAGAGGTAGTTATGAATATTCAAAGATTATTCTAGATACCAATATATTTATTTGATGCACTGCATGTCTAAGTTCTTTAATTAATTCAAGAATTACAAGGCTGCTATAGTGAAGCGTCATGGAAAATATATTAAGTCATTACGATTTAATCGTGATGGCGAGTACCTCTTAGGATAGTTAGGAGCTATTAATCAAAGATTGAGATAAAATCTCAAGTAGTCTACACCAGGCATACCCCAACTGAATGGTATGGCGGAATGAAGGAATAAGACTCTTATGGTGGTGATTAGATAGATAATGAATAATTAAATTCATTTTATGGATATGCCTTAGAAACAGTAATTCGTAAAATATTTGTCTGTTTGTAGGATATCCTAGAAAAATGGAGGGTAAATTATTTAGTCCAAAAGATCGAAGGGTGACTATTAACACAAATCCTGGATTTTCAGAAAAGGACTATGTAATAAATCACAAACCCATGTTTAAGTTGTTCTAAAGGAAGTGAGAGGAAAACACTAAGTATTAGTACCAAGTGTACAAGAGGATATACCACAAGGTAAACTGCATCGCATATCACGTCTGATACACAATTGCATGTAGTACCTTGTCGTAGTGCGAGGGTTGTTCGACAACCTGTAAGATATATGTTTTGGGAGAGTCGTGAGAATTGGTCCCTAGTAAACATGGTATTGATCCACAGATACGACGAATCACTACAAGATCGAAATGTTGAATCTTAGTAAGTTGCAATGAATGTTGAATAGGATCATTGGATTCTAAATAAATTTGGGAGCTTGTATGACCACTAAAATGGTGTAAAAGCCATTGGAGATGGTCATAGAAAATAAAATAGGATCATACGGTAAGGTGAAAACCTTGGAAGCAAAGCTTGTTGCGAAAAGGTGTACTCAGAAAGAAATGGTTCGATTATGAGAAAACATGTTCGCTGGTAGCTATGCTTATGTTGATTCGGATTCTTTTATTGCTAAATATATTGATTATGAGGAATATCAAATAGATGTCAGGACAACTTTCCTAATTGGAAGTCTTGAGGAAAACATCTATGTGAAGCAACCAGAGTGATTCATTGGAAAGAGCAAAGAGGATTGCGATAGTAAGCTTAAAAGTGTCCATTTATGGACTAAACCAAGCTTCAAGATCATAAAACATCCGTGTTGATGAGGAAATCCAAAGATATGGATTTATTCAATGAGCGAATGTGTCTTGTGTATTGAAAAGAGTGATGGAAACGTGGTGGTATTTCTTGTGCTGTACGTAGATGATATATTACTTATTGTAGACAATGAAAGAGTATTGTCAGGCGTATGGGTATGGTTGATAAAGCGGTATGATATGAAGGACTTAAGTAAAGTAAAATATATCTTTTTGATAATGGTAATACGGATCACAAGAAAGGATGTTACGCTTATCTCAAGTTTTGTAAATTGATACGATCCATACTCATTTAGCATGTGCATTTATCTAAGTGAATGTGTCTTGAGACACAAAAAGAAGATGAAGGTGATGAAAGCGGTTCCTTATGCTTCGGCGAATAAGAAAGCTTAATCTAAGGAATGCTATGCATGAAAATGGATAACTGTATTGCCAATGGCATAGATAGTGGGTATCAAAGGTAACCCGAAATATGAATATTGAACTGTTGTAGCACATAATTTTGAAATACCTGAAAAGGATTATAAATTATATGTGGGCTTACCGGACAGATTCACTACTTCTTATGAGTTACGTAGATTCAGATTTTTCAAATCAGATAGGGACGACAATAAATCCACCTCAAAGGTTATGTGTTTAATTTTAGGAAGTAGAGTCATAATGTGGAGGAGTGTTATATAAAAATATATTTCAGACTTCGGACTCCATCATGGAAAGATGATAAATTGGAGCCTATGAGGTAGCCAAAGTATCTATATGACTCTAGAAACTTCATGATGGACTTTGAAGTGTTTCTAAGCTTGCCCAAGGTTATCACAATTTATATTGATAATATTGGTGCAGTTGCAAACTTGAAAGAATCACGAGTCCATAAGGCAATTAAACACATGGAGCACGAGTACCACCTCTTACGAGAAATCGTATGATGAGGGGAAGGTTGTTGTCTCCTAGATTGCATCGGATGATAACCTAGTAAATCCATTTACAAGGACCTTAAAGTGAGAGCTTTTGACGGTCGTGTAGTGGGAGTGGGAATCAGATGTATGGCGAAAGACATGACAACATAGTCTTTTAGTATAAGTGGGAGATTGTTGGATTGTATACTAAAAGTCTAGCTCTAGTATGAACAATGTTATAACTATTTATTTGAAATGAGAATCATATGGTCAAATGATTGCATCTTATAATTTATTTATATGCACGATGCAATAGTTCACTTACTTTATACTGTAGATAATATGTTGTGCGATAACACGCGGAAGATCATATTATCAATTTCCTTATGAAGTATAAACAGATGCTCACAACCGAGATATATGGGGACTCTCTATTGGGATGGTTGTAGTGTAGTTTGGTATTAGCTTGTCTTGGCTTTAGAATCACATTAGTGCACTAAGTGTGTATTGAGCAGGACCGCTTGAGATCGTTTGACTTGTAGTGTCTATATAGGAGAACTTGATCTCAGTTAATATGGATGTTCATGCTCTTAATCCCTATACAATAACCTCGATACGTAAGGCAGTATATATTTCTTTGATTCATCAATGGGTGAGATTTACATGTATTAAATCAACAAACTCGGTGAGTTGGGAAGTAGTGCTGTCTCTATGGTGTGCTGTTGATTGTAGAAGGAATCCATGTCCGACATAGGTTGATGATGTCCCCTTGAGGAGCTCATAAGGTATATCATGTAAATCTTGCAAGTGGATTAATTCCGACATGACAATAAAGTTGAGTGGTACTACTCTCGGATGAAATTTTAATTAATGGAGTTGTCGGTAACTTAATTAATTAATGGACATTGTATATCTTAAACATTGGGAGACTGTCGGGGAAGGAGCCCATAACGTAATTTTGGGGTTGGATGGGTAGTGCAGTAATAATATTTTAGGGGACTATATTATTATTATGGGATTTAATTATAAGCTTTGGGCTAAGCTTGGTTAATTAAAATCCAATTGAAGCCCAATCCAATTTTCCTCCTGGTCCCTGCTGTAGCCCAATATATAAGTCATCTCAGCTTTTGGAAACCTAGAACTCGGCGCCATTTTTGACATGAGATAAGGAGAGAAGCAGATTGAGAGAATCCTGAAGATTGTTGAGCACACAACATCAGGATTCGACTTGGGACATACAACAGAAGATCAAGAGGTGGTTGACTGCTGTTCATCCTCTACATCAACCCAGAAGAAAGGTAAACATTTATTTTGCTTCCGCTGTAATTGTTTGCTTATATTCCTAACGGATCACGCTGAGCTAAATGATCCAATAGCCAATACCACCTTACATAACTTATAATTCAAATACGAATTAACATAAACATCGTTATTAAAAAAAACCTGCATTTTTTTCTCACATAATATATTTATAACTAAAACCATCACACCAGTTCAACATACGTAACTGTTTTCTAACAACACTTCTAACCACACAAACCTGTGGCAACATTTATTACATTATTTAATAAAATATCAGCGGAAATAAAA
Source organism: Pogostemon cablin (assembly GCA_023678885.1). Taxonomy (NCBI): domain Eukaryota; kingdom Viridiplantae; phylum Streptophyta; class Magnoliopsida; order Lamiales; family Lamiaceae; genus Pogostemon; species Pogostemon cablin. The sequence continues at coordinate 9,445,728 of CM042976.1, forward strand.
TAAACACACGGCCTAGCCCAACAGGTCGTCATCTATGTACATCTGCTCAAAACTTTGTAGGAGCTCCACAGCTTGCACAGTCACATCACAAAGTTCAATCATCAACAGACACACCTACAATGCATAAACTAGTGAGACAAAAATCTCATTAAGTAGAAATCATGCATGCCAGTGCATTAAAATGCATTCAGTTTTCTATCGCCTATTTCCTAGTCTTTCTAGTTTGTCTCTTTTATTTTTAAAATTGTTCACGTTTCGGGATCCCCACAGCACACTTATGATATGCACCCCAAATGAGCTCAATGAGAGGATTTTTCAGAACCCCGAAGTGTTGTAAACGATTTTTTCGAACACTGAATAAAGTGTTGGGAATAATTTTTTCGAACCCTGACAGATTGTTGGGGATGATTTTTTCGAACCCATAATTGAGTGCATATATAGTGGCCACACATACCATTAATATCTTATTAATTTTGAGGAAAATACTTTTCATGATTATGCATGGTATGCAGCAAGGGCAATTACATATGCTTCACAATTCATTTACGACATCATTATCAACATTTAATCAAAATAAAACAACAACTTAATTTCAATTCACACAGATCAACTTCTGGAACAACAACTTCACCTCAATCACATAGATCCATTTAAAGAATAACAACTTCACCTTGAATCACAAGGACCTCTTTTTTTTTGGAATACCAACTTAACCCCGAATCATACAGATCATTATAAATGATATTTTCTCAGATCACGCAAATCTATATTCAGCAGTTTCTGATAACACATATCTATATAGAACAATGGTATTATCTCAAATCACATAGATCCGCAACTTGTATCACAAATTTATCACAAATAATTTTCAAAATAATATTTAGTTGCATAGGAATACCTACTTACCTCCAATCACTTAAATTCACAACTGGTACTACAAATAAATCACAGGTAATTCACAAAATAATATGTTTATGCATTATAGTTGCAGATGTATTTTCTATTTACCTCGAATCACATAAATCACAACTTGTATCATAAATTAATCACAAATAATTCATAACATAATGCAACTAATCACAAATAATTCATAACATAGTTATCACATATTAATCACAAATAATTCACGGACAACATGTTTATCAATTGTAGTTGGATCTCTACTTACCTGAACCCCGACAGTAATAATATAAACCTCGTGAAGAATTGTGACCAATCTCTTCCTTCCCGTCCCAAAAATGCACGCGACCTTTCCCTTCTTAATGTCGAGAGTAAATTAATTGACCATAGGAATTGTTTACGTGTTGTTTTTAAACTCAGTGGCAACGTTTTTATTCAAATTACGATTATTTGCATGTTGTCTGTCTTGTTTTTTCTTTATGATTGATTATTTACAATCTCTTGGCAGATGACTCTGGTACATATCGTTGCATGTTGTTTGACGATTATACTTGATCGTAGCTTAAAGAGATTCAGGATAGGGATGAGTAGACAAAATAATACGTGAAGTAGCAGGCCTCGTCCACGACATGATATGCGTAGAGAAACAATGTTGGGCAACCAAGGCTAAAAGATTGATTCTAGGTGATTATGTAGGCTGCCCCCCTCTTCTGCATAAGTTGAAGTTTGAACTTGAGCCCCTGATGAGTGTAGAAATTTAGTGAATTTATGTTCCATTTATAGCATGGTTTCATATAATTATGCTTGGTTTAAATGTTTAGGTGCTCGATTATATTTGATACTTGGAAATATTTGGTAATATTTGGAGAATTTTTATTTTGATTTAATTTGCGTAATTTTCAAGTAAAAATGGATTCTAGAAGTGAAAATTAAGATGAAGGAAAAAACAATGCTCAATTTGGAGTTAAAACGAACAGAACGAGTCAAAACAAAAATGCTGAAAAATGTTGAATCACCAACTAGCCTAGAGTGGCACAACTCGTGGCTAGTTTGTGGCACAAATTTGCCAGAGTTCCATTGCGAAAGGGTGAGTTTGTACCACAAACTTGCCCAAAGTGTTAACACTAGGGCGAGTTTGGACAAAAAATGGCCAATCGTTCGAAGAATCGGGAAAAATCCCCAAATTGGCTATTTTGCCTCCTTTCTCTATTTCTTCCATAATATTCATTTTCCCCAACACACTTCTACACCCATTTTCACACGTTCTCCCAAATCCATCCATGCACCCATATTCCTCCATCCAATACACTAAATTTCTCCATCACCCATTCTATTTGATCAAAGAAGCATTGGAGTGTTGAAGGTTGAAAGAGAAGGAGTTTCAATTGAAGAAATTCAAGGGGAGCTTATTTATTATTTTGTAATTTTCTTTAGTTTATCAATTGAATCTTGTAGAACAATGTCTTTTTTTTGTGATACTTGAAACTATGCTTGGCTAGTCTCTTTGTGAGATGAGCAATTATGATTGGAGTTGGTTGATTTTGATTTTATGTAAATTAATTCTAATATTGAATAGACTTTGATAATTTCTATCTTAATTTCTTTATTTCTTAAATGTTATTTTGAGATGTGTAGTTGACTTATCTTTTCATGTAATTAGGACTGAAAATCCAGTTAGATGTTGGGGTGGTTGATCGAATCGTTTCATTCTAAGATTTAAGCATGTTAGTATGAGGGGAGCCCGATAAAGACATTAGAGCACTTAGAAAACTTAAGGTAGGACACTAGAAAATCACTCATGCCTGAGGATTGGACAAGTGATAATAACCTAATCCATACGAACATAGTATCATTGTTGAGAATTGTAAGTAGGATCAATCTAAGGAGTTGTTTTGGGATTGTCACAACATTTTTCATCCTATACACCATGGCCTTGGGAGTAGGTGTGTCAATCGATTGCCCTTATTACATTTCTTATGACATATTAAAATTGATTGCATGAATTTTATATTATCCATATCATGATTATGCTAATCTCGTCCTTGAATAATTTGGATTCCATTTCAAATTCATCCATTCATTCATCCATCCACCTTATCATTTATCTTTTATATTGCTTATTTATTGCATTTCTTTGAATGTTATTTGCATTCTTATCTCCCCATCTTATGTTGGTTCTTATAAAATTACAATAGACTTGAGCTCGCTTAAACTCTTAATTACTTGATTTTCCGTGGATTCGATATTTGACTTGGTCACTTGACGATATTACGATAGATTAAACTTTCTCTTACCGCACATAAAGAAAATAGCGATCAACCCCCTATTTCTTATTAAACCGTGCATATAAACAAAGATCAAGATAGTTCGGTTGAACATGTTCTTCTCTTATTTGAATTCTTCTTATTTTAGTTATTATTCTTTTCAAGTAAGGTGGTTTGATCTTACTTGGTTTGCCCATGTTATTCAACTAACTGGAACCTCCAATTTTCAAAATTAGAAGTATTATGTTGAATATTTTAGAATATTGGTCTAATCTTTTACCTATATTGCTCTCATAACTTGTGAGTACATGTTCAAACCTACATCATCTCTACAACTGAAATTTTACTAAATAAGGATATAATTCTCCTCCAATTTTATACTCTCTATGCGTTTAGAGAACTCTTCATATTTTCAAACACCATAAACAAACAAAGCCAAATGTTTTGTTTTTTAAGTTGGAATTCTTTCAAATTTGTGTAAAAAAGATCTCCTTTCTTTTATCTTCTAAAATTTTCTTTTAAAAATAATTAGATTACTCTTTGAAATTAATTTAATCACTCTTTAAAATTAATTAGATCACTTTTTTATTTGAGATTCTTATTTCTGAAATGAAGCCATGTACTGTGAATAATTAAATTGTATGCAATCTGTATGTTGTTAGACCACTTTGTAAAAATAATTATGTTACTCTTTGGAACTAATAGAATTACTCTTTGATTTGAGACTCTTATTTCTGAAATGAAGTCATGTACTGTGAATAATTAAATACTATGCAATTTGTACGTTGTTAGATTATTTTATAAAAATAATTAGGTTACCTTTTGGAATTAGTAGGATTACTCTTTGATTTGAGACTTTGGTTTCTAAAAATGAACTCATATACTGCGAATAATTGAATTGTATGAAATCTATAAGTTAATAAATCACTATGCAGAAATAATGAAATTACTCTTTAGAATTAATTGGACCACTCTTTAGAATTAGTTTGATTGCTCTTTGATTTTCTAATTTCTGAAAATGAAACCACTAAAATTTGAATAATTAAATTGTTTGTAATATGTAAGTTGATAGATCTATTTATAGAAAAAATTATATTACTCTTTGAAATTATTTGAATTTATCTTTAAAATTAGTAGGATAACTCTTTACTTCTCATATACTCCATCCGTCCGCTTCTAAGGTATCCATTTGCTTTTTGCACGTGTCCGGTTCTATGGTATCCATTTGCTTTTTGCACGTGAATTAAGAAGTATTATTATTATATGTAAAGTGGGTAGTTGTATTAGAAGGAAGTGGTGGGCCATATTGTGTATTTTTTTTACTAAATATGGAAAATAAATACATTTGAAGTGGACGCCAGAAATAGTAAAATGGATACCTTAGAAGCGGACAGAGGGAGTAGTTACTTTCCATTAACAAAAACAAGTAGGTATCCATGATAAGAGAATCATCAAAAAGGGGCTCTACCACCCAAATGTCTTAAAATACTAGTAATTCTCTCGTGCGATGCACTGAAGATTTTATTTTTTAATTATATTTTTATTTTAATTTTAAGTTTATATTTACTTTATCATAATTATAAATAAAATTAATTATTTTTACTTCTTTTTTTGGATAATTTAATCTTTTGAATATTAACATTGTGTTAATAAGACATAATAATTTTAAAATTAAAGTGTATTGTAGAGATTACTATTAAGTGATAGTTTATTTTATGAGGTGGAAATTTAAGTTGTGGCCTCGTGGGGAAGAAAAAAAAGGTGTGAACCTACAGAAATAAAAAAACATTTTTTAAATATATGAATATGATAGAGAAATTAAAGAGTGAAATAATATTTCAAAGAAACGGAGTTTTATTAATTCAAGGCCTGAAAAATGGGTAAACTATCAATCCGAAGATTGAATTATTTTTTCTTTCAATCCAGGGCCCGAAATATGTATAACTATCAATTTGGGGCTGAATTTAGGCCTTAAATTGATAAAATAGGAGATAATATTTGATAAATTCAGGCCCCAAATTGATAGTTATACATATTTTACGCCCCGAATTGATAGAAAAAATTCAGGTTCTGAATTGATAGTTTACTCATTTTTCAGGCCTTGGATTGATAAAAATCCTTTTAGAAACTAATCCGTTGATTTATTTAATTTCAAATATAAAAAACATTCGGTATAAAGAAACATATTAGAGTCAATAAATAGTAGATACAAGACGTGTTAAAAAATTATTAAGCGATACATTCACTTAAGAAAATTATCGATAAATACAATATTATATTTTGTTTTTCCCATAATACATGTACCTATCCATACATTAGTGTGCATTGTTAAGATGGTAACAAAAATACGTTATTTATACAAATGTACATTAGTGTATATTCTATTGAGAAAGAAACTGCAGATACACGATTAAATTGAAGAACCCTACTAATGTACATTTGTGTGCATTCTTGAGAGAGAAACAAAAAATATGTGATTAAACTGAAAAACCATACGAATGTACATCAGTGTACATCTTTGAGAGAGAAATGGAAAATACACGATTGAAACTATTGTTAAGTACATTAGTGTATATTCTTAGAGAGAAACAGAAAATACCCAATTAAATTAAAGAACCCTAATGTACATTAGTCTGTTTGAGAAAGAAATAGAAAATACGTGATTAATTAAATTGAAATAAGGTTGTTATAATAATTTTTAAATCTCTCACACATTGTTTTTATTTGATTTAGTGTAAATTAGTGTTCAATGAAACTAGTGTAAATTGAAAATGTTGAAATATTCAGCATTGTAAATAAGGGTAAAGCTGGAAAAAGAAATAAACGTTTAGATCGATGTATTTATTAGTAATTAGATTATAGACATGCGTACCTGATGAGTGATATTTTCACCTAGATTTTAGTGCCTTTTTATATCCATTTTTATATTATTTTATCCATATTTATGTGTTATTTGATTGTGTTTTGTATTTTTATTGAAATGTGTGAATGAGCTTAAACCTATGATAAGGAAGACGTAAGAAAAAGCGAATCCCAATTCGGAGATGAAACGAGGGAGAACGAGCCAAAACAGTGAAGGAGAAACAGGGTAGCAAGTACACGGGCCGTGTGCCAAAAACGACTCTGTACAGATAGGCTGTGCTCAGTCACCAAAAACACCTACACGGCCACCCCTGTGGCCGTGTGCTAAACATGGGTCGTGCGCAGTAACACGGGCCGTGCACCAAACACGGCCCTGTCCAGAAGGGCCGTGTGCGAGAATCAGAAGAACCAACACGGCCACCTTGTGGCCGTGTGGCAGAGAACGACTCGTGTTATGTAAAAAGCTGCTAAAAATTCCAAAATCTTCTAGAAGCTTCCCAAGGTGTATAAATACCCAATAATTCAACATTAGATGGAAGATCCGAAATTCACAGCCCTACACACACATCATACACTATTTCGTCCATTCCACACCATCATCTTCATCCATTCTTCATCCTTTGGATCTACCATCATCCCACCATCAATTTCTACATCCAAGTGAAGGAAAATGATCAAGGAAGAAAGGAAAGTGCAAAGAAGGGAAGGAGATCACCATTGAAGTTAGATCAAGGGTGTTTCAATTCAATCTTTGTATTAAACCTCATAGTTTTATCATGAGTTGTAAAGATTTAATTGTCTATGTTAATTTCTTTATGAATATGGTAGGCTAATCTCCCTTGTGAGATTAGCAACATGAGAGTTGTTGGATAATTTTGGGATTTGTGTATTTGAATTCATATGTTGATTGGATCTATGGTTTTTTATCATTGATTATTAATTGCTTGATTCGTATTGATGATTTTGGTTTAGTTGTTCTAAATATGTGATTAGATTGATAAATTAATTATGTGCTTAGGATAATTGAGTGAATCATTTTATCAAACACTTCATGTGCATTATAAATTGTAAAGAGATTGAGAAATCCTTTAGAGTTTAGATCCTTTGATAGAACATATGATTGGTTTGATCGAGAGGTTGATTAATTATGTGAAGGGACTCTCATTTCAAGCTTAGTGCCTAGTTGTAATTGTTTGAGTGAGAACCAACTCATTGAGCTATGTTTAGAACCATATCCTATCCAACTTGAGAGAGAGTTTAGGTGATCTTAGTGTTGGCCCTTAGTCTTCAATCCATGATTCATGTGTATTCAATGCATTCATCTTAGGATTTCTACTTCTTAATTGTTGTTAATCTCACTTTTACTTAATTTGGAAAACCACTTTTCATCCATCTATCTTGTTTGCTAATCGTTGTTTGCTTGCTTGCTTTGATTGATTTAATTTCTTGTTTGATCAAACTACCCATTGATTATTCGTCTCTATAAAATTGCAATAAACGTGATCTCGCTTAAGCTCTTGCGCCGACCTCCCTGTGGTTCGATAAATTGTTCTAATTGGTCATCCCTACTATAAAAATGACTAATCAATTGGTGCCATTGCCGGGGAGGAAACAGTTGCTAATAGCTTGAAGAAGGATCGTTTTGAGTAATCTGAATAGAGACATTTTTTTTATTTTATTTGTTTACTTGTATTTGCCTTTGAAAATCTTGTTCTAATTTCTCTTATTTTGAAGGTGTATGCAAACAAGGTCGAAAGGGAATCAAGTTGAACCAATTGATCTAGAGCTTGAAAACACCTTGAGAAGAAGAAGAAAGGAGATCAATACCAAAAATAGTGATCTAATGGAGAATTTTCAAGAAGATAATCATGTGGAGATAGAGCATGATGGGGAAGGAGGACAAAATGTGAACGTGCAAGACAACGCACCTCAATTCAATGCAAATCTTCCTCAACAAGCCTATCAAAATCATGGAGCTTTCAATAACCAAGTTTTGCTTCAACAAATGGTGCAACAAGTTCTAAGGCAACAAGGCTTTCCACAAGCTTATGCTCCTCCACAAAAAGCATATGTGCCACAACCACCATCTCCGGTGTAACATGGAATGCAAAATGATCAAAGGGTGATTTGGGATTTCTTTATGCTGAGGGCCATGCCACACATGATGGCTCCACCAATCAACGCCAACAACTTTAAAATTAAAGTGGGCTTGATTTCTATGGTGAGAGAGAAACAGTTTAGTGGAACCCCGAATGAAGATCCTAATGCTCAACTAGCTCAATTTGTGGAGATTGCCAACACCTTGAAGATGAATGGGGTGAGTGAGGAATGTATTAAGATGAGGTTGTTTCCATTTTCGTTGAGAGATAGAGCTCGAACATGGCTCTCCACTATTACACCGGGTACGTGCAACACATGTGATGAACTTGCCCAAATGTTCTTGAACAAGTATTTTCCACCTTCTAAGACGCTTCAAATGAAGAGCTTGATTACTCAATTTAAGCAAATGCTTCAAGAGAGCTTTTATGAAGTGTGGGAAAGATTCAAGGATATACTACGCAAGTGTACACAACACGGATTCCCGGGGAATCAACAAGTTGTATTTTTCTATCAAGGACTTGTGAATGGGCAAAGAGTGCTTGTTGATGCTTCGGCGGGTGGATCCGTACTTGGAGTAACTCCGGAGAGGGCCATAAGGATATTTGATGAGATTGCTACAAATGTGTACCAATGGCCAACGGAGCGAGTAAGTGGATGCTATGAGTTTGAAAGTTTTGATCATGGTTAACAAGTTAAGAGTGCTAGTGTTGAACCAAGTATACCAAGCATGGAATTGATAGTGGCAGAGTTGATGAAGCAAATGAGTTTGAATCAAAGTCCAAACCAAGGAGTAAACATGGTTGAAGGCAACATGGATCATGGGATGCTACCTCAAAATATTGTGAATGGTAAACAATGGGCCAACTCTATGCCACGTGTGGAGGATGTGTCATACATGCAAGGAAGAAACTACCAAGGGAATTACCAAAATAATTTTCAAGATTGTTTCAACCAAAGTCAAGGGAACTATCCACCAAGGAAAGGAGGTTTCAATGGTCAAAGTAGTGGAAGCTTGTACCCACAACAACAAAGGCAAGGTAACTTTTCCTACTCTAATCCGAGCAATGCAGTTGCTTATCCGCCGGGGTATCTACCGGGGGCCAAGGCACCAAACATTGAGGGAAGAACATCAATTGATGATCTACATGAACAATTGATCGCTTCAAATAAAACTCAAGATGAAGCATTGAAAAAGGCGGAAGAAGCGAATAAAAAGAGACTCAAAGCTTTGGAATACAATGTTGGACAAATTGCAAGTTCTTTGAGTGCTCAACAAAAAGGAAATCCAGCCACAACCAAAGTGAATCCGAAAACTTAATGTTTATTTGTTGAAATGGAAGAGGAAAGAAAGGTTGAAGAAGGGTTGGTGGAAAGCAAGGTTGTTGGAGAAATCGAAGAAGTAAGTAAGAAAGAAAAGAAGGGGCGTGGAAAAGGGTGCAAGAGGAAAAGAAAGTGGAGGAGAAGGCCAAAGAAGAGGAGTACAAACGTGATTATTGGGGTATTCCGATCACTCCATTCCCTATTCCCTATCCATAAATGTTTGTAAAAGAGGAGAAGAAAAGGGAGTTTGAGGAACATGTGAAGTAGTTAAAGAAGAAGTATGAAGAGAAAATAAAAGAAGAGCAACCCGAAGTAAGTGAATCGATGCAAAAAGGGGGGCCTATGAAAGTTCGTGATCCGGGGAAGTTCATAATCCTTTGTGATTTTGAAGGGAAAGGTACTCTTGATGCATTTTGTGACTTGGGGGCAAGCGTCAACGTGATGTCTCATGCCACGTTCAAAGACCTTGAAATTGAGAGCTAAAGCCTACTACTATCCGTCTTGAAGTAGTAAATGGAGAGGTTGTGAAGCCTCTAGGAATTGTTGAAGACGTGGAGGTGAAAGTGAAAGGGCTAGCTTTTTCGGTCGACTTCATGGTGTTAGAAGTGAAGGCGGACCCTCGAGTGCCACTCATTTTAAGAAGACCATTTCTAGCTACGGGAAGAGCAAGGATTGATGTTGGAAGAGAAGAGCTTTCTTTGAGCTCAAAAGAAAAAAGTGTCACATTTTTGTGTAAAAAAGAAAAAGGAGCCAAATCTCATTTGAAGCCTCCAGATGATTTCATGGATCATGATTCTCTTCTCTTTGACAACTTAAACTCATTTCTTCATGATTATATGAAAATGTCAAATTCTAACATGTCTTCTTATGATGTTGATAGGAAGAAAGCTCCGGACCTTGATTGGAAGCTTGACAAAGGAGAAAGAGGAAGTCCACTAGAATCACTCCTTGATGATGATTTGATGCTCGTGAGCAAGAATGGTGAAGTGGAGCTTGTTGACAAGAAGAAGGTAAAGCAAATATTCAAAGTGAGGATGCGAGGAGAAAGTGGGATGGACCATCCTTTGGTCCAATGATCATGAAATTCCGTCCGGCTTGAAGACGTTAAACTTAGCACTAAATGGGAGGCAACCCATTTTTTTTATGTTTTGATTATTTTGTTGTTTCTTTTGGTCTTGTAGGTGGATTGTGCTCGTGAGAAAAATGCATGTTGAAGGAAGGAGAAGTGCTTAATGGATTTGAGTAGATATGTCACCACTTGTTGTAAACTTAATTCTCGACACTTGTTCCTAGTTAAGTTTGGGGGACTAGTCCGTGGTGAACATAGCTTGAGTCGTGTGGATGCGTATGTTTCTCTACAAGAAGATCATTGATGAAACTATAAAGGTAATTCCACCACTTTTTTGCAAACTTAATTAATTCTCACCTCTTAGTTCGACTTAAGTTTGGGGGGAGAGTGTGTGGTGTGACTCACCATTTGAGTGTGCTTGATATGATGATATATTAGTGATGAGAGGTTTTCTTGTAAAATTGGATCAATTTTAAAAATTTTTTCATGAGTTTGGTTGGATTTTGGTATGATTGGTTGTGTTGAAGTGCATGATAGTCCATATTTTTGATGCAATTGTTGAGCTAATGGTGTTGTATGAGTTTTTGAGTATGAATAAAGGGTACTGGAAGCACGAATGGAGCTTGGAGCGAACGCTTTCCTTACCAAATGCCTATTGAGGGAGTACTCTATACCTTATCACTTCTAATTGATTTTGATTTGGATTGAATGGATTAGCATGCTACTTTATGTGTTATGTTTGTGGGAAGTTTACTTTCGTAATTTAGGATTTCCTTTTCAATCAAAGGTTGGGATGATTGTGAGCTTAATTGTCATGGATGATATAGAATGTGTGCTTTATTGTTAATGATGGTGATTTTTATTCTTGCATGTTATGTGTTTTTGTTTTGTTTCTTGTTTGTTGAGTCTTTATTTTATGTTTTGTGTGTTTTCTTATTTTTGTCTTGGTATGTTTGGTGGTTTGTTTAGGGATGTAGTGAGTCATTTTTGAATATGAGTGATGATATGTTGTGGTGATAAGTGATGACAAATTATAATTAAGAATCCCTACACTTTCGAATTGTGACATGTTTTATTTAACTTGTTAAATTTTAAGATGGATGTAGTGTAATAAGTCCTTTAGGTCCAAGCACAAGCTTGTGAGCGTTTGAGCCTCAACCGTGCATACATGGTTTTTCTTCATGAGTGGATCGGTTGTATTTGATAAGCTAGAACTTACTCAAGGACTATAGGAACGAGCCCGATTTGTGGAGATTAGTGAAATAATCTAAGGCCATCCTTGTCATTTATAGTCATTGCCAAATATTTCCCTACCATGAACATCATTCCTAGTCAACCACTTTGAGCCTTAAAGCCATTTTATTGTGAATTTAGCACATTACAAGCCTTGATTACCCACTTAAGCCTTATATACATAGCTTTTGTGTGAGTAATTGAGGAGGTGTGGATTAGAAAGGTTTGATTAGATAGAAAACGAAGAAAAGAAATGGTAAACAAGTAAGAAAAGGATGAAAAGAGCAAAAACAAGAGGGAACATGCAACCTTATAACAAGAAAATGAGCAAAGAAACAACAAGATGCTCAAGAAAATAAAAATTCAAAGAAGGAAGCATGCATTGAAAGAAGATCAATTCAAGAAAAGTTGATGGATAGTGCTTGTGATCAATTAAGACAAGAAAGAAAGAAATAAAAGTGGAGAAGTTGAAGAAATTGGTCATCTCTTCGATTACTTACACTTGTTTAGTCACTATTATCCATATCTTTCCTACCCTACCAAAGAGCCTATAATTACATCCTTAATTAAAGACCTTTTTGATCACTAATGGAAACTTTGGCGGTTTGTGAATATAGTCCACGAGCAAGTTTATAGTGAGTCGAGCCAATCAATTGATGAGTGTTGTTTCACCACTTTAAAGAGTGTTGAGTGACATTTATAACCTATGTGAGGCTTGGACTAAAAAGGGACTATATTACACTTTTATTCTCTTTTGATTGAATTTGTTAATATTTTTTGCATGTCATGAATTTAATGTTGTAGGATGACTTAGCATAAATTGTAATTCTTATTGCTATCGATGTGTTATTAATTATGTTCGATTAGTCTTTTCCTAGGTGAAAATCTCACCCCGTGGTTTATCATTTTCGTTGTTCGGAGACGCACAACACTTTAAGTTTGGGGGTGTGATGAGTGATATTTTCACCTAAATTTTAGTGCCTTTTTATATCCATTTTCGTATTATTTTATCAGTATTTATGTGTTATTTGGTTATGTTTTGTATTTTTATTGAAATATGTGTGAATGAGCTTAAACCTTGATTTTCAGTTTTTAAAGGATGCTATAAGGAAGACGTAGGAAAAAACGGATTTCAATTCGGAGTTGAAACGAGGGAGAACGAGCTTAAACAGTGAAGTAGAAATAGGGCAGCAAGTACACGGGCCATGTACCAAAAATGGCCCTGTACAGATAGGCTATGCTCAATCGCCAGAAATACCTTCATGGACACCCCTATGGCCATGTGCTGAACACGGGCCGTGCGCAGTAACATGGGCCGTGCACCAAACACGGCCTTGTCCAGAAGGGTGTGCGAGCATCAGAAGAACCAACACGGCCTTGTGTAAAAATCTGCTAAAAATTCCAGAACCTTCTAGAAGCTTGCCTAGGGGTATAAATACCTAATAATTCAACATTAGATGGAAGATCCGAAATTCACAGCCCTACACACACTTCACACACTATTTCTTCCATTCCACACCATCATCTTCATCCATTCTTCATCCTTTGGATATACCATCATCCCACCATCAATTTCTACATCCAAGTGAAGGAAAAGGATCAAGGAAGAGAGAAAAGTGCAAAGAAGGGAAGAAGATCACCATTGAAGTTAGATCAAGGGAGTTTCAATTAAATCTTTGTATTAAACCTCATAGTTTTATCATGATTTGTAAGGATTTAATTGTCTATGTTAATTTCTTTATGAATATGGTAGACTAAACTCCCTTGTGAGATTAGCAACATGAGAGTTGTTGGATAATTTTAGGATTTGTGTATTTGAATTCATAAGTTGATTGGATCTATGATTTTCTATCATTGATTATTAATTGCTTGATTTGTATGATGATTTGTGTGTTTAGTTGTTCTAAATATGTGATTAGATTGAGAATTCAATTATGTGCTTAGGATAATTGAGTGAATCATTTCATCAAACACTTCATGTGCATTATAAATTGTAAAGAGATTGAGAAATCCTTTAGAGTTTAGAACCCTTTGATAGAACATATGATTGGTTTGATCGAGAGGTTGATTAATCATGTGAAGGGACTCTCATTTCAAGCTTAGTACCTAGTTGAAATTGTTTGAGTGAGAACCAACTCATTGAGCTATGTTTAGAACCATATCCTATCCATCTTGAGAGGGAGTTTAGGTGATCTTAGTGTTGGCCCTTAGTCTTCAATCCATGATTCATGTGAATTCAATGCATTTATCCAAGGATTTTCACTTCTTAATTGTTGTTAATCTCACTTTTACTTAATTTGGAAAACCACTTTTCATCCATCTATCTTGTTTGCTAATCATTGCTTGCTTGCTTGGTTTGATTGATTTAATTTCTTGTTTGATCAAACTATCCATTGATGATTCGTCTCTATAAAATTGCGATAAACGTGATCTCGCTTAAGCTCTAGCGCCGACCTCCCTGTGGTTCGATAAATTTTTTTAATTGGTCATCCCTGCTACAAAAATGGCTAATCAGTACCTATAAGTAATAATCTTATAAAATATTTTACATGATCATAGCTGCTCATCCTATAACATTCATTCAACGCAAATTCCTAAAACTTCAATTTCAAATATATCTTCCAACTTATTCTCTAAACTTTAATAAAGTAAATTAGCTATCTAATTTTTAATTTGTGATTAAATACGAAGTTTAAAATTTGAAGGGAGTCATATAATTTGCAGAGATATGTATGGCTGTAATTGTCGGCTCTAATTAAATCTAATACTAAATGAAAAGAAAATTTTTAAATACCTAACGAAAAGTGGGTAAAAAGAGTTTGAAACTTCAGATATAGTACTTCACAAAGTTCAATAGCAATACACACCTTCATTTGAAAGGGTAACTTCAGGAAAAGAAAAAAAAACTTATCCGTTAGAAATGGAACAATAATCCATTAAAAATTATTAAGAGAAAATAAAAGGAAATTTTGTAACACATTTAAAAAAGTGAGAGCATTGTTTTAGCGATAGTATTCAAATTGGAAAGTACTATTCAAAAAATCTGAACAGGCGTAAATGATTAAATTAGAACCAAAAATATTTTTATAAACTCCCACAATTAACAATGAATGAAACTGTGTAAGAAGAAGAGAGATGGACTGTGCCGGCTACGATAATCTTCCAATAATAGATAATCAATATATCTGATAGGCATTCCAACAAATCAAAAAGCAACGAAACAAAAACAGTTCAAGTAGCAAAAATGAGAATATAAAAACCATAATACTATATATAACATGCACCTTGAAGTTTACCAAATATTTAAAGGCATACAGGAATTATGATAAATAGTCCAACATTTGTTTTTATGCTAACCAAAATTTCTCAAGTAAAATATAATGATACACTTTGTAACTTGAAATCTGCATTTTCACCTTCCATTCTAAACGATTATTCAAAAACTTGGGCCCAAAATGGCCTCAAATATATGCAGTGTATTGGTGGTTATGCCCAATCATGTAACTCAACTTAATCACTACACAGAGAATAATTAAATACTACCTCTATCAAGCTTCAAAAACTATCAATGGCAACTTACGTACGTAATAGAACTATCATAACTGCAATCAAAATCAAGAAAAAGCGTAGAAATTTGGAAACAACAATCTACTTGATAAGGAACAATTTAAAATACAGATCTTGAATCCATCCGGTTTCATTCATACCTCATCAAAGATGGCTTCAATAACAAAAATAAAACACTTTTAGCTTCAAAGTCAAACTCCACCTTTCTTCAAAGCCTGAAAATCAAGATACAAAATGAAATCATTATATAAAAAATAATTAAAGTAACACATACTATTAAATCAAATGGTCTTGGTCAATGTCTTGAGAGTGAGGCGATAATATTGCCGACGTCAGCAGCCTCGTACCGCCAGAAAAACTCCACCAACATCAGAAACCCTCTTCCTTAAAATGTTGCCGCCCTCTTCCTTTATCACCTCACCAACCGAATTTTACCAGCAAAGTGACAATGTAGGTCCTCGCACCACAGTTGACGTATTTCAAATTTGGAAAGAAGGGTTTAGTATTTTGGAGCTGTGATCGTAAATCTTCGATTAATAATACTATCAAAAGTTACAATCTGCCCTTTTACTTCACTGTACCAAAATTAACCTTCTTCCTTTTTAAAATGAAATTGATCAGGGTTTTGGAGATTCACGCCACCCTCACGTCTCTTCAACTAATCTACCCACTTCATCTGCATGTGCGCTGCCTATTTACTCTTTCTCTTCATTAACACAAATATTTTTTATTGGCCAAAGGGTTGCAGCTCACATATATTTGTTTATGTAAAAATTATATACATACATTTTTTTTAATAAAAATTGGAAGCATACTTCATTGGTTAAAGAAAGTGGTGTTGCATCCATATTCATGTATCCGTGATTTTCTTTTATTTCTTCAATTTTAATGTAATAAAAAATGTACTCACCCATATTTATATACAGTAAACATGTCCTTTTACTTTTCTTAAATTCCAAAATAATGAATATATATTAGAGAGTAAATATAGTATATTCTAATATATAGATATATAGATATATAGATTAATTTAATACTTTCTCAAGATATTTTCTTTTTTAGTTTAAATCTTTCATTTGTTATACAATTTTTTTAATGTCTACTGAATTTTATAATATAAAACGTTACTAAAAACAAATATTAAATTATAAGTTAACCTCTTCATCAACTTAATATATTTTATTTATTTATTTTAAATTTTCTTAATTTGATTTTTTTTAGTGCAAGGCATTCTAAATGATTCATAATTGAAAAATGAAATTCTAACACTTATTTTTTGTAAAAAATAGTAATTCAATTTAAGTATATATGATGTTTTTTAATCATATGCATAAGAAATTATAAAATTATTTATGATAACCACGGTCTTCATAATATAAATAAGGGTCAATAATTAGAAGGTAAAAAATGTATTTAAGTATTATTAAACGACACATTCGCTTAAAAAAATTGCTGATAAATACAAAATTTTATTTTGTTTTACCCATAAAACCCAACCCATCTGTACATTAGTGTACATTATTAAGATATAACAGAAGTACGCGATTAAATATAATATTTTTACAAATGTACATTACTGTGCATTCTTGAGAGACAAACAGAAAATACGCGATTATAATGAAGAACCCTACTAGTGTACATCAGTGTACATAATATTTATATAAATGTACATTAGTGTGCATTTTTTAGAGAAAAATAAAAAATACGCGATTAAATTGAAGAAACCTATGAATGTACATTAGTGTACATCCTTAAGGAAGAAACAGAAAATGCGCTGCATTCTTGAGAGAGAATAAGAAATACGCCATTAAATTGAAGAATCCCATGAATGTACATTAGTGTGTATCTTGAGGGAGGAACACGATTAAATTGAAGTATATGTTGTTATAATTATACTTAAATCTCTCCTTAAACCTCTCACCCATTATTTTTATCTGATTTATGCACATTAGTTTTCAATGAAACTATTATTACGTGCAAACTTTGAATATTAATCATTGTAAATATGCTGGAAAAAAAATAAGACGTTATGTATTCATCAATAATTATATTAGATCAACGTATCTATTAATAATTAGACTATACATACGCGTATCTACCAGTAATAATCCCTATAAAGGGTCAATAATAGTAGGTACAAAACATATTTAAATATTATTAAATGATACATTCGATTCAGAAAATTATTGATAAATACAAAATCATATATTGTTTTACTCATAATACACATCCACACATTAGTATGCATTATTAAGAGAGAAACAAAAATACGTGATTAAATATCCATACTAATGTACATTAGTGTGCATTGTTAAGAGAGAGAGAAATAAAAAATACACGATTAAATATACATACTAATGTACATTAAGTGTGGATTAATGTACATTAGTGTGCATAGTACAAAAATACGCGATTACATATCCGTACTAATGTACATTAGTGTATAATCTCTTTGATTTTAGCGTAAGATTTAATTTCTTTAAACAAATATTGATCACCACAGGTTTAAGAGAGAGAGAACAGTTGTTGCCATTGAGAAATCTGTGTTTGCTATTTTAATGTGATTTAGTGCACATTAGTGTACAATTAAAGTATTGATGGCTAGAGATTTAAGAAATACGAAGGGGTTGTTGCCGTTAGAGAAATAATTATTAGCTATTATTATCTGATTTAATTAGTATTCAACCAAAATATTGTTAAGTACAAACGTTAAATATTAATCGTTATGAATAAGGGTATTGCTAGAAAAAAAGACGATTTGTATTCATCAGTATTTATATTAAATTGATTTATCTGTCAGTAATTAGACTATATATACGCGTACCTATAAGTAATAATCCCAAGAAAAGGGGTACTTACTATAAGGTACATTAAAAATTCTTTTATTATTATGAGATACACACGTACAAAAAAATTACTACTTACTACATAAATATATAGTGATATTCCAATATTACCCTTACAATGTGCTGTACATAAATATTTATGTGCAGCATAAAAGTTCTTGTGCAGTAAAAAAAGTGTGTGCAGTGATGGTATTTTCTCAATACACAATAATCCCCAAGTGTAGCTTAGATAAGAGACCAACTTATATATCAAACCCAAAGGACGATTGGTTATCAATTTATTATTATTTAAATTAAAAGAAACTATTGTTGGCAATTTGATTGTATAATGATTACTAATCTAATAAACAAAATAAATAAATAATAAATAAAATAGAGACAATAGAGGATAAACGAGAGTTAAACAAGTGAGAACATAGGTAGCTCTTCGCGCCATCCAGTTTCACTAATTAATCTCCCTTCCACATGTCAATGTCCTACTCTGCCTTGTGGACTATGGACGCATCACTAAACCATGCAAATCTACTCTATAGACATAAGCAAATAAGCGTGTAACACATGTGAATTAACTTGGAGCAAGAACATAGTTATACCTCCCTTTCTAGGTACTATCAATATCAATTATTTTCCGTGCACTAAGTACTCTAACCCGATATGATCTCCCTTTATAGGTACTATATAATTTTCCTCTTTATCCTACTTACTGACCCGAGTTCAATTCAAGTAATAAATAAACATATAAGATAGTTCTAATAAAACTTCGAAGTCCCCTCACTTAGAATCATAACATAAAATCATGCTCAGCAGTGAACGCACTCAAGCAATAGCTAAGATATGCATTCAGACTCTACATAACAGTTAATGATGCACAAAAAAACTCTGAGTATGAATTAATAAAACATTATCTTATATAAAATAAATTCACAAGTAATGCTGTATGGAGTATACACACAGAAGTTCAATTAACTAGATAAAAACCTTCATAACCCTAGAATTACCAAAGCGGTTTAGCCCATGACGTCTTGAACAACGTTCATGGTGATTAGATAGATCTTACCCATAGTCTTGAAAATTACAAGAAAGATTAAGTTGCGAAATAAACCCAAGATGTGGGCGCTGTCGCTTCTCACTCCGTCTTGAATCTTCACTTGGTTCTCACTTGATTCGCTGCATGAATCTCTCTCTACGACTCCGTAGGTTGGAGTTTACACTTGGATGTGGTGTAGGATAGATGTGGAATCTAACTCTCTTTTTTTATAAGATCTGCATCCCTTTTTATACTTGTAGACTCTCCTTACGGACCTTTATTGGACTTTTTCTTGGAAAATACATCAATTCATACACAGGATGGTCGAAATTACCAAAAATAAACTCGCGTGTCCCCACTCGACCAAGATGCTTTAGGTCTGGCGGGCTCGGCCAGATCAAGTGATGGTCGTGCGACCTCCCTATCTGCTGAAACTCTGTACAGTGCTCCTGCTCAACCATATCTGCCATCGCTCGAGTGGAGTCTCGGTATTTGTATTTTCTAATTCTGAGCACTTCTGACATGTTTTCCTGTATAAATATGCTCAAATATCATCAGTAACATCTGATTCGTGGATTTTCCATAAACATACCGATTTGCCTTGATAATAGCCCAAATTGTACTCAATTTCCACACAAATCAGAGCTCAAAATACGTGAATTATCACTCTCATCAAACCCCTAAACTTATATGTTGCTCATCCTGAGACAACAAAATCAAATCAAAGGCAAGAGAGTGTGATTCACATGATCCTCATACATGCACAACTTAATAACATATGCAATTTCATCAAATCAAAACATGCAATTATCACACTTTTCATCTATGTAAAAACATCAATCATTAACAATACTTCTAAGGGTGCTAAGTCATCTAGCTCACTAGGTAAGTGTTTACTCTCGCTCTCAAGTGTAAATGATGTACACTTCAAGAGTTAGTACATACGCTCATAATCAATTCACACACCCGCGTAACCATAAGCTTGGCAAAAGTCTCCAAGATCAATTAATAATCGTCTCAATATTAGGATCACAAAGGACTTGTGATGAGTGTGTAAATTCACGAATCTTGCCCCTGGATTTGTGCTATTATGAAGTGTTTGAAGGTTGTAATCAGCTGTAAACCGATATATATTGCAAAAATACGTGGATTAGGTGTTGTTGAAGCCATTTGAGTGGTTTTTCAAAGGAAATCGGAGTGAAAGTGTTGAAATCTGAAGAACAGAAGTCGAAGCCATTCGTTTGGGCGAAGCAGTAGTGCAATTCAACCAGAAGGAGGTCAATTCGATCAGCCCTTTTGGTCGAATTGGCAGAATAACACGAGCAGAAGGTGGATTCGACCACGACATGGGGATTCGACCTTGGCATCAGGTCGAATCTAGGTCAAATTGATTGGCGGAGATGTCAATTCGACCTCATCACTTCAATTCAACCAGAGTATCTGGTCGAATCAAGCACCTGTGACTTACAGTAGGTTAATTCGACCTCCAATTCGACCTGGAGGGGTGAATTTGACATGTTGATGAAGTCGAATTGAGCCTCAGAATCTTACCATATCCGTATTTTTACATCCTCAATGCGTGTGATCACTTAAAAAGCCCATTCCAGGCCTGGGAGGCGCGATTACAAGTATAAAAGAAGGATTATGCAGTAATAGATATATATCATGCGATCAAAAGGACGAGATGTAGAGAGTGAAGAGGAGAGCGATCATCCATCATCCAGAGGGGCTGAAAGAGAGGTTCCGCTGGAGATTCAAGTAAGATCGGTCCAACTAACCATGATTGTTCTTAGATCAATTATGGGCTAGAGCCGCCACGGTAGTTCTAGGGTTATGAAGGTTTCTTGAGTTAATTTATCTTCCATGTGTAAACTCCGTACAAAACTACATGTGGTTTATTTTATATAAGATTGCGCGTTTTTAATCTATTCTCAAAGTCGTTATGTGCATCAATAATTGTTGTGTAGAGTCTGAATACATAACTTGGTTATTGGTTGAGTGCATTCACTGCTGAGCGGGATTTTATGTTATAATTCTAAGTGAAGGGATTCGAAGTCTTATTAGAAATATCTTATATGAATACTTGTTAATTGAATCATATTTGGGTTAATAAGTAGGATAAAGAGTATAACTTCATAGTACCTATAAAGGGAGATCATATCGGGTTAGAATACTAAGTGCAGGGAAAATAATTGATACTGATAGTACCTAGAAAGGGGGTGAATTATATCTCTTGCTTCGAGGATATTCACACATGTCATACGCATATTTACTTGTGTCTATAGAGTGAATTTGTATGGTTTAGTGATGCGTCCATAAACCACAAGCAGAGTCGGACATCGTCACACGAAAGATGAATTAATAAGTGGAACCGAATTACCTGAAGAACTACCTACTATCTTACTTGATCACAACTCACTTATCTCTTCTTCTTGTTATATTTACTTGTTATTGTAATTATTATTTGTTAATTAATCTCAAAATCACAACCATTATAATTCCCAACATAGTTTATATATACTAGAATATAATTAAATTGATAATTATCCATCCGTTGGGTTCGATATATAACTTGATCGTTTATCTAAGCTACAATTGATATCCTTCATACTTGAGGATTAATTGTGTGTTGAGAAAACGCTCATCAAGTTTCTGGCGCCGTTGCCAGGGACAACATAAAATATCTTTTTTTTTATTTCTAGTATATTTAAGACTATCTTAATTCGTGTTTTATGTTCTAACTCTTAATCTTTTCAGGTGTATGCTTACTAGATCAAAGGCTGGAAAGTTGGCAACTTTTAATCCGAAGATCGGGGCATCAACAAAGAAGAAAAAGAGTAAGATTCAAAGCAAGAAAGAAGAACCAACTACAACTCTGAATTTTGGAGTGGAAGTGGACGAACTGAACTCAGAAGAGACTGAAACTGTGGTTGATTTGACAACAAAAGCAGAGGAAGTCGACATGGCAAATGAAAGGGCCTATCCGGACAATCTGGCCATTCGTGAAGTCTTTAAGAATAACGGGGCTGGAAACTTTGGGCTTCTAGGAGCAAGGGGGCTAATGTGGATTTCGACCTTCACCCCACTCTTTTTAGCATGATAGAAAGGAACTCCTTTGTAGGAGGGACTTTCAAGGATCCGCAGCAGCATCTAAATAAGTTCTTAGGCTATGCAAGTACTCAAAAAGATGCAAAAGAACATGAAGATGCTAGGAAAATTCTCTTGTTTAAATTCTCGCTTACTGAAAGGGCTAGAGATTGGTACGACACTATTAATGCAGCTGAATGCACTACTTGAGAGCAATTGAAGTTAAAGTTCTTGGAAAGATACATGCCACCTTCAAAGGTGTTCAAGATGAAGCAAGACATTAACCAATTTTCTATCGGTAGTGGAGAGAAGTTTCATGAAGCATGGGACAGATTCAAGGACATGCTTCGTAAGTGTCTACAACATGGGCTATCTAAAGCTCAATATATCAGCATATTCTACATGGATTGGACTGTGATTCTCGTGTGTTATTGGATGTTTCTTCTAATGGAGCATTGCTTACTAAGTTATCCGTAAAGGCTGAGAAACTTTTTGAAGATATTTCGATGAACTCAATAGATTGGCCAACTGATAGAGTGAGAGACACTTACGTCCTTGGAAAAGTGGTAAAGTTGAACATGCTATGGTGAAAACAAGTAGAGAAGATGAGATCGTCTCTAGCTTGTCAAATATCAACAAGCTACTTGAGTCCCAACAAAAGCAAAGCAGTGATATATCTCAGTGCATACCAATCATGCAGCAGGAAATAATGAATGATGGCACGATCCAAGAGGAGATGGAAGAAGCAAACGATGCTATGGGCCAAAGTATTCAAGGAACGAGGTTTCAAAATCAGGACAATAGGAATTACCAAGGGAACTACAACAATCATGGTCCCCCAGTTAATTATCAACAGCCTAGGAGGCCGGAGTTTTCATGGAGTAATCCTAACAATGCAATTCAACCTCCGATGGGTGTTGATCCAGGTGCGATAGTGAAAGAAGTAAAGACAGGTTTCGAGAATACGGTGAATAGGTACATGACTAGGAATGATACTAGAGTGGATCGTCTTGAGGCTAAGTTAGAGAAGAAGATTGATGCAAACTATAAGGATTTATCCAAGCAAGTGAAGGATCTTACATTGTTGATGGGGGAGATGGCAAGAAGTGTTAACAAGCTCACTCAAAATATTGAGAAAGGAAAGCACCCGTCGCAAAGTATTAAGAATCCAAAGTCCTCCAATGCCATCACATTGAGTTCTGGAACACTGTACAAGGAATCGATGAGGCCAGAATCAAAATTGGAAACGTCGAGGGCTCAATTCGACCCCAATTCGACCAACACCACATGTCAAATTCCGCAGGAGAGGTCGAATTGGACGTCTAGAAGTGATTTGGAAGCAACAAAGCATCGATTCGACCAAAACCAAATCAATTCGACCAAGGGTCCAGGTCAAATTGAGGTCGAATTTACCCTTCCGGAGCACTCTGTTTCATCAGAAGCCCAATTCGACCAGTAGCCATTCAATTCGACCAGACCGCAAGGTCGAATTGAGGTCGAATCGGGGGGCAGAAATCTTAAAGTTAGCCAATTTGACCAGGGGGACTTCAATTCGACTAGACCTTCAGGTCGAATCGAGCATACTTGGTGAGAATAGAGTTCCAGGTGCACAATTCGACCACTACGTGCCCAATTCGACCAGATCACCTGGTCAAATTGAGGTCGAATTATCCCGTAGAGTACTTGTTTCTTCACCAAATACTCCTCATGATGTGAACATTACTACATTGGTTCCAAATGAGCAGAATACTGAGATCATAGCAGAGAAGAAGTGGGAAAAAGCCAAGAGGTTGAGAGCCGAAAAGGATAAAGTGGAGAAGGTCGAGCGTGATGAATGGGGTATCCCCAAAACAAAGATACCTCCGTCGTTTCCTTATAAGATGGTTAAGAAAGGATTGGAAGAGAAGTTCAAGAAGTTTTCAGATATCATAAATAAGATAAGCTTGAGTATTCATTTCTCTGAGGCAATATTGGAGATGCCGTACTATGCCCGATTCCTTAAGGATATACTATTGAAAAAGAGAAGCTTGAACGAAGTTGAGATGGTGAATTTGTCTAAAAATTGTAGCTCGATTATCCAAAGGAAACTGCCACAGAAGATGAAGAATCCGGGAAGCTTCACTATCTTGTGTGAGATTGGAAAAGGGCCGGCACGACGAGCCTTGTGTGATCTTGGGGCAAGCATCAATTTGATGCCACTGTCTATCTTTCAAGGGCTTGGTTTAGGGAGTTATCTCCTATAATAGTTGCTCTACAATTGGCGGACAGGTCGATGACTTTTCCAAAGGATATCATTGAAGACGTTCTTGTTAAAGTGGAGAAACAAGTTTTTCCCGTGGATTTTCTTATACTTGAGTTGGAAGATAAGGATAATATCCCTCTTATCTTGGGGAGACCTTTCCTTGCTACTGCTGGAGCCATGATTGATGTTCAAAAGGGGGAGCTTAGGTTGCGAATGGATAAAAAAGAGGTCATATTCAACCTTGACAAAGCAATGAAGATGCCTATGGAGTCACAATGTCATAGTATTGATGTGGTGGAGGATATTGTGAAGGAAGATATGTCTTTGATCCTGTCAAAGGACTCGCTTGAGACATGCTTGATGGAGTCTCTTACTTATCCCACTACGGAGCTTGATGATCTCTCCAATGAGGTATGTATTGAATATCTTGAAAACTTACTTGCTTTGGGTGATGATAGGTATGAATTGGAGAAATCTAAGGTTGAAGAAGTAAAGTGAACTAGGAAGTACTTGCCGTTGGATAGAGAGAGCACTCTGATGGAAGAAAAGAAAGAGGAGCTGAAACCGTTACCGGAACACTTGAAGCATGCCTTTCTTGGTCACAATAAAACATATTCGGTAATAGTATCTTCTTCCCTTGACGATGATCAACTTGAGGAGTTGTTAGATGTTCTTAGGAAGTACAAGTCTGCAATTGGGTGGTCTCTTGATGATTTAAAAGTTATTAATCCTTCATATTGCATGCATAGAATAAGGTTGTTAGATCAGGCCAAGAGTAGTATCCAAAATCAGCGGAGGGTGAATCCCGCGATTCAAGAAGTGATTAGGAAGCAAATCCTAGCGTGGTTAGATGCTGGAATTATTTATCCAATTAGTGATAGTCCCCATGTGAGTCCATTGCATGTTGTAGATAAGAAGGGGGGCATGAATATTATGAAAGACGAAGATGGAGAGACAATAGCCACTAAGATTCCAACGGGATGGCGTGTGTGTACTGATTATAGGAAACTGAATGAAAATACATGCAAAGACCACTTCCCCTTCCTTTCATGGATCAAATGCTGGGTCTATTGTTTCTTGGATGGGTACTCGAGATATAATCAAATCATGTTTGCTCCCGAGGATCAGGAAAAGACTACTTTTACTTGCCTATATGAGACTTTTGCTTTTAGAAAGATGCCATTTGGATTGTGTAATGCGCCTGCTACTTTTCAGCGCTGCATGATTGCAATTTTTGGTGGGTTGATAGAAAAGATCATGAAGGTGTTCATGGATGATTTTTCTATATTTGGTTCCTCCTTTGATATTTGTTTATCTAACCTTGCTACTTTGTTAAAGAGATGTCAAGAAACTAATCTTATCTTGAATTGGGATAAGTGCCACTTCATGGTGAGAGATAAGATTGTTCTTGGGCATCATGTTTCTGCCAAGGGATTGTAGGTGGATAGAGCTAAAGTGGTGGCAATTGAGAAGCTTCCACCACCGACCAATGAAAGAGGAGTGTGCTCCTTCCTTGGACACGCTGGTTTTTATAGAAGATTTATCAAAGACTTCTCAAAATAATCCAAGCCCTTGTCTCATTTACTTGAAAAGTATGTTCCTTTTGTTTTTGATGATCAATGTCTAACAACTTTTCTGGTTTTGAAAGAGGCGCTTATTAATGCACCTATCTTGATCACACCGGATTGGACTCAGCCATATGAACTTATGTGTGATGCAAGTGATATAACACTTGGAGTGGTGCTCGGGCAGCTGAGGGAAAAGAAGTTCTGCGCCATCTACTATGCGAGTAAGACTTTTGATGCAGCACAAAAGAACTACACTATGACTGAAAGGAGTTTTTAGCTGTGGTGTATGCATTCAACAAGTTTCGACATGCGATGTATGGGGGATCGATTTTGAAAGATTGTGAAACCTATGTGGCGACATGCGATGATGTCAACGGATGGGGAATATAAGTAGGAGAGATGAGATGCCACTTCAACCGAGCATTGTTGTAGAGATCTTCGATGTATGGGGGATCGATTTTATGGGGCCTTTTCCCCCGTCTATTGGATTTCTCTACATTATTTTAGTTGTTGATTATGTTTCTAAGTGGGTGGAAGCCATTCCTACTCGCTTGAATGATTCAAGGAATGTTATATTTTTCTTAAAGAAGCATATCTTTGCCCATTATGTAGTTCCTAGAGTACTAGTGAGTGACGGAGGTTCTCATTTCGTCAATAAACTTCTGGAGAAGGTACTTAAGGATTATGGTGTCAAGCATAGAGTTACTACACCCTATCATCCTAAAGCGAATGGGCAAGCGGAAGTCTCTAACCATCAAGTGAAGCAAATTTTGGAGAAAGTGGTTGGAATCAATAGGAAAGATTGGGCTATGAAGCTCGATGATATTTTGTGGGGGTTCCATACTGCTTATAAGATGGTGTTGGATATGTCACCGTACCAAATTATCTATGGGAAGCCGTGCCACTTACCCGTGGAGATCCAACATAAAGCTTTTTGGGCTTTAAGAAGCTTGAACTTATCTCTTAAGGATGTGAGAGAGTTGAGGATGACTCATATTAATCAACTTGATGAGTTTAGAAATCGTGCTTACAAGAATTCAGTGATTTACAAGGAGAGAATGAAGAAGTTGAATGATTATAAGATCTCATACAAAGAGTTCAAGCAGGTGATGAGGTATTACTTTTTAACTCTCGTTTGAAGCTTTTCGCAGGGAAATTGAAGTCGAAATGGACGGTTTTGTTCATGATTCATAGAGCATGTGGAGGGGGAGTATTGATCTTATGGACAAAAATGGAGACATTAGCATGGCGAATGGGCATCGATTGAAGCATTATAAGTCATCGGATGATGCTTGTGTCGTCTTTGAAGATACCTTACAGTGAATTGGTTCCGTTGTGACTCTTCGACGTTAAATAAGAGCGCCTGTTGGGGGAGCTTTCCCTTCCATTTTATTGCTTTATTTCATTAGTGTGTGTAAGAAATTTTTATATTTGAAGTGCTTACTTATCAGCAATTAGATCTCTTTGCAAACTTAGTTTCGATTATAGTTTCTACTAAGTTTGGGGGGGTGTGAGGTACTTACCTCAATACGCACTGATAGTATAAACTTTTCTTTGTGACGTTTGTTAGGGGAGTTAATTTTTTGCGTCATATTAAAACTTTAACCAGTTTTTATGTGTCAATTTTTTATAACTTGCCTAATGTTTAGTGGTATTTTGTTTCGTATTTTGAGTTGTTTACGGAGTTACTCGTGAATGTTAAGCTTTAGGATTAATTCTTGATGAAGATATGCTCTATTTTGGTACCTAATGCTCTATTTTGGTAGCCCAATTTGACCTGAGGCATGGCAATTCGACCAGAGGCCCTGGGCAAATCAAGGTCGAATTGAAGTGTGCAAACTTCCAATAAGCCAATTCGACCATGACTGTTTTAATTCGACCAGCAGATCGGGTCGAATTGAGGTTGAATTGAGGACCTGAAACTTACAGTGCGTGGATTCGATCTGAGGCATGTCAATTCGACCAGGGGACCAAGTCGAATCGAGGTCGAATTGAAGGTGAA
The DNA here is from genome assembly GCA_023678885.1 of Pogostemon cablin. Classification (NCBI taxonomy): domain Eukaryota; kingdom Viridiplantae; phylum Streptophyta; class Magnoliopsida; order Lamiales; family Lamiaceae; genus Pogostemon; species Pogostemon cablin. The sequence goes on from CM042976.1 coordinate 9,473,815, forward strand.
AGTTGTCCAGAATGTCAATTCGACCACGATGGCGTTAATTCGACCTCGTAGACAAGTCGAATCGAGGTCGAATTGGGCCAGGTAAGTGTGTTCTTAACCCTGATTTTCATACCCATTCGATCACTTTGCACGCCACCTCCACTCGAATTTATTTCTGATCAAAGAACTTTGCCTCTAATCGTCAATCCTACTCGTTTTTCCATCGATTAAACTTTATTCCATCCTTAATCCCTTCGATTCGTTGCGTATTTGGGCGAAATTAGTTGTAATCTAGGGTTCTTAGCGCGAATTTGGAGAGTCATTCACTTGTTCGATTTCAGCCATGGACAGAACAAAAGGTATGTTTTCTCAACTCAATAACCTAGGATTGATGTTCTATGTGTTGATTTTGGTATGGGTAAGTTGATTAAACTTGTTTTGTTGAGGATTCATGGTGATAGTTGAATGATTGTGAACAATTTATGAATACTTGTTTGGTTCGGTTTGATTGCTTAGTTGATGTTAGAACCTTGAGTTCTATGTTAATTTTTGGGTGATTAAGGAGTGTGATTGATAAGCAGGTTGATTATGGACTAGAATTGTTGAATTTGAGTAGTTCCTTATGATTGTTCATGTCGAATTACTTGAATTAATGAAGCATGCTTGTTGTTGATTATTATGCTTGATTGATGTTGGAATCATGGTGAATAAACAAGAGGATTGAGTATTTGATGAGAATGGAACAAGTTGGATTTGGTTGATTATGCATTGAAACTTGAAGTCTTGAGTAGAGTAGGATGCTAGTCAATTACTTGGTTTGTTTTCCATGTTGGTTGTTATTGAAGTATTGTTTTCAGGACAAGGAAAAGATAAGGGAAAGGAAGTTGAAGTTCGATCTAAGAAGAGGCAGGATAAGCCTACTCGTGAGGATAATGTGACTAAGAAGTTGAGGCTGAAGGAGAGTTTACCTGCAAACTTCAATATCCTAATGAATGAGTGGGACGAGATTAAGGAGAAATGGGCTGAAGTTTCTGAGAAGATACCTGGAACAAGGTATCAAGATGACGATGCTATGCTCACGATGAGGATCCAAGATGATATATTATGGATATTTGATCAAGTGGGGATCCGGCATTTTATGGAGCTGAAGAAGCCGACATATTTCCATGTGATAGCTGAGGTTCTATGCTCTATTACGATTGAGAAGGATCTTATGGGATTCCCTTATGAGTGCACCTTCCATCTAGGGAGGGTTATGAAGACATGGTCGGCGGAGGAGATTAATGTGCTGTTTCAGACTCCTACAGAGATTGCTCGGATGGAGAATGGATTCTTCAATGCTAATAGGATTTGACGAGAGATTTCTGTGAAGAATGGAGATTTTAAGACTCAGGATGCTCGTGCTTTGATGATCAAGAATCATGTACTCCGTTATATAGATAGGGTGTTGAGCAACACGCTATTTTCTCGCTCTGAGGGTAGTTGTGTGTCGAGAGGAGAGCTTTATGCTTTATGGTGCATGCTGAACGGGGTGAAGTTCAATGTGGGTTCGTATTTTATCTATCAGCTGAATTGGTTGAGGATCCACGGGTTTCAGAAGGTGAATATTGGAGGATTGCTCACGACTGTGGTTGAACATTATCACATGGATTTCGCCGACATCACACATGTTCTTGGAAAGCCTGATTTAGTGATGTTTACTTGTGTAAAGGTAGGATTTGCTCACTTTTGAGATGGGGATTGGTTCTTTAAGAGGGGTCCTAAGCCCTTCACTTTCATGTTCCCCTTCGATGTGAGTGACCTGACTACCATTTGGGAGGAGAGGAATAAATTGATGAGCTCGTTGGGACACACTGCCTTGTTCGTTACTGTTTGGACGAGTGGAAATTGGAGGATTATGGCTCAGATGTGTGCAGCCGGTAATATTGAGGAGCTGCGACAGATTATTGTGCAGGGAGAGTTCCGCCCACAACATCCACAGCAGCAGCCACCACCGCAGCAGCAGCATGGAGGTAAGGACGAGCATCAGGAGATGGATATCCCGGAGTAGCATGAGCAGGTTCCACGACCCGCCACGGCAGCAGCAGTGGGCTGGTCTGGATGAGTATACACGAGAGCAGTTCCGTCTATTGAATAAGCATTTGTCCACGATCAACGCGAATCAGTATGAGACAAATAGACAGCTTGAGCTCGCGAATGCCAACTATGCCATGCTTAATGATTGGTACAAGGGCATGAATGAGCGGGTTGGTAAGCTGAGTGATCGTGTTGACTATTTGGGTAGACACATCAGTGATCTGCACAGGATTGTGGAGCGAAGGCTTGATGAGATGAGATGAGTGATGATGATGATAAGGATGATGATGCTCCGGAGGAGTAGAGCTGTAGGTTTTTTGTGTTCTCCGATTCATCTCATCTCCATTCTTCTTTTATCTTTACAGGATGGGTGTGTCTTGCGTGAGTGGCATGTATTTTATTTGCTATATTTGATCATCTCGGATGTGGATTGTGAGGAGCGACTATGATGCATTAGTTTGGATTTGTAGAGAAGCTTGTATGATTGATTTTGATATATGGGTTCATGGATTTTGTGCATTCATATGTTCATGTGTTAATTTTCATTGATGAGAAGCATGTATAATTTGATAAGTATGTAGGGTTCTTGTGAAATTGATCTTGATTATATGCTATGAGGAGTACTTAGGATTCTATTTACCCATGTGAGGATTTGAGCCTTATAATCATACTTGATCATGATAGTTTATTCTTGAGAGAATCATTCATATGAATGTATTCTAGAACTTGGCTTAGAGTCTTGTGTGAGATTTACAATTGGTGAATTGCTAGGATATGATCTTAGGTCATTCTTGGTTACTTGAGTTACTTAGCCAAATTTTACCTTCCCATTGATTATGTATATCTTTGGTAGCCCCGTTTGAGCCTTAAAAAGTTTTTTCTTTGGCAAGCCGAATAAAAGAGCCTTATTTAACCTTTACTTGAGTTTTGTTTAAATACCCTATTCATTGGTAGAGAGTTGAGGTGAATAATTGTTGCAAGAAGAAGGAAGATAGAATGTGGTTGAGTAAAGTAAAAGAAGTGTATGGTTAAATCTTGTTTAGGGGTAGTGCCTGAAACTGGTACCCTGATTGCTGTTAAGAAGGGTAGTGCCTACAACCGGTACCCGAGTTATCAAAAGAAGAATGATGTTGATGTAAGAAAGAGAAGGAAAATTCAAAAATTACAAGTGCAAGAGAAAAAATTGGAGGAGAATATGTAGCCGAATGAAGAAAGCAAGAACCTCCAAGGTCACTCTCTACTAGTGTTTGAGTCACTTTAACTAAATTTTCCTACCCTTTCCCAAGAGCCAACATTACAACCCGAAAACAAGTCCTTTGTGATCCTAGTCATGAGTTGATTGTGAGTTGATGTTTGAGACCCTTGCCAATCTTATGGTTACGCGTGAGTATGGATTGAGTATGAGCTTATACAGTAACCTGTTAAGTGCAATTAACACTTGAGTGAGAGAGTAAACACCTATCTTGTGAGCTAGATGATTTAGTACTCCGAATGGTAATATGATTGAGTAATGTTTTGCATGAATGATATGTATGATGCAAGAAATACTTATTTTTAATTTATAAAATTGCATGTGTAATATGTGTTGTACTTGGTGATCTCGTGAATTATACACGACTTCTTGGTTTGATTGCGTTGCCTCGGGACGAGCAACATGTAAGTTTGGGGGTTTGATGAGTGTGTAAATTCACGAATCTTGCGCCTGAATTTGTGCTATTATGAAGTGTTTGAAGGTTGTAATAGGCTGTAAACCGATATATATTCTGAAAAGGCGCAGATCAGGTGTTGTTGAAGCCATTTGAGTGAATTTTCGAAGGAAATCAGAGTGGAAATGTTGAAATCTGAAGAAAAGAAGTCGAAGCCATCCGTTTGGGCAAAGCAGGAGTGCAATTCGACCAGAAGGAGGTCAATTAGACCAGCCCTTTTGGTCGAATTGGCAGCATAACCTGAGCAGAAGATGGATTCGACCACGACAGGGGGATTCAACCTGCGCATCAGGTCGAATCGAGGTCGAATTGATTGGCAAAGATGCCAATTCGACCTCGTCATTTCAATTCGACCAAGGCATCTGGTCGAATCAAGCACCTGGGACTTACAGTAGGTCAATTTAACCTCCAATTCGACCTGGAGGGGTGAATTCGACCTGTTGAGCCTCGGAAACTTAGCATATCCATATTTTTACACCCTCAATGCGTGTGATCATTTAAAAAGCCCATTCCAGGCCCGGGAGGTGCGATTACAAGTATAAAAGAAGGCTTATGCAGCAATAGATATATATCACGCAATCAAGAGGACGAGACATAGAGAGTGAAGAGGAGAGCGATCATCCATCATCCGGAGGGGCTGCAAGAGAGGTTCCACTGGAGATTCAAGTATGTTCGGTCTAACTAACCATGATTGTTCTTAGATCAATCATGGGCTAGAGCCCCTTCGGTGGTTCTAGGGTTATGAAGGTTTCTTGAGTTAATTTATCTTCCATGTGTATACTCTGTACAACACTACTTGTGGTTTATTTTATATAAGATTGCGCGTTTTTAATCTATACTCATAGTCGTTATGTGCATCAATAATTGTTGTGTAGAGTCTGAATACATAACTTGGTTATTGGTTGAGTGCGTTCACTACTGAGCAGGGTTTTATGTTATAATTCTAAGTGAAGGGATTCCAAAGTCTTATTAGAACTATCTTATATGAATACATGTTAATTGAATCATATTCGGGTTAATAAGTAGGATAAAGAGTATAACTTCATAATACCTATAAAGGGAGATCATATCAGGTTAGAGTACTAAGTGTACGGAAATTAATTGATACTGATAGTACCTAGAAAGGGGGTGAATTATATCTCTTGCTCGGAAGATATTCACACGTGTCATACTCATATTTACTTGTGTCTATAGAGTGAATTTGCATGGTTTAGTGATGCATCCATAAACCACAAGGCAGAGTCAAACACTGTCTCACGGAAGATGAATTAATTAGTGGAACCGGATTACCTGAAGAACTACCTACTATCTTACTTGATCACAACTCACTTATCTCTTCTTCTTGTTATATTTACTTGTTATTGTAATTATTATTTATTAATTAATCTCAAAATCACAACCATTATAATTCCCAACATACTTTAAATATACTAGAATATAATTAAATTGATAATTATCCGTCCCTTGGGTTCGATATATAACTTGGTCGCTTATCTAAGCTACAATTGATATCCTTCATACTTGAGGATTAATTGTGTGTTGAGAAAACGCTCATCAACTTGTCTTATGGGTTGCAATGTTGGCTCTTTCGTAAAGGTAGGAGAATTTAGGTAAAGTGACTAATTCACTAGTAGAGAAGTACCTTGGAGTTTTGCTTTTCATCAAACAGCTTCATTATACTTCTCCATCATCATTCTCATTATCTTTTGAATTCTACTTCTCCTTCTTTTCTTTGATCAACATCTTCCTCCTTCGAAGTACAAGGGTATCAATTTCGGGCACTACCCTTCTAAGCAGTTGGGGTACCGGTTTCAGGCACTTCCCTTAACAAGATTTAACCACAATCTTTCTTCACCACTAGCACAAAATTTTCTTCCTTGCTTTCTTAAATTTCATCAATAGCAATTTATTCACCTCAACTCTCTACTAATAAATAGGATATTTAAAGGTTCAAATAAGGGAATAAAGGCTTGCCAAAGAAAAAATATTCACGGGCTCAACAGGGCTTCCAATGATATACAAATTATACGGTAAGGTATATTTTGGCTAAGTGGCTCAATTATCAATAATGGCCTAAGATCATCTCCTAGTATCTATCAATCATAATCTCAAACAAGACTCAACCTAAGTTCTAGAATATAAACGTATGAATGATACTCTCAAGAATAAACTATCATGCGTTGATGTATCATGATTAAAATGCTCAAAGATTCACATGGGTAATAGATTCACATTAATTAACATCAATCATGCAATCAACATCAATCTCTACATAAACTATAAGTAATAATAAACAATACATGCCTTTCTCCAACAAAATCAGCATATATCATAAGTAAAATGCATATGCATACCAAAGAGTCAATATCAATCTATCAATCATCACCAAATATACAAATATCCATCATCACCATCAATATACTCGATACGGTACATACCACTCACGCATGAATCTCATAAAACCCAAACTCAACCACCACTCAATACTCTACCTGTCAAATGAAAAATAAAAGGGAGATGAGAGGAAACAGACAAAGGGAACAACCTGGCACGCTCTACTCCTCCGGAGCATCATCATCATCACTAATCTCCATACGCCATAAATCGAAGTCCCTTTGAAGAACCCAAAGCTTCCTATCAACTTCTCGATAGTTAGCCTGCATATGTCCCAACCTTCTATCTCTATCCTCGTACCTTAGGTTGAGTGCAGCATAATTTGTGTTTGCCAAAGCAAGTTGGTGGTTCGTCTTTTGCTGGTTCGTATTCAATGTGGCAAAGTGCTCATTCATCATTCTGAAGTACTCTATATAAAAGCGATCCTGAGCTTTCCAGAAATCATATGTTGTTGCTGTTGCGCTGGTGGTTGCTGCATCGAAGGAATACCCATCTCCGGAATATCGTGAGACATATCCATATGTACCTCAGGAATCGACTGCTCAAACGGTTGTGGCTGCTGTGGAGCAAAAGGCTGCTGCTGCTGTGGCTCGTCATCCTCATAATCTTCTAGCTCGCCCACTAAGATCATATCCAAATCGAGATAAACACCTTGAATATACATATCAACCAAAGTCCGCCAATCTCCTCGACTAACACAAGTGGTGGAGATAGGTATGTGAGGAGGAGTGGTTATCAAAATATTCACATTAATTTAAACAGAAGTGAGATCAATGAGAGAGAATGGAATCATAAAGGAAATTAGATTCATTTCTCGAATAAACATCCATGTGTTGTCATTCCTGCGAGCCAAGTTCATCCTCACACATGCAGACAAAATCATATCCGGCTCACCAATCACAGGCCTATACCTCGATAAATCCACATTTAGTGCTCCAAAATTGGAGTAATCAACCCCGTATGTGGACCTTCTGAAATGTGCGAGAGGTGAACCAATGCAGTGGCTGAAATAGATAAGCACCAAGGTTGAAGTGGACACCATTCACCATGCACCAAAGGACATATAGCTGATCGTAGTCATTTTCACCTAGATTTTAGTGTCTTTACCTATGGATTTTCGGATGTTTTTATCCGTATTTGTGTGACTTTTGATGGAGTTATTTTTATAATATGAAATGTGTTATGAATTGATAGAATTGTGTAAATGAGCTTAAACATGTGTAAAACAGGTCAAAAAATGAAGAAAAATGGAGTCGGGAGCAAAACAAAGACGGAAATACAGGCCACGCTTGGACACAGGCCGTGTGCGAAACACGGGCATGTCCGAGGTGGCCATGTACTGTCATCAGAACACATAGCTCGCCCAAGAGGAAGGATATTTTCTGGAGCACGAGTCGTGCGCTGCTGCATGCCCCGTGTGCAGAACACGGGCATGTAAGAAGAAGCCGTGTACTATCATCAGAAAATGCTACATGGCCGTGACCAAAGCCGTGTAGCGCAGCTCGAGCTGTGTTCGGAAGCACGCACAACATGCCGAAGTAGGTGTGCCCGACATGGGCCGTGCGCTGCTACACGCGCCGTGTAGGTGCAAAAACCTGTGTAGTTTTCATAATATTCCGGAAGCTTCTAAAAGGTCCATTAGTGATATAAAAGGGTGACTTGTGCGAAATTTGAAAGGGAGATCACAATTGAGAGCAGTTACACACTCCACACCACATTTTCACACACTAGATCCTTAAATCCACCTCTATCCATTAGATCCATCCAATTCCATTTGTTCTTCCACAATAAATCCATAATCTATCACCCAATCCATTCATCCACCATTTTTAGAAGAGGAAAGCATCAAGGATTGAAGGAGTTAGCATATTGAAGAGAATGAGGGTTTCTCCATGTAATGGAAGTCAATCTACTTTTCATTTGTTGATTTTCTTCTTATTTTGGCTCAAATGGAGCAAAGCTTGATTTGTATTGATCTAAACACAATGTGTAGTGGATAGTCCTATAATAGGGCTTATCATATGAATGGTTGAGATGAAAGCTAGATGTGTAGAACTTGAGAAGTGAATGTAGTCAAATTATGGATTTCCTTTTATGATATATGAATCATGTTTCATTTTCAATACTTGTGTGATTTGATTTTCTATTCATAGTATTAGGATGACCATTCCAATGTTATGAGTGGATGTTTAATTGAATCATATATTAAAATGTGTATGCATGTTAGTGTGAGGGGAGGTAAGCCATACCCTTCTTATGCTTAGAACATTCATAGAGGGACACTTAAGAAATTGAGTGAAAAGAACCAACTTATGATCATAGTACCCTAAGAGAATTGAGATTAAGATCAATCTTAGGAGATTTAGGCTTGTAAAAGAGTTGAGAACCTAATTGCCTTGGCCATAGGGATTAGGGGTAAAATCGTGATTGCTTTTAGTCCACAAATTAATGAAGTTCACCATCAAAAGTTAAACATATCTAGCTAGAGTCTTAACCATGATTATGATTAGCCTTGATCTCTTCTCAATTGAATTTTACCTCCATTCCAATCATCATTTGTGTGTTGTTTGAATCATTACTTTGTTAGTTCAAATTCTTGGTTAATTGAGTTGAACAATAATTAGTAGCTTAAACAATCAAACCTTCAATCTATCATTCTTACAAAGCATAAATCAATGGAAAATCCGGATACAATCATGAGTTTACATTCCCTTGGGACGACATTATTACAAATTTTGTACTTGTTCACACGTTTACTTGACGATATAGTCTCTTAGCCTTACACATTTTTACAAGAAATACAACTAAGAACATGGCGCCGCTTGCCGGGAAAATGTTAAACTTTTGGTTGTAACGAGTTTGAAGTTGATTAGTTTTGATAAAGACATTTCTTTTATTTGTTTACTTGTCTTGGTTAGATGGAGACCTAATTTGGAAATTCTTGTAGGTACATACGAACTCGTTCAAGGTCTCAATCTATTGAACCTTTGAACTTGGAATTGGAAGCTACTTTAAGAAGACAAAGAAGAGGAGTATTAGAGCCTACGTAGGAAATTATGGAAGAAGTAAGGGATAATTCAAACATGGTTGATGAAGAAGGCAATATAAGGAATTTTCATGGAGTTGATAATGTTAGAGGAGGTTATAATAATCCGGAATTTGTGCCACAAGCGTATGCTCAACAAATGCACTTGAAAAACTAACAAATGCAAGCTATTATTCAAAACTTGATAGCACAACAAGAAGCAAGGATTAATCCTCCAGTGGTACAAAATCAACCCCGTGGAAATGGAAACAATGGAGTGGGAATGAATATCCGTGATCATTTCCAACTGCAATATGGGAATTATGGAATAGGCCCGCCATTGAATGTGAATAATTTTGAGATCAAGACGGGATTGATCAATATGGTACAAGCAAATCAATTTGGTGGTGGTGCTATGGAGGATCCAAGTGCTCACTTAGCCCAATTTACGGAGTTAGCCAACACGATAAAGATAAATGGGGTAAGTGAGAATGTTGTTAAAATGAAGCTTTTCTCGTTTTCATTAAGAGATAGAGTTAAGGCTTGGTATCATACTATACCACCGGGATCCTACACCACATGGAGAGAGTTGGCACAAAGGTTCTTGAGTAAGTATTTTCCACCTTCAAAGATGTTGCATCTTAAAGGGCAAATCTATCAATTCAAGCAATTGCCACTTCAGATATTTAGTGAAGCATGAGACCGATTCAAAGAGATGCTAAGGAAGTGTCCACAACACAGATTCCCCGAAGAACAACAAATAGGATTTTTCTATGCTGGTTTACATGAAAGTGGAGGATGCTTATTGATGCTTCGGCGTGGGGTTCGATATTAGGGCAATTGACATATGTGAGGAAGTAGCTTTGAATATGGGTCAAATGGATCGTGCACCGGGATTTTATGAAAGGGAGAAAATTGCTAAGATGGAAGAAGTGTGCTTGCAACAAGTGAAAAAGGTGGAAATGCCTAAGAAAGATATGACCGACAAGGAGATCGCAGAGATATTAAAGAGGATGAATGCTAACATGGAAGTGTCTCCAAATTCTACACCGGTGGTGAATCAACAAGTGCTTGCAAGTCCTCAACAAGGTATGTCATTGCCTTTGTTGAATCAACAAGTGTTTCCAAATCCTCAACAAGGCATGCCTATGCCTAATATGGGTCAATCTTCTCAAAGTTGTCAAATGCCTACATCCGTGCCTCAACAAGGTATGTCCTCTAATTTGGGAATTCAAGATACATGGTGTCCACCGGAGATGACGCTTGAGGAAGTTGCCTTCATGCAAGGAAGGAACTTCCAAGGAAATTATGGTGGTAAATTTGAAAATCATGGAGGGGGATATCCACAAAGACAAGGAGGATGTGGGCAGGGTAACTTTCAAAGCCTTACTTTATCCGGGAGAGAAAACTCTAAATGGTGAAGGAAAGTCTACATTGGAGGATCAAATGACTAAGATGTTTGACTATTTGAAGCAAAAAAGATGAGGTAAATAATAAGAGAATCAAAGCCTTGGAGACACAAATGAGTCAAATGGCAAGTGAAAGAGCAATGTAAGGCTATTGAACTTCATAGTGGAATAAAATACGAAGGACCTTCTTTACCAATGGAAGTAGAGGAGGTGGAGTGTGAAATTGAGCCTATGGAAAGAGTGGATGAAGAAGGAAAAGAGAAAGAAGTTGAAATTGTTGAAAAAGATGAAAGTATCCCTATACTTGAAGAAGAAAAGGTGAAGTCTCCAAAGAAGTGGGAAAGGTGTAGAGAAGCAAAACGAAAAGAGAGAGAGAAGAAGTTTGAAAGGGATTAATGGAGAATTCCTAAATTACCCGTTGCAGTCCCATTTCCACAAATATGTTTGAAAAGGGATTATAAGAGAAATTTACCAAGTTTGTTGAAATGTTGAAGAAGATACATGTGAATATTCCTGTTGCGGAAGCTTTACTACCAATGACCAATTACTCCAAGTTCTTGAAAGATATTTTGTCAAAGAAAAGAAGCTTGGGAGAGTTTGAAACGGTGAACTTAACGGAGGAAAGTAGTGCGATCTTGTCAAAGAAAAGAAGCTTGGGAGAGTTTGAATAATCCGGGGAGTTTTACAATTCCATGTGAGATGGGAGAGCATGAGAATTACAAAGCCTTATGTGATTTGGGGGCTAGTATTAACTTGATGCTCTTGTCAATTTTCAAGAAGTTGGGCATTGGTGAGGTCAAACCAACGTCGGTTACACTTCAATTAGCCGACCAGTCGTTGACATATCCAAAGGGAATTGTGGAAGATATTTTGATCAAAGTTGGCAAGTTTGTATTTCCCGTTGATTTTGTGGTACTAGACATGGATGAGGATTCAAATATTCCATTAATACTTGGTCGTTCATTTCTTGCCACGGGAAAGGCATTGATAGATGTGGAGAAAGGAGAGCTCACTTTGAGGGTGAATGAAGAAGAGGTGATATTTTCTTTAAGAGAGGCTATGAGGTATCCTGAGAACAAGGAGGAATGTCGAAGAGTGGAGGTGGTGGACAACATTGTTAAAGAGCATATGTATCATCTTCACTCCAAGGATCCGTTGGAAATTATCATAAGTCATTCTTACTCTATTGAATCTCTTAAATCTAAATTTTCTTTTTGTTTAGAGAATAATGAAATGATTGATGAATTGCATGGTTTAAATACTTGTAGGGAACTCACTAGTGAGGAGGCAAAGGAAGCAAAAGTGGAGAGACTTGATGAAGAACCAAAAGAGGAAATGCAAGAGAAGAAGAAGGTGGAGTTGAAACCATTGCCGGAGCATTTGAAGTATGCTTACTTAGGAGAGAATGAAACATATCCGATAATCGTATCCTCTTCCCTTGATGATTTAGAATTAGAAAAGTTGTTAAGAGTTTTGAGAGATTGTAAGTCCTCTATTGGTTTCAGCATAAAAGATTTGAAAGGTATTAGTCCATCTATGTGTATGCATAAGATACAATTGATTGATGATGAGAAGACTTGTGTGAAAAACCAACGTAGATTAAATCATATAATGCAAGAAGTGGTAAGAAAGGAGGTGTTAAAATGGCTTGATGTGGAAATAATCTTTCCAATAAGTAATAGTCAATAGTAAGTCCCTTACATGTAGTGGCAAAAAAGGGTGGTATGACAATTGTTAGATACGATACAAATGAAACGATTGCCTCTAGAACTATCACGGGTTGGAGAGTGTGTGTTGACTATCGTAAATTGAATGAAAACACTAGGAAAGATCATTTCCCATAGCCATTCATAGATCAAATGTTGGATCGTCTTGCGGGGCATGAGTATTGTTGTTTCCTTAATGGTTATTCCGGGTACAATCAAATATTGATTGCACCTGAAAACCAAGAGAAGATAACTTTCACATGTTCCTCTGGTACGTTTTCATTTAGAATGATACCGTTTGGTCTATGTAATGCCCATGCCACTTTTCAGCGTTGTATGATGGCTATCTTCGATGGTTTAATTGAAAATATAATGGAGGTGTGTATAGACAATTTTTCCGTGTGTGGTTTCTCCTATGTTATATGCTTGACTAATCTCACTGTTGTGTTGCAGAGGTGTGAAGAGTCGAATCTTGTGCTAAATTGGGAAAAGTGTCATTTTATGGTGACAGATGGGATAGTATTGGGGCACCATATTTCAAAGCATGTGTTAAAAGTGCATAGAGCTAATGTGATAGCCATAGAACGTCTTCCCCCTCATACTAGTGAGAAGGGGGTGAGTTCGTTCTTAGGCCATGCGGGCTTCTATAGACGCTTCATTGAGGATTTTTCCAAAATTGCTAAACCTCTTTGTAAATTGCTTGAAAAAGATTGTCAATTTAACTTTGATGATGAATGTTGTGTATCATTTCAGGTGCTTAAGGATGCTCTCACTTCATCACCAATACTCGTTACCCTGGATTGGAGCTTGCAATTTGAAATACATTGTGATGCTAGAGATCAATCCATCGGAGTGGTGTTGGGCCGAACAAGGGAGAAGAAGTTTAGAGCAATATATTATGCCTCGAAGATATTAAATTCATGCCAAGTCAATTACACCACAACGGAAAAGGAATTTTTAGCCGTCGTGTATACTTTTGAGAAGTTTCGACCATACTTGGTTAGAACACAAACGATTGTTTACACAGATCACGCGGCTATAAAATACCTCATGTGTAAGAAAGATGCTAAACCTCGTTTAATCAGTTGGGTGTTGCTTTTGCAGGAATTTGATGTGGTCATCAAGGATTAGAAAAGCATGAAGAATGTGATCGCGGATCATTTGTCAAGGTTGGAAAATGGAGGTGAGAATGAAGACATGAAGCCAATTGGAGATGAGTTCCCGGATGAGGAAATTTTGCTAGTAGAAGTTGAGCAAGTGTGTACTCTCATGGTGAATGTGCCGCCTTGGTAATTGCGATTATGTCAACTTCATTGTGTTTAGAATCAAGCCCACATTACTTAATGAGTACAAGGAAAAGAGGCTTAATATTGAAGTGAAGAAGTACTTGTGGGATGAGAAATATTTGTTTAAAATTTGCAATGATGGAGTAATAAGGAGATGTATGGCCGAGGAAGAAGTCATGGGGATTCTTGAGCTATGCCATTCATCTTTGTGTGGAGGTCACTTTGCTCATCAAAAGACGGGGGCTAAGATCCTACAATCGGGTTTTTATTGGCCAACATTGTTTAAAGATGCAAAGAAGTTTGTGGCAAAGTGTGATAAATGCCAAAGAATAGGGAGAATAAGTAAGCGTGATGAGATGCCCATGAGTTTGAGGATTGATGTGGAAATATTTGATGTATGGGACATTGATTTCATGGGACCGTTCCCCTCGTCTAAAGGATATGTGTACATCTTGCTAGCCGTGGATTATGTCTCGAAGTGGGTGGAGGCAATCCCCACTAAGACAAATGATGTTTTGATTGTACAAAGGTTTTTGAAAAAGAATATTTTTGCTAGGTTTGGAGTTCCATGGGCTTTAGTTAGTGATGGAGGATCACACATTGTAAACAAGTTGATGGAGAGCTTGTTGAAGAGATATGGAGTGAAGCATCGAATGGCTACACCTTACCATCCTTAAGAAATGGTTTGGCGGAGGTCTCAAACCTCCAAATCAAGTTAGTTTTGGAAAAGACCATCAATGGAGGGAGGAATGATTGGTCGGACAAGCTTGATGATGCCTTATGGGCTTATCGGACGACTTTTAGTACCATTCTTGGTGTGTCACCGTATCAATTGGTCTATGGTAAAGCTTGTCATCTTCCCGTGGAGTTGGAACACCATGCAGTGTGGGCTATTAAACGCCTCAACATGAATAAAAGAGAGAGTGGTCAAGCAAGGTTATTGAAGTTGGTTGAGTTGGAGGAGTTTAGAGGAAGATCATTTGATAACTCAATCATTTACAAGGAAAATATGAAGAGATGTCATGATGCTAAAGTGAAGGAGAAGACGTTTGCTCCAGGGGACAAAGTTTTTGTATTCAATTCGAGGCTTAAGTTCTTTCCTGGAAAGCTTAAGTCTAAATAGATGTGGCCATATGAAGTGCTTGAAGTGTTGAGTGGACATACGTTGAAGCTTAAGGGTCCTAACAATGAGTTTGTGGTAAATGGTCATCGGGTGAAGCATTACCTATCTCCTTCTCAAAAGGAGATAGTGTATGTGGATACTCTCTCTTCTTGAATTACTTTGATTGTGTAGTAGTGTAGCTTTTATTTTCTTTTTGTTTGATAGTTTTCTTGTAGATTTGGTATGTAGGGGGTGAAGTTCATGGAGGAAAGTGCATATAATGGAAGCCAAGAGTGCATATGGTGAAATGATGATGTATGCCACACCACACTTTACAAACTTAAAATTTAACACGTGTTAATTTAAGTTTGGGGGAGGTTGCGTGGTGGACATACTTGATCATATGTTGATTATAGAAGATGCACATGAAGCATCATGAGATAAGTTCATGAAGAGCATTGTGGAAACGACAAGGGTACGTCTCACCACTTTTTGCAAACTTAATTCGCAACTTGTTCCGATTTAAGTTTGGGGGAGAGTGCGTGGTGTGACTTATATCTTGTGTATGAATTGGTGTAATCATGTGTGTTGCTATATTGTCTCGTGGCAAAAATGGGTCAATTTTGAAAATTTTCTCATGAGTTAGAATAGTTTTGGCATGTTTGGTGGTGTTTAAGTACATGATAATCCATTATTTGATCATATTTGTGGTGTGAATGATGTTTTGAAGTATTTTTAAGCATGAATAGGGTGTATGAGAAGTACAAAACAGGGCAAAAAGGAGGTGAAGTATGAAGTTGAAAAATATGGAAAAATCACTACACGGGCCGAGCTCAGCACACGGTCCTGTGTGGACAGACCGTGTACGAATATCAGAATACGCTACTCGCCCAGGAAGAAGGCTGATCTTCGAGCTCGAGCCGTGCAGGAAAGTAAGAACACGGGCCGTGTGCGGAGTACGAGCCTGTAACAAGAGGCCATGCGCGAATTTCATAAAGTTCTACATGGCCATACTTGAGGCCGTGCAGTTCTACACGGGCCGTGCAGGGTTAAATTCCAATTTTTAAAAGGGACGATCCGTACTCATTTCCACACACACAAACCCTTCCGTACACAATCTTTTCACTCCAAATTCGTCTCCTAAGTTTGATAATCGACTGCAAAGGTTAGTTTTGAGGGATTTAGAGTAAATTTGTTCAATTGTGCACTCAAAAGAATACTTCTCCACATCCAAGTGAAAGATATGAACTATTTGAACCCTAACTTGTGAATTTTGATAGAAATTGGATAAAATGATGCATATGCTTTGTGATATTGTGTGTTTTGAACGAATTTGTGAGTGATGAACATACATGTGTCACTTTGATTTGTGAATTGGGAATAGAATTAGGGTTTATGAGAGGTTAAATTAGGGGATTGTGTGAGAATGATGAGATTGATTGAATGTGTTGTGCAAATTGAGTGATCATACGTGTGTAATGTTTAAATTATGGCAAATAGACTTAGATGTTGAAGATTTGGGCATGAGGGTATGTGAACTGTATTTTGAAAAAGTATTGAAACATTATTCATGCCAAGTGTTCGATGAAATGTCTAAGTGAAGATTTTGATTGATTTGAGATCATAGGTTCTTAGTACTTCGTGAAAGTATGTTTTGGAACTTATGTGTGCAAGGATGCTTAGAAATTGAGATAGGAATCATGGTTAGTTGAGATGAATGATGGTGAAGTGCATATTGTGATTAAGTTTGAAGTTCTAATGATGAGAATAAGTGTTGTTGATGCATAGTATATTTCATAATAAGTTGAATGTCTAGGGTAGAATCTAACTTAGTGCATTAACATTTTTATTGATGAAATTAAATTTAACTTGAGCATTGTTGTATTGTAGATGGCTGAGAGGAGAGTTAGACAAGAAATGAGGACTTCATCGTCATTACCGATCTAGGGGAGTTGGCTAATCTTGATGCAAAAATGATGGAAGATGGAATCCATCTGGATTATTTTGGAGTTGAGTTTGAAGATTATTAATTTGTGCTCCGTTGGCAAACGTTGGCTCCGAAGATCAAACCAACTTGATTCCAATACACAGAAACGATGAGAGGGTTAGGAATTGAGGAGGGTTTGAGGAATCTATTTTGATTTGCACAAATGGAAGCTTTCTTTAACAAAAGGCCACCCACCTATTACCATTTAACTGCTGAGTTCATGAGCACGTTTTAAGTGAAGAAAGATCAGAATGGTTTCCCTCTTTGGGTGATGTTCCAGCTGGATAATGTGTTGAGAGAAAAGATTCCACTACCTGTGTTGAACGAATGCTTTGGATGCCCACCATGTGAGAACCATCAGAGCTTCTATGAAGTAGGAGGTTTCAATCAATAAGAATGGTGGAAGAGCTTAGTGAATGGTGGAATGGAACAAGCAGGTTATGTTCCTAGTGCTTCCAAGAGAACTGCAATCTGAAACCTAGTGATGAGATACCTAGAGAAGATTGTTTCGAACATCATTTTAGAAAGATTTGAGGTGGAGCTGTAGGATAGATACTGTTGTAATACCATGTTCTGCATCTACAATGAGCGACCGTTGAACGTTGCAGTACATTTTGTGCAACATGCAGAGAGAGTCGCCAAGAGACAATCATCTCAAGGTTTGATGTTAGGAGGTATGATTACCATGATTGCTCAAGGCTTTAGAATAAACCTTGCTGGAATGGAGAATAGGATGGTTAGTGATGGCTTGAACTATCAGCAGTTGATGAGGATGGAGTTTTTGTTATTGGTTGGGAATCAGTATTGTCTGAGGCAGGAAAAGGGAGCTCCATTTCCCTTGCCAAATCCAGAGCTCACTACAGTGTATATTAGAAGGAGGTCCTCAGACAGATGAGGGTTGTGAGAGCTTTTTACAGAAGAAACAGAGACGAAATGGAAAAGGTCCTCAGATAGATGAGGGTTGAAGAGAACGAAGAGCTAGCTAATTTGAGAGTGGAGCCGTGCCTATGGAAGGTGATGAGCAGGATGCACCACCGGAGCAGGTTGAGTTTGAGGAGCAAGCCCCTTATCCGCCACAGTTCGAGGAAGAAGTGCAACAGCCACTAATGGGCCCGTAATAGGGTAATGATCGATGGAACTATATGATGGATTAGGTGAGAGATATGAGGCATGTGCAGCAGACATATGGAGCACAGATAAGGGAGATTCGAGAGGTCCAGTAGGAGCATGGAGTGCACATTCAGGAGTTAATAGCTGGACAACATCGGAGGGATTATTACGAGGAGCAGTCACGGGTGAACTTCAACAACATGGAGGAGATGATGACGATGATGTTCGACTTCCAGTTCCCCGGATCTCCTCGTGCATACATTCCATGGAATGCCTATCATCTACCTTCACCTCCAGAGCCCTGAAGGGAGTAGTTTGAGTGCTAGGCACTTCCATTAGTTCATTTTAGCCATGATTAGATATTTGATTTGATTTGTTAGGATTTGATTGGATTGTACTTAAATTGTTGGTTTTTGGGAGGTTTTACTTTGGGATTTTACTTTCGATTTTATGCGATTTACTTTTCGTTATTTTTGGTATTTTGGTTTGATTTTCATTATTTGGGTGTGATGGGAATTTGATCTTTATTGTTATGGATGTGAATTGATGTGTTTGATATTTTGAGATGGATGATTTTGTTCATGCATGTTATGTTGTTTAGTGAGTCTTTGATTATTGTGTTATGTTTGTGTTATTTTTTTATTCTTGTAGGGATGGTTTGGTGGAATATTTTAAGAAAGTGTTAAGTGTTTTTGAATGTGAGTTATGATGCATTGTTTGTGATGAGTGATGGCAAGTATGTTAATGGTTTCTACTTGTTGAAATTGTGACATGAATTACATAATTTGTTCAAATTTTGAGAAGTATGAAGGGTAATTATGTTTATTTTGGTCCAAGCAAAATCTTATGAGAATTAAGCCTCAACCGTGCCTCCATGGTTAATTCTTGATAAGAGGACCGATTGTACTTAGACAAACTAGAACTTGCTCATGGACTATAGGAACGAAGCCCGAATGGTTGAAATTTGTAAAATGATCTTAGGCCATCCTTGTTAAATGAAGTCATCGCCATAAAATTCCTTACCAAAAACATTATCCCTAGTGAGCCACTTTGAGCCTATAAGCCTTTTCTTTGTGATTTGAGCACAATACAAGCCTTGATAATCCACTTGAGCCTTATATATAACCTATGTGTGGTTAATTGAGGATGATGATGGTTTACAAGGGAAGATGAAAAGTGTGTAAGTAAATGGAAGAAAGGTTGAGTCAAGAAAAAGGATGAAAAAGCTCAAGATAAAAAGAAAATGCAACTTCAACAAAAAAAATGGAAAAGGAGCAAAATCATAAAATATGCTCAAGGAATACAAAAGTCCATAAGCAAGCCTATGGTGAGTCGGTTCTAACCGGTTGATGAGTGATGTTAAAAACCCTACTCTATAGAGTGTTGGGTGAATTTGATATCCTATGAGAGGCTTGGATTGAAAGGGATTTGATTACTCTTTTGTCATTCTTAAGATTGAACTTGTTAATCTTTCATATTATAAGTTTGATGATGTAGGGATACTTAATGTGATTTTGTAGTCCTTATTACTTGTGATGTGTTGTGGTTTATGTTCGTTAAGTATTTTCCTATGTGAAAATTACTCTTCTTGTTTATCATTTTTCATTGTTCGAGGACGAACAATACTTTAAGTTTGGGGATGATCGTAGTCATTTACACCTAGATTTTACTGTCTTTATTTGTGGATTTTTGGATGTTTTTATCCGTATTTGTGTGACTTTTGGTGGAGTTATTGTTATAATATGAAATGTGGTATTAATTGATAAAATTGTATAAATGAGCTTAAACATGCATAAAACAGGTCAAGAAATGAAGAAAAACGGAGTCGGGAGTAAAATGGAGACGAAAGTACAGGGCACGCTCGGACATGGGTTGTGTGCAGAACACGGGCCTGTCCGAGGTGGCCATGTACCATCATCAGAACACAGAGCTTGCCTAGGAGGAAGCCATTTTCTGACGTACGAGCCGTGCGCTACTGCACGTCCCGTGTGTAGAACACGAGCCTGTAAGAAGAAACCGTGTAATGTCATCAAAAATGCTACACGGCCATGACCAAAGACATGTAGCGCAGCTTGAGCCATATTTGGAAGCACGCACAACACGCCAAAGTAGGTGTGCCCTACATGGTCCGTGTAGGTGCAAAAACCTGTGCAGTTTTCAGAATGTTCCGAAAGCTTCTTGAAGGTCCATTAGTGATATAAAAGGGTGACTTGTGTGAAATTTGGGAGGGAGATCACAATTGAGAGCAGTTACACACACTCCACACCACATTTTCATACATTAGATCCATAAATCCACCTCTATCCATTAGATCCATCCAATTCCATTTGTTATTTCACAATCAATCCATAAATCCATCACCCAATTCATTCATCCACCATTTTGAGAAGAGTGAAAAGAACCAACTTATGATCATAGTACCTTAAGGGAATTGAGATTAACATCAATCTTAGGAGATTTAGACTTGTAAAAGAGTCGAGAACCTAATTGTCTTGGCCATAGGGATTAGGGATAAAATCGTGATTGCTTTTAGTCCACAAATTAATGAAGTTCACCGTCAAAAGTTATACATATCTAGCTAGAGTCTTAACCATGATTATGATTAGCCTTGCTCTCTTCTCAAGTGAATTCTACCTCCATTCCAATCATCATTTGTGTGTTGTTTGAATCATTACTTTGTTAGTTTAAATTCTTAGTTAATTGAGTAGAACAATAATTAGTAGCTTAAACAATCAAACCTTCAATCTATCATTCTTACAAAGCATAAATCAATGGAAAATCCGGATACAATCATGAATTTACTTTCCCTTGGGACGACATTATTATAAATTTTGTACTTGGTCACACGTTTACTCGATGACAGAGTCTCTTAATCTTACACATTTTTACAAGAAATGAGACTAAGAACAATAGTTCTCCTCTCGGAATACACACACCATCAGCTCGGGCAAAAATGGTGTTTCCGAGGATTCTATCCATGTATGCGATCATCGGATTTTGAATGAAAGCAGCCGTGATCACTGCGGATCATAACCTCCTTGCAAACCCATGATCGATCTCCAAAACTCATCAGTATTAAATCCTTCGTCCTCTTGTGTTGATATATTGGGGCATCCAAAAGCGCTATTGAATTTGAATAGATACAAGTAACAAAGCTCCCCTCCAATCCGAAACCAAGCACTCTCTGAAAGAAAATGCTCTCCCTGGATCACCTCCAGCGTACAAAGCAACTCAGTTGTCGTGTGGAAATACGTCTCTCTCTTTAAATCCATGAAACTGCTGATTCCTATATGATTGAACATCCACCTTATATCATTGATTATGCTCATCTCTACCATGGTTTCATCATCCTTGTAACGAGTTCGAGCAATCTTTCTCGAAATCACTCCCCATAGCTCCTCTTTCTCATCCCAATCCGGTATTTTCAAACCATAATCCGATGGCATCTTCCCATCTTTCTTAAGCTTCTTAGCAATCTCTCCTTTCTTTGGTACTCCATTATACTTCCTCTTGGAACAAGCATCAATGCCTTTACCTACAAAGATTATACTTCAATATAGGCAAAGAAACAAGTATGTCAACCCTAGGACTAATAATCACATAAATTTTACTCAAGACTTCAAGTTATATGCCCAACAATTAAAACTCAACTTCTCCACAATCTAACATGTATAAAAAAAACATACGATAAACCTTGACACATTAAATCATGGAAAAATCGACATTCTATGTCCTAAGTATCACTAAAGGAGTTAAAATACCATCATGCTTCAATAGGAACTTCCAAAAATTCATTCCCAAATTAATTCAATCCCTAAGCATTCAACACAATTTCACAATTGAAATTAATCACAATCGTCACTCCAAATAAACGAGCCCATGAAACTATTCAACATTAAACTCAAGCTCATGACATATGCATCATCAATTTCACAAAATTTCATCAAAAAACACCCAATTTTATATCAGAATTCAAACCAAAAACATGCCTAATCAACTTACCCAACTAAACTAAATCGAATAAAATCCAATTCAAGGGAAATGAGTTGAGAAAATATACCTTTGTCTCCAGCCATAGGTGCGTAGAAGTGACGAGAAGTGAGAATTCAAAATTGAGAAGAAAAACCACAAATTCAACTTGAATCATCAAAAATTAACGTTGAATGTGTGTGGTTTGGGTAAACAAGAGTATACTAAGTAATGGGAGTGAAAATCTTACAGTTCGGGGCGATCGCTCGAGAGAGGGTGGTGAGAAATGGTCGAGCAGAGGGTAAAATGACATTATATTAATGAAACTCTACTTCGCTCGGGTCGAACGGCATGGTCGAGCGCCTCCTCGCATTGTCGAGCGGGTGCTCTGTAGGCTGATCCGTCTTCCGCCTCTCGCTCGACCAACTCATCATGGTTGAGTGGCTTTCTTCTGGTCGAGCGGACTCTCTGTAATCTGAAATCTCTGAACCAGATGCCAGGGTGGTCGCTCGACCTCAGCATGTTGGTCGAGCTACTAAAATCGTGGTCGAACGACTCTTTAATGCTCCATTTTTTAGACTTTCTTCACCCTTGCTAAACTCAGACTCGAAAACAACATTAAACATCATATCAAGCCAAAACAATAGCTAGAGAACTACTACTTAGACTCTAAAAAAATCAAGTATATATAACTCCACGCACACTACAATAAATAATACACCACTAAATACTAGGCAAATTGAAAAAAAATCGACACATCAAAACCGGTTAGAGTTTCAACATACCATAAAAAACCAACTCCCCTAGCAAAAGTTTCAAAGAAAAGATTGTACTTTTGGTGCTACCATGAGGTAACAACATCACACCCCCCAAACTTAGTAGAAACTATAGTCGAAACTAAGTTTGCAAAGAGATGTAATCATCGAGTAATAAGCACTGTAAATATAAAATTTCTTACGTACATGAAATAAATAAAGTAATAGAACGGGAGGGTAAGCCCCCACATGTTTAACATTGGAGAGTCACGATGGTACCACTTCAATACAAGGTATCTTCAAAGACAACACTGTTGGATTGTATACTAAAAGTGTAGCTTTTTTGTATGAACAATCTTATAACAATTTATTTGAAATGAGAATCATATGATCAAATGATTGCCTCTTATAATTTATTTATATGCACGATGCAAAAGTCCACTTACTTTATACTGTAGATAATATGTTGTGCGACAATACGCGGAAGATCATATTATCGGTTTTCTTATAAAGTATAAACAGATGTTCACAACCAAGATAGACGAGGACTCTCTATTGGGATGATTGTAGTGTGGTTTGGTATTAGCTTGTCTTGCCTATAGAATCACATTAGTGCACTTGTGTGTATTGAGTAGGACCACTTGAGATCGTTCGACTTATACTGACTTATAGGAGAACTTGATCTCAGTTATTATGGAAGTTCGTGCTCTTAATCCCTATACAATAATCTCGACACGTAGGGCAGTATGTATTTCTTTGATTCATCAATGAGTGAGATTTACATGTAATTAAATCAACAAACTCGGTGAGTTGGGAAGTAATGCTGTCTCTATGGTGTGCTGTTGATTGTAGAAGGAATCCGTGTCCGTCATAGGTTGATGATGTCCTCTTGAGGAGCTCATGAGGATTATCATGTAAACCCTGCAGGTGGAATTTTTTCCGGCATGATAATGAGGTTGAGTGGTACTACTCTTGGATGAGATATTAATTAATTGAGTTGTCAGTAACTTAAATTAATTAATGGAAATTGTATATCTTAAACATGAGGAGACTAACGAGCTCATAATAAGAAGGAGCCCAAAACGTAATTTTGGAATTGGAAAGGCAGTGCCGTAATAATATTTTAGTGGAATATATTATTATTATTGGACTTAAGTATAATCTTTTGGCTAAGCTTGGATTGAGAGCAGATTGAGGAGGTCTCGTAGATCGTCGCCCACACGACGTCGAGATCGGACTTGGGACATACGACAGAAGATCAGAAGGTAGTTTGCTGCTGCTGTCCGCCACATTTCGAAATTTATATAAACTCGTACAGTTCTCATAATTCAATGATCAATATACTGACGGAAAGCCGTTGAAGAGAGGATCGTCTGAGCACAAAGATCATTCAATTCCGACATCAGACGAGGAAGTTATGGCCATTCTCGTGGGAGTGCATAGTCTGCCAGCGAGAATCCTTCATCTTCTACATACCCTGGTGAATGGTAATACGTTTTTTGTTTTCTTGCTTCCGCTGATAGTAGAAACGTATGGAACCCTAACGGTACATGTTAACTAAATGATGCAAGCGCCAACAATTGGTATCAGAGCGTATGTTCTAAGGCTAAACGTGACACGTTAGGCTAGGGTTTACATGGCCTATGTGTTTCTTGTTCAAAATAGAATCACATGTATGATTAGGGTTTTGATATTATTGTATAATTACTTAATTCCATGAAAACCCTAAATTCACTTCACGACGATCTTGTTGGCGGTACGAAGAGAGTCAATGATCGATGAGCAGAGGCTGTGGTGAAAGTGATGTGCTACCCGACGGTGAAAGGCTCAATGGTTCTTGCTTCACACACGCTTGGACATCAATGAACGGTGATTGTTGGTAGAACCAATTCGAGGCTGGTGTGATCAAGTCGGGATCAGCACACATCATTTGTACCTAATGGTTGAGGAACGGGGGCTGTTCATCTGTTCGTTGATGAAAGTCGCAATCGGCAACAAGATGTTGAGCACCGGATGTCAGCGCCACGATTGGATCGCTGCTGGTGGCAACACGGAGGCAGGCGAAGCCTAATGATCGTGAACGACTTTTGTTGGATGTATGATAAAACTGAACGGCGATGGTCACATGAACTGCTGGTAAACGTTTGGATATTCCCTGGCATAGCAGGGGAGTTCACAAGGGGTTCTTCCGAGCGGGGGAAGATGCCTGAAGGCTGCGGAAGTCGTGCGGATGATGCGCGGTAGCAGGCGCCATGTGGTTGATGGGTGATGGGCGCTCGTCAGGTATCGGCACATGGAGGCGAGCGCGACACCAGGAGGATGACCAGAAAGCGACGCTCGCTGCTTGCCACGCAAGCATGCTCGGAGACGTGCGACTTGGCGATGGTGTCGGGCGATAAACCTAGCACGCCGAACGTGAGAATTTTATCCCAGGCAGAAAAGCGGGAGGCACGTTGGAAAGTAGTTGAGCATGGTGAGTTCTTCCGGCGATACGGCTGGGAAACGGACCAACTATGGTCTGACCAGCTGTTGGAGGGACCGGTGGCAAACAAGGACCTGAGTGAGTCTGGGCGTTTCTATTGTGTGTTCCGAAAAGGACGATGCTTGGTTCGGAGCGACTCAGTCGATCGGAGGCGTAAGCCTGGGTATCATCAAAACTCGAAACTTGCGGCGCTGGTTGCACACTTCGGCAGGGCGGTTTTGACCGGTGTTCATCCAGTTTTCTGAAGAGTTAAGGCTGGGAGCAAAGCTGCATTCCGGGGAGTCTTCATAGCGACCAGGTCGAGTCTTTCTCGTGAATGAGTGAGTTGGCAGACGGCGTTGCAGGAATCATGGTGGAGCGGTGCCGCTAAAGGCGGCTATTTCCGGGTTGCTTGGTTCCGTGAGCGCGGTGGTTGCTGTCGGCGTGTGATGGACTCCGGCGAGCAGCATTTTTCCGGTGTGTTTTCAGTTGGCGTTTGCTTGGTTGGAGCGGCGTCGGTAATCTGAAAAACTGAACAGCGGTGCTCTAACTTTCTGGTGGTCTTTTAGACTAGGAAGAAAAGGCGCTGATGCTTGCTGTGATGCGTGTGTTTGGGGTTGGCTTGGGGCACAAGTTTTCTTACTTGTTGTGCAAGTCATCTCATTTGATTGGTTGAAGTGTTGACTAAGTCAACTTATTTTTGGCCAATTTTTATATCCTTATATATAATTGCTAATAATTGTTTTTATTTGCCAATTATTATTATATATTTGGATTACATGTCCAATTTGATTTACTGTCTTATTTGCCGTAATAGGAGCATGCTAGGTTGCATATTTTATTCTGAATATTATATGCATGTTAAAAACCCTCTGTGTTAAATAACTAAGTGGGAGAGGGGATTGGTAATTAATTCCCACGACCTCCATTATTGGTTTGTTAGTAATGTGAATAAACTTGCGTGTCGGCATTAGAGCCTTCCTCCCCATCTGATGAGTTTATTCATAGATTGCTGGAACAGACTTCATTAAATAATTATATTTGTAATGTGATGCATATGAACTTGCGCGTTGGCATAGACCTTTCTCCCTATCGGATGAGCTTATATGCGGTTCACTGGTACAAACTTATAATTGATGACTGTAGGAAGTTATCCGAGCGCGTGTGTATTTCTCCATCTGTAAGGCACATAAGCTTGCGCAATGTACTCGGGGTCAAATAATGGTGTACACTTAGATGCAAATAATAAGTATCCTCCCCATCAGAGTCACTGCTTTTATTTGCATGGCTAAAGAGGAACCGACTATTAATTATTTTGTCATAAAGTTAGGTTGACAAATGAAATTAATGGATAAAACCTTCTCTTGTAAATGTTCGGGTTTGTAAACGTCCACACTATCGTGGCTTGCAAACTCACGGTGCTTGAGATGTCGGTGAATTTATATTTTATATTGTTTTGAGAGAATCAATATAAATGGATAAGTTTGAAGATTTGATCGGTGTATATTTTATGATTCTCTGAATTTCAAATAGTTTTATTTCACTTATGGTTGAACAAAATAAATTATATTTACTGGTCCAAAATTAGATGATTAAAAAAAAGAATCTTGGTTTTAAAATTTTACTGCTTAGGAAAATAAAAATGTGTTCTCACTAAGGATGTTTCTTGATGCCTATTAAAGTCTCTAGTGAAGAGGTGAGAGGTTCATAGAAATACGATGATCTCATCCGATTCTTCAGATACTTAGTAAGTTATAAAGGCAAGAGATCATGAATAAATTGATGAATGAATTGGAAAAGCTTGGAATAGAAATTGAAAGGTAAACCTAGATCAATTTATTCTTCATAGTTTGCCTGGATGTTTTTGAGCAAGTTCTACCTGAAATACGAAAGATTGTATATGGTGGAGAACTTCTGACAAAACATGTGGCGAAGGAAATCCAATCTCATCAAGATGTGAACAAGGTGAATAACTCATTTACTAGACGTTGAAGCATGATTAATGATGGCATTTACTGACGTGTTGTGTGTAGATAACAGAATCACTAAACGCCTGCAACTAAGTGATGATGAAATTATAATATACATGGGTAAAACTACGAGAGTAGTGGCTGTTGCAGTGGGAGTTGTTTATTTATCTTACGATATGAATAAATATTTGATTATGAGAAATTGTCTTTACGTACGTTTTTATAGAAAGAATTTTATTTCAGTTTCTATGCATTTACGGATGGATACTCCATTTTATTTAAATGACATGGTCGTAGTAATGAAGGATGGAGCTATAATCTGTTAAGGTACGTTAGTGACAATTTGTAACCTCTTAAATCATGTTTATACCACGGATGCAATAAATAGTAATTAATAATGCGTCTTTTAATCCTAATAAGTGAAAGACTTATGCAAATGATTAGATAGATGATGAATTATTTGGAAATACTAAATTCATTTTATGGGTATACCCTAGAAACAGCATGTCGTGTAACGTTTGTCTGTTTGTGGGATATTCTAGAAAAATGAAGGGTGATGATTTATTTAATCCAAAAGATCAAAGGGTGATTGTTAACACAAACACTAGTTTTTTTGGAAAAGGACTATGTATTAAATCATAAACCCATGCATAAATTGTTCTAAAGGAAGTGAGAGGGAAAACATATAGTATTAGTACCAAGTGTATAAGAGGATATACCACAAGTTAAAATGCAACGCGTGTCACGTCTGATACACAATTGCGTGTAGTGCCTTGTCATAGTAGGAGGGTTGTTCGACAACTTGTAAGAGTCGTGAGACTTAGTCCCTAGTAAACATGGATTGAACCCACGGATACGACGAAGCACTACAAGATCGAAATGCGATATCTTAGCTAGTGCAATGATGTTGAATAGTATTGATGAATTCTAAATTAAATCTGGGAGCTTGTAAGACCACTAAATGGTGTAAAAGCCATTTGAAGTGGTCATACAAAATAAAAGAGGATCGTATGGTAAGGTGAAAACCTTAGAAGCAAAGCTTGTTGCGAAAAAGGTATACTCAGAAAGAAAGGGTTCTATTATGAGATAACCTGTTCGCCGGTAGCTATGCCTAAGTCGATACAGACACTTTTACCTGTTGCTACTCATATGGAATATGAGGGATAGCAAATAGATGTCAAGACAACTTTCCTGAATGGAAGTCTTGAGAAAAACATATATGTTAAGCAACCAGAGTGATTCATTGCAAAGAGCTAAGAACATTTTGATATTAAGCTTAAAAGTGTCCATCAATGGACTAAAGCAAGCTTCAAAATTATAGAACATCCGTTTTGATGAAGAAATCTAGTGATATGGATTTTATCAATGCTCGGATATGTCTTGTGTATTGAAAAGAGTGATGGAAATGTGGTGGTATTTTTGTACTATACGTAGATGATATATTGCTCATTGGAGACAATGAAAGAGTATTGTCAGGCGTATGGGTATGATTAATAAAGTAGTATGAAATGAAGGACTTATGAAGAGTAAAAATATTCTTTTGATCACAGTAATACGGATCACAAAAAAAGGATGTTAGGCTTAGCTCAATTTTAGCAAAATGATACGATCCTTACTCATTTAGCATGTGAATTTATCTAAGTGAATGTGTCTTGAGACACAAAAAGAGATAAAGGTGATGAAAGCGGTTCCTTATGCTTCGGCGAATAAGGAAGTTTAATCTAAGGAATGATATGCATGAGAATGGATAATTGTATTGTCAATTACATAGACAGTGAGTATCAAGGTAACTCGAAATAAGAATGTTGAACTGTGGTAAGACATATGTTTATGTACCTGAAAAGGACTAGAAATTATATGTAGGCTTACCGGACAGATTCGCTGCTTCTTATGAGTTACGTAGATTCGGATTTTTCAAATCAGATAGGGATGACAGTAAATCCACCTCAAGGTTATTTGTTTAATTTTAGGAAGTAGAGGCATAATATGGAGGAGTGTTATATAGAAATATATTTCGGACTCCGGACTCCATCATGGAAAGATGATAATTTGGAGCCTATAAGGCAGCCAAAGTATCTATATGACTCTAGAAACTTCATGATGGACTTTGAAGTATTTCTAAGTTTGCCCAAGATTATCACAATTTAAATTAATGATATTGTTGCAGTTGCAAACTTGAAGGAATCACGAGTCCATAAGGCAGTTAAACACATGGAGCGCGAGTACCACCTGTTACGAGAAATTGTATGATGAGGGGAAGGTTGTTGTCGCCCAGATTGCATCAGATGATAACCTAGTAAATCCATTTACAAGGACCTTAAAGCGAAGCTTTTGATGGTCGTGAAGTAGGAGTGAGAATCAGATGTATGGCAGAAGCATGACAGCATAGTCTTTTAGTATATATGGGAGATTGTTGGATTGTATACTAAAAGTCTAGCTTTTTTTGTATGAACAATCTTATAACAATTTATTTGAAATGAGAATCATATGATCAAATGATTGCGTCTTATAATTTATTTATATGCACGATGCAAAAGTCCACTTACTTTATACTGTAGATAATATGTTGTGCGACAACACGTGGAAGATCATATTATTGGTTTTCTTATAAAGTATAAACAGATGCTCACAACGAGATAGACGGGGACTCTCTATTGGGATGGTTGTAGTGTGGTTTGGTATTAGCTTGTCTTGGCTATAGAATCACATTAGTTCACTTGTGTGTATTGAGCAAGATCACTTGAGATCGTTCGACTTATACTGACTTATAGGAGAACTTGATCTCAGTTATTATGGAAGTTCGTGCTCTTAATCCCTATACAATAACCTCGACACGTAGGGCAGTATGTATTTCTTTGATTCATCAATGAGTGAGATTTACATGTAATTAAATCAACAAACTCGGTGAGTTGGGAAGTAATGCTGTCTCTATGGTGTGCTGTTGATTATAGAAGGAATCCGTGTCCGTCATAGGTTGATGATGTCCCCTTGAGAAGCTCATAAGGATTATCATGTAAACCTTGCAGGTGGAATTTATTCCGGCATGATAATGAGGTTGAGTGGTACTACTCTTGGAAGAGATATTAATTAATTTAGTTGTCAGTAACTTAAATTAATTAATGGAAATTGTATATCTTAAACATGGGGAGACTAACGGACTCATAATAAGAAGGAGCCCAAAACGTAATTTTGGGATTGGAAAGGCAGTGCAGTAATAATATTTTAGTGGAATATATTATTATTATTGAACTTAAGTATAAGTTTTGGGCTAAGCTTGGATACTTAAGCCCAATGGAGGCCCAACCCAATTTCTCCTCCTGGTCCCTGCTGTAGCTCATGTATATAAGTCACCTCAGCTTATCTGGAACCCTAATCTATTTCATTATTCACGTGTTATGAGGGTTGAGCAGATTGAGGATGTCTCGTAGATCGTCGCCCACACGATGTCGAGATCGGACTTGAGACATACGTCAGAAGATCAGAAGGTAGTTTGCTGCTGGTGTCTGCCATCTTGAGAAATTTATATAAAATCATACAGTGCTCAGAATTCGATGATCAATATACTGAAGGAAATCCGTTGAAGAGTGGATCGTCTGAGCACAAAGATCATTCAATTCCGACATCAGACGAGGAAGTTATGGCCATTCTCATGGGACTGCACAGTCTGCCAGCAAGAATCCTTCATCTTCTACATACCCTGGTGAACGGTAATACGTTTCATATTTTCTTACTTCCGCTGATATTAGAAACGTATAGAACCCTAACGGTTCACGTTAACCATACTATCCAAGCGCCAACAAACACAAGCATCATCCGACAACTTAAAGTGCTTCAATCGATGTCCATTCGCCGCTATGATATCTCCATCTTTGTCCATGATCTCAAAACTCCCCCCTCCTCTATAGGCACTATGAATAATGAACAGTCCCATCCACTTTGATTTCAATTTTCCTGCAAAAAGCTTCAATCGAGAGTTAAAGAGTTATACATTATCTCCTTTCTTAAACTCTTTGAAAGTGATCTTTGAATCATGCTATTTCTTCATTCTCTCCTTATAGATCACCGAGTTCTTGAAAGCTTGATTTCTAAACTCATCCAATTGATTGATGTGAGCCAACCTTAAGTCCTTGACCTCCTTAATGCTAATTTCAAACTCCTTACTGCCCAAAAAGACTTATGCTGAATCTCTACGGGTAAGTGGCACAGTTTTCCATAAACGATTTGACAAGGTGACATCCCTAACATAGTCTTGTATGAAGTACGGAACCCCATAAGACGTCATCGAGCTTTATAGCCCAATCTTTCCTATTGGACTCGACTATCTTCTCTAGGACTTTATTTCACTTGTTGGTTAGAGACTTCCGCTTGCCCATTCGCTTGGGGATGATAGGGTATAGTAACCCTATGCTTAACACCATACTCCTTAATTACTCTCTCAATAAGCCTATTGACGAAGTGTGAACCTCCATCACTTACTAGTGCTCTAGGAACTCCATAGCGGGCAAAGATATGTTTCTTCACAAATGACAAAATCGTCTTTGCATCATTCAAGTGAGTAAGAATCGCTTCCACCCACTTAAAAATATAATCAACAGCAAGAAAGATGTATAGGAATCCATTAGATAGGGGAAAAGGTCCCATAAAATCAATTCCTCAATACATAAAAAATCTCTACCACAATGTTTGGCTGAAGTGGCATCTCATCCCTTTTGCTTATGTTTCCCATCCTTTGACATCTATTACACGTCGCTACATAGGATTCACAATCTTTTAACAAGGTAGACCAATATAAAGTGGATTGAAGTACCTTAGCTGCAGTCTTTTGGGCTCTGACGTGCCTCCCGTTAGGTTGTGCATGACACAAATCAAGAACATTCTCCATCTCCATCTCGGGCACACACCTACAGATGATAGAATCCGTATAAATTTTATAGACGAATGGGTCATACCATATAAGAGTCTCAACATCTCTCTTAAATTTAGCAAGTTGATACCTATTGAGACATTTAGGAATTTCACCCACTGCAATGTAGTTGACATAATCCGTATACCATGGATCCATTCCTTGAGCAGCTACTGCACAAGCTTTCTCCACTCATTCAGCAAAAACAATGCTATAATCTACTCATCCGGGAACATCTCTTCTATGTATTCAAACGGTTCACCACAATTCTGCCTTGTCTCTAACCATGATCAGTGATCCGCTAGCACATTCTCTATTCCTTTGTTATCCCGAATCTCCATATTAATAATCCTTGGATTCGCTTCCTTCTTCTTCATCAAGTACTGGATAGCAGAATGATCCGTATATACAATCGTCCTCATGCCAACCAAATACTGTCGAAACTTATTGAATGCATACACAACAGCTAAAAACTCATTTTTCGTAATAGTTTAGTTCTTTTGTGCTGCATCATAAGACTTTCTCGCATAGTAGATGGCACAGAACTTCTTCTCTCTCAACTGTCCGAGCACCATTCTATGTGCTAGATCACTTGCATCACACATAAGTACAAATGGCTGAGTCCAATCCAGTGTGATTAAGATAGGTGCAGTAATAAGCGCCTTTTTCAAAACCTGAAAAGCTGTTAGACATTCATCATTAAAAACAAAAGGCACATCCTTTTTAAGTAGGTGAGATAAGGGCTTGGAGTATTTTGAGAAGTCTTTGATAAATCTTCTATAGAATCCTGCATGTCTAATAAATGACCGTACTCCCTTCTCATTAGTCGGTGGCAGAAGCTTCTCAATTGCTACCACCTTAGCTCTATCAACCTGCAATCCTTTGGCCGAAACGTGATGCCCAAGAACAATCCCATCTTTCACTATGAAGTGGCACTTCTCCCAATTCAAGACAAGATTAATTTCTTGACATCTCTTCAAAACAGTAAATAGGTTAGACAAACAAATAATAAAAGAGGAATCAAATACAGAAAAATCATCCATAAACACCTACATGATCTTTTCTGTCAACCCATAAAATATGGCCATCATGCACCTTTGGAAAGTAGCAGGCGTATTACACAATCCAAAATACATTTTTCTAAAATCAAAGGTTCCATAAGGGCAAGTAAAAGTAGTCTCTTCCTGATCCTCGGGTGTAATCATAACTTGATTATAGCCCGAATACGCATCCAAGAAGCAATAAAACTCATACCCTGCTAGATGATCCAGCATTTAATCCATGGAAGAAAGAGGAAAATGGTCTTTGCATGTATTTTCATTTAGTTTTCTATAATCTATACACACACGTCATCCGTTGGAATCCTAGTGGCTAATGTTTCTCCATCATCTGCTTTCAAAATAGTCATTCCCTTTTTTTTAGCTACAACATGCAATGGACTCACGTGGGGACTATCACTAATGCGATAAATAATTCTTGCATCTAACCACGTTAAGATTTACTTCCTAATCACTTCTTGAATCACGGGGTTAACCATCCGCTGATTCTGAATACATCCCTTAGCTTCATCTAGCAACCTTATTTTATGCATATAATACGATGGACTAATACCTTTCAAATCATTAAGAGACCATCCAATAGCAGACTTATATTTCCTAAGCACATCCAACAAATCTTCAAGTTGACCATTATTAAGAGAACATACAATTACCGAATATGTCTTATATCATCCAAATAGACGTACTTTAATTGTTCTGGTAGCAGCTTCAACTCCTCCATTTTATCTTCTTTCGGTGTGCTCTCTCTATCCAAGTGTAGGTACTGCTTAGTCCACTTCACCTTTTCTAATTTGGTTCTTTTTGGTTCATACCTATCATCACCCAAAGTAAGTAAGTTTTCAATAAATTCAATACATACCTCATTAGAGAGCTCATCTAGCTCTGTATTGGGAAAAGTAAGAGTTCTGCCAAGCATGTCTCTAAGGGATCCTTTAAAAGAATCAAGGACATGTCTTCCTTCATGATCTCCTCCACCAGATCAATGTTGTAACACTATGTCTCCATAGGCATCTTCATTGCTTTGCTAGGTTGAACAAAACCTTTTCATTATCCATGCAAAGTCTAAGCTCCCATTTTTTAGCATCGATCATAGCTCCAACTGTTGCAAGGAGTGGCCCCCTTAAGATAAGAGGGACATTATCCTTGTCATCATCCATCTCTAGCACAAGAAAATCCACAGGAAAGATAAGCTTCTCTACATTCACAAGTACATCTTCTATCACCCCTTTCGAAAAAGTTATGGACCTATCCGCCAGTTTTAGAGTCACTGTTGAGGGAGCGAGCTCCCCCAAACTTAGCTTCTTAAATATAGATAAGGGCATCAAGTTGATGCTTGCGCCAAGATCGCATAAAGCTTTTCGTGCCGGCCCCTTTCCAATCTCACATAGAATCGTGAAGCTTCCCTGATCTTTCAACTTTGCCGGCAGCTTTCTCTGAATGATTGAATTGCGATTCTCCAATAGATTAATAGTTTCAACTCCGTTCAATCTCATCTTCTTCAATATAATATATTTAAAAAATCGGGCACAGTATGGCATCTCTATGATTGCTTCGGAGAAAGAAAATTTTAAGCTTATTTTGCTAACGATATCCAAAAACCTCTTGAACTTTTCTTTCGATCCCTTCTTCACTAACCTGTAAAGAAGTGGAAGAGGTATCTTAGTTCATCGTGTTCAACCTCCTTCGCTTTGTCCTTTTCGGCTCTCAATCCCTTGGCTCTTTCCCATTTCTTCTCTATTATCTGCTCAGTATTATGCTCTTATGATGGAACTGAAGTGTTCTAAACTGTAGGTATAACGCCATGTATAGGAATGGTGTCGAATGACTTTGCTCGATCTCCGTTTGACCAAAGAGGTTTGGTCGAGCGACCTGGTAATGATCGAGCGAGGTACCTGTAATCTGAGTTTGACTATTCAGATGTACAGGGCTCGGCTCGACCAGACAGGTTTGGTCGAGTGGCATTGATTTGGTCGAGCGAAATGCCTGTACTTAGATCATGACTTTTTAGAGCCTCAGAATCCACTCAACCTCAGCTCAACCAAGAATCTTGGTCGAGCGGAGACAAGTTCTCTCCGTTTTCAGTGGCCTGACCTCAAAGTGAAGGCATTACAAGATTTTGGATTTGTTATGCTTTGAGAAGGAAATTTACCTTTCTCAATTGGCTGCGTAAACTTATTCATATTTCCCGCCATCTCTCCCATCAGCAAAGTAATATCCTTTATCTGCTTGGATAATTCCTCATGATATCTTTACTTCCAAACGATCCACCTTTGATTACTACATTCGGATTACTCCACTAAAATTCCAGCCTCCTTGGTTGTTGATAATTACCCTGGGAACCATGATTGTTGAAGTTCCCTTGGTAATTTCTGTTTCCTTGATTTTGAAACCTAGATCCTTGAATAGTTTGACGCATGGCATGTTTGCCTCTTCTAATTCCTCTTGGATTGGTCTTTCTTCACCAACATCCTGATGCATCATCATTGGTACTCTTTGCGACATCTCTGTTATATGTTTCTGCTGGAATTCAAGTAGCATATATATGTTTACCAAGCTAGGACGATATCATCTTCTCTACTTGACTTTACCATAGTGCTCAACCTGCGCTACCTTTCCAAGTACATAGGTACCTCTCACTTTATCAATTGGCCAATCTCTTGAATTCATCAAAATATTCTCAAAGAGTTTTTCAGCCTCAACAGATGTCTCTGTAAGTAATGCTCCATTTGAAGAAGCATCCAGTAAAACATAAAATCACAATCCAACCCATTGTAGAAAATATTGATGTATTGAACTTTAGAAAACCCATGCTATGGACACTTCCGAAGCATGTCCTTGAACCTGTCCCAAGCTTCATGAAAATTTTCACCACTACCAATAGCAAATTGATTGATGTCTTGCTTCATTCTAAAAACCTTTGAAGGTGACATATATCTCTCTAAGAACTTCACTTTCAATTGCTCCCAGGTAGTGCATTCAGCAGCACTAAGCGTGTTGTACCAATCTCTCACTTTTTCAATAAGTAAAAATTTAAATAGTATGATCCTCCTTGCATCTTCATGAGTTCCTGCATCTTTTGTGTACTTGCATAACTGAGGAACTTATTAAGATGTTGTTGAGGATCCTCAAAAGTTCCCACAGAGAAGGAGTTTCTTTCTATCATGCTGATAAGAGCGGGATGAAGATCAAAATCAGTATCGACTCCACGCGCTCTTAACTGTCCCACATTGCCCCCTCTGTTGTTCTTAAAGACTTTACAGATGGCAACATTGTCCGGATTTGACCTTTCTAGACTGGACATGTTGACTGCTTCTGCTTCCGATTTGTCTTCGGTTGCAGCTTCAATCATTTCAAAGTTTAGTGCTTCAACTTCAACTCCTAGATCAAGAGTCTTAGTTGCTTCCACGTCTTTGTTCCTTGATGAGAGTGAAAATAAGTGTTCTCGAGTGTCCAATTTAACATCTTTTGATGGAAATTGTCATTATATATTAGCACGAGTGTCTTATATTCAATATATGTGAGAAAAAGATGCGTTTGAGGTGTTTTATTGTGTTTTAGGTGGAAAAAGAATCAAAAGTGCAAAGTTGGGGAAAAGGTGCAACTTGTGTAGAATGCTGAAAAACTCACATAAAATCTGTGTAATTTTTCTGTGTTCATTTGGAGCCCTGAACTAAAAATGTGAAATATGGTTGGAAAGTCACATAAGAGAGGATCGTTTTGGCATAAGGAACACTTCAATCGGAGTCAAAACGAGAAAGTTATGATCAAAATGGTGACGTCGCGCAAGCTGTGCCGAATATAATGGTTGTGCCGCTTTGTATGACTTTTTATACATTCAAATGTTGGTTTTTTGTGAGTTCTTTATATGGATAGAAATCCAAGTAAGTGAGGATCACGTTAGCACAAGAACCACTCAAATCAGAGCTCAGATGTGAAGTTATACACGAAATGGTGAGACTGCGCAAGCTGGTTCGACCTCGATGATATGGTTTGACCATCCATGAAGGTCAAACCATGGTCGAACCAAATGCCTGAAGCTGCGTTAAATCGCCGGTATTGATTTGACCATGGTTCGACCAAGCCTATAGGTCGAACCACCATGCAGGACAGCTCCAGATCCGTATTTTTACACCCCCGATGCGTGTATGTTCTTGTTTTCCAAGAAAAAGCTCATCATGGTACATAAGGAGTGCTTACAAGTATAAAAGGGAATGTAAATCACACCAAGAAGAAGGAAACCACAACACAATCATCCTACACCCCACAAGAGGGGATCACCCCCAACCATCGTCCACATTCTTTCCTCCATCCATCCATCACTTTGAAGATTCCTATGTGGAATCAAGAGGAGAACCAAAAGGAGGATTCAAGATGAAGAAGGACACGAAAACTCCCGCATCTAGGATGTTATTTATTTCCTAATTTATCTTGTATTTTCCAGACATATAGGTAAGATCTATCCAGCCCCCATGATTATTCTTCACAACATCATGGGCTAGAACCGTTTTGGTATATCTAAGGAACTTATTAAGATGTTGTTGAGGATCCTTGAAAGTTCCTCCAGAGAAGGAGTTCCTTTCTATCATGCTGATAAGAGTGGGATGAAGATCAAAATCAGCATCGACACAATGCGCTCTTAACTAACCCACGTTGCCCCCTCTGTTGTTCTTAAAGACTTTACGGATGGCAACATTGTCCGGATTTGACCTTTCTAGACTGGACATGTTGACAGATTCTGCTTTCAATTTGTCTTCGGTTGCAGCTTCAATCGTTTCAAAGTTCAGTGCTTCAACTTAAACTCCTAGATCAAGAGTCTTAGTTGCTTTCACGTCTTTGTTCCTTGATGAGAGTGTAAATAAGCGTGTTTGAGTGTCCAATTTAACATCTTTTGATGTAAATTGTTGTTATATATTAGCACAAGTGTCAAATATTTAATATATGAGAGAAAGAGATGCGTTTGAGGAGTTTTATTGTGTTTTAGGTGGAAAAAGAATCAAAAGTGCAAAGTTAGGGAAAAGGTGCAACTTTTGTAGAATGCTGAAAAACTCACATCCAATTTGTGTAATTTTTCTGTGTTCATTTGGAACCCTGAACTGAAAGTGTGAAATATAGTTGGAAAGCCACAGAAGAGAGGATCGTTTCGCATAAGGAACACTTCAATCGGAGTCAAATTGAGAATGTTATGATCAAAATGGTGACGTCGCGCAACCTGTGCCGAATATAACGGCTGTTCCACTTTGCATGACTTTTTATACATTCAAATGTTGGATTTTTATGAGTTCATTATATGGATAGAAATCCAAGTAAGTGAGGATCGCGTGAGCACAAGAATCACTCAAATCAGAGCTCGGATGTGAAGTTATACACGAAACGGTGAGACTACGCAAGCTGGTTTGACATCGATGATATGGTTCGACCATTCATGAAGATCAAACCATGGTCGACTAAATGCCTAAGCTGCGTTAAATCACTGGTATTTATTTGACCATGATTCGACCAAGCCCATAGGTCGAACCACCATGCGGGACAGCTCCAAATCAGTATTTTTACACCCCAGTGCGTTTGTGTTCGTGTTTTCCAAGAAAAAGCTCATCCAAGGTCCATAAGGAGTGCTTACAAGTATAAAAGGGAATGTAAATCACACCAAGAAGAAGGAAACCACAACACAATCATCCTACACCCCACAAGAGGGGATCACTCCCAACCATCATCCACATTCTTTCCTCCATCCATCCATCACTTTGAAGATTTCTATGTGGAATCAAGAGGAGAACCAAGAGGAGGATTCAAGACGGAGAAGGACGCGACGACTCCTGCATCTAGGGTGTTATCCATTTCCTAATTTATCTTATATTTTTTAGACATAAGGGTAAAATCTATCCAACCGCATGATCGTTCTTCACAACATCATGGGCTAGAACCGTTTTGGTAGATCTAAGGTTCTGAAGGTTTTATGAATTAGTTAAGCTCTCCTGTGTGTCCTCCGTACAACACTACTTGTGGATGGATTTTATATATGCTTGTGCCTTCTTAATCCATATTCAAGGTCGTTTTGTGCATCTTCAATTGGTATATAAAGTCTGAATATATATCTAGGTTGTAGATTGAGTGTGTTCACCGCTGAATAAGATTCCGCATTATGATTCTAAGTAAGGGGACTCTAAAGCTTGATTAGAACTATCATATATGAATGTTTATTAATTGAATTGAATTCGGGTTAGTAAGCAGGATAAAGAGGGTAATTTTATAGTACTTATAATGGGAGATCATATCGGATTAGATTCCAGACGTGAGTAATAATTGATACTGATAGTCCTGAAAAGGGGGTGAAATTATATCTCTTGCTCCAAGGTTATTCACACGTGTTATACACATATTTATTTGTGTCTATAGAGTAGATTTGCATGGTTTAGTGATGTGTCCATAGTCCACATGGCAGAGTCGACCTGCACTTGAAAGGCAATTAAGTAGTAAAACTGGATTACCTTAGAGCTACCTATTCTCTATTCTTGAGCCACTTTCGTATTCTTCCAGTGTTATTTATTTTATTTTTTATTTTAAATTAATTGTTTATTAGTTAATAATTCAATCCTTAAACGTTATTTCCTTTCGTCTTAATTAATTTAGTAAATAATTAAATTGATAATACGTCGTCCTATGGGTTCAATATATATTTTGGTCGCTTGCTTAAGCTGCAACTGATATCCTTCATACTTGGGGATTAATTTTGCGTGCAAAAAAAACATGCATCAAGTTTTTGGCGCTGTTTCCGGGGACGGCTGTTATTATTATTTTTATTATTTCTAGATAAATTAAGACTTTTATTTATGATGATTTATTTCTATCTAACCTTTAATTTTACTGAGGTACTTGTGCACTCAAAAGGAGAGGAAGGAAAAGAAGGAATAACACATTGAGCTAGACATGGCTGTAGCAAGGCAGAATCCAGATAATGTTGTCATACGTGAAATTTTAAAGTACAATGGGATTGGTAACATGGGGTTGATAGGAGCAAGGAGGAAGATGATGATTTTGAGATACATCCCACTCTTATTAACATGGTAGAGTCTGGAGGTTGCTTTGAAGATCCATATCAGCATCTCAAAAGTTTTCTTGGTTATGCAAACACTCAGAAGTGTGCTGTAGCTAATGATAATGCTAGGCGGATAGCCCTATTTAAGTTTTCCTTGATTGATAGGGCGGAGGCTTGGTATGAGAATATTGATGCAGCAGACTGCACTACATGGAACCAACTGCAGCAGAAGTTCTTATAGAGATACATGCTCCCTCAAGGATCTTAAGAATGAGGCAAGACATCACCAAAATTTGTTACGAATTAGGGTGAGAAATTTTATGAGGCGTGGGACAGGTTTAAAGATATGCTCAGGAGGTGCCCACAGCATGGAATGGCTAAAGCTCAGTACATAAGCATCTTCTACTATGGAATGGATTGTGTCGCATATTCTTATTGATACATCATCAGGAGGAGCGTTTTATCTAAGACAGCACTTGAAGGAGAAAAGTTGTTTGAAAACATCTTTATGAATTCACGTGACTGGCTTATAGAGAGCGTTAGAGGAACTTATGTAGTGGGTAAGGTGGCTTAGGTTGAACATCACGTAATAAAGTCGAATAGAGATGATGAGATTGTCTCTAGTTTAGCCAACATCAACAAGCTACTAGAATCCCAGCAGAGGCTAATTATAGAGTTGATACAAAGAGGGCCTAATACACAATAGCAAGAAGTGAAGAGTGTTGAAGATACCTTCAATCAGTACATGGCTAAGAATGATGCAATAGTGGATTGACTTGAGGCTACTATGAATACTACCCATGCAAATTTATCTAAGCATCTAAAGGAGCTTACTTTGATGATGGGGCAGATGGCAGGGAATGTGAATCAGCTGATTCAGACGTTGAAGAGAGGAAAGTTTTCGTCTCAAGGCATAATGAACCCGAAAGAGTGCAAAGTCATCACGTTGAGGTTCGGAACGCAGTATGAGGGGCCAATGATACCAGCAGTAGATTCGGAAGCTTTAGGGAGCCAGTCCACCCCAGTTTGACCAATGTCCTTGGTCGAACCACCTCTAATAAGTCGAACCAGACTCTTGGGCATCCTCCGGATCTTGTTGATGGCCAGTTCGACCATTACAGACCTAGTTCGACCAACTCTCATGGTCAAACCATGGTCAAACCAGCTCCTAAGGGGGTGGAATGGAAAGCCATGGAAGATAGGATCGTTTTCGCACGAGAATCACATCAATCAGAGGTCGGATGCGAAAGTTATGCTCGAAATCGTGAGATTGCGCAGTCACGCCCAGGAGGTCCATTCGACCAACCATTCGGGTCGAACAATATAGCAATGAAGATGCCCATGAAGACTCAATCATGCAAGAGCATAAATGTGGTTTTTAACTTGTTTAATCTTGATTTTTCTAAGATAGATGACTCTGAAATTGAATGGAAGATTGACAAGGAGGTGTCTAGACAGCCATGGGAGGAAGAAAATTCTGAGGATCATATTTTTGTGACCAAGAAAGGTGAGATGTTGAGTGTAGACAAGAAGAGGGAAAGGAAGTAATTTGAAGGTGAGGATGTGAGAAGACCTCCCTATAATCTAGTAGTCTACACAACTTGTTCCGTCGTGACTCTCGAAAGTAAAATATGAGCACCTGTTGGGGGCTTGTCCTTCCATTTTATTGCTTTATTATTTCTTTTGTGTGAGTGAGGATTTATTATATTTGAGGTGCTCACGTCTAAAAAATTACATCTCTTTTCAAACTTAGTTTCGACTTATGTTTTTACTAAGTTTGGGATTGTGATGTACTTACCTCGTCTTATGAGCATTAAGGGTATAATTTTTCCTTTCGTTTGTTGTTTGTTTGTTAGGGGGTTGATTTTTTCGGTATATTAATACTTTAACTGGTGTTGATATGTTGATTTTTTGCAACTTACTTAATGTTTAGTGTGTTGTTTTTGTGTGTTTCCTAGTGTTAAGTGGTCGAGCTTTTTATTTTTCGTCTTTTCAAATTTTCTGGTATCTCCTATTTTATTATTGATGAATCTTGTGATGATGAATACGTTTGAGCTTTGATGATAGAAAAGGTAAAAGAGTGGCAAGACGAGTTCTACACTTAGGTTTGACCTGACCGAGTTGAACAACTCGAGGAACTCATGCATATGTTGAAGGAAAATCAGGTGCCCTCATTTTCTTATTATAATATTTATGTGTACTTTTAATTCATGGGAGTGAAATGTTGAGTTTTTGGTTTTGGTGATCCACATGAGCGTATATTTTTAAATTGTGCCTAAAATTCATGCCCTTGAAATTGATGAAGGAACTGTACTTGAGTTATATTGTGATATGAAGTTTTATGTGTACTTGTGGGATATTGCTTACCAAGAAAAGTTTTCTGTTACATGTTAAAAACTCATGTGAGATTTTGAGCATCGTTGATCATGTACATAATCACATGATGTTTCTTTTGTGGTGAGTATCATTCTTGTGTGTGTATTCTAGAACTTGTCTCTTGTCTTACTTGAAACGACATATGTTTTAGATGATGGGAGATGATTTTAGTCCATCCTTTAATTTATGAGTCACTTAGCTAAATAATTCCCTACTGAATGATGTTTATCTATAGTTAGCCTCGTTGAGCCTAAAGACCTCATTATTTGGCAGCGTATAAGAAACAACCACTTTAAGCATCTGAATTTTTTGAGCCTTAATGTTCTATCATGACGAGAATTAACGGCTTTTTAAAGTGTGTTGATGGGTTTGATAACAGCTTGGGAAGGAATGAAATTGGTGTTAAAACAGTGATTGAGCACGAAATTGCATCTAAGGAGAATCATGGAGTAGTACTTAAATCTAGTACTTCATTGAATTAAACACCATAGGGTAGTGCTTAAATCTAGTATCCTATGGAGGATGCGAGAGGTAGTGCCCAAAACTGGTACCTCAAGAAAAAATAAAAAAAAAAGAAAGAGAAGGAAAAAATGTTGTGCTAGGAAGAAAAAGAAAAGTAAAAGAGTTGAGAAGAATGTTGTGCTTAATTGAAGTGAGTAAGAATAATGAAAAATCATGATGGAATGCGCACTTGACTGATCTGAGTTTTGAGTCACTTATCCATATATATTTCCTACCTTGATCAAAACAAAAGTCCTTTTTGATCCTATTGTCAAATCATACTTTTAGTGGTGGAGAGTTTGAGATTTTTGGCAAGCTTATGGTTACGCATGCACTTGAATTGAATCTGAGTGTAAACACCTTAACCCATAAGTGTACATCTTTTACATTTGAGTGCGAGTGATATATACTTCCCATGAGAACTTGTGAATGGAGCATTTGAATTGGTGGTGATTGTCTTATCTTGTATGCTATGAATTGATTATTGCATGTAATGAGAGTTGCATGTCCTAAGTTAAAGACAATTGTATTTTGAAGGGGTTATTGGTTATAGTCCTTGTTTTCTCGCTGATTTTCTTTCTCTCTCTTTCTCTTTATTTTTATTTTGTTGCCTACGGACAAACAACGGGTAAGTTTGGGGGATTGATGAGAGTAAAAATAAGCATGTTTGAGTGTCCAAATTAACATCTTTTGATGGAAATTATTGTTATATATTAGCACAAGTGTCTTATATTCAATATATTGAGAAAGAGGTGCATTTGAAGTGTTTTATTGTGTTTTAGGTGAAAAAATGATCAAAAGTGCAAAGTTGGGGAAAAGGTGCAACTTGTGTAAGAATGCTGAAAAATGTACGTCTAACTTGTATAGTTTTTCTGTGTTAATGTAGAGCTCTGAACTAGAAATATGATATATGGTTGGCAAGCCACAGAAGAGAGGATCATTTTGGCATAAGGAACACTTCAATAGTAATCCAAACGAGAACGTCATGATCAAAATGGTGACGCTGTGCAAGCTTTGCCGAATAGAACGGCAGTGTTACTTTGCATGATTTTTATAAATTTAATTATTGGAGTTTTTGTGAGTTCTTTATATGGATATAAAGCCAAGGAAGTGAGGATCACGTAAGCTCGAGAATCACTCATATTGGAGATTCGATGTGAAAGTTATATGGAAAACGGTGAGACTATGCAAGCTGGTTCGACCTTTATGATATGGTTCGACCATCCACGAAGGTAGAACCATGGTCGAACCAAATGCCTGAAGTCTCCGATATTGATTCGACCATGGTTCGACCTAGCCCATAGGTTGAACCACCATGCAGGACAGCTCCAGATCCATATTTTTACACCCCCGGTTCGTGTATGTTCGTGTTTTCCCAAAAAAAGCCCATCTAAGGTATAAGGAGAGCTTACACGTATAAAAGGGGATGTAGATCACACCAAGAATAAGGAAACCACAACACAATCATCCTACACCATAAGGGGATCACTCCCAACCATCATCCACATCCTTTCCTCCATCCATCTATCACTTTGAAGATTCTTTTGTGGAATCAAGAGGAGAACCAAGAGGAGGATTCAAGATGGAGAAGGACGCAACGACTCCCACAACTAGGGTGTTATCCATTTCCTAATTTGTCTTGTATTTTCTAGACATATGGGTAAGATCTATCCAACCCCCATGATTGTTCTTCACAACATCATAGGCTAGAACCGTTTTGGTAGATCTAAGGATTTGAAGGTTTTATGAATTAATTAAACTCTCTTGTGTGTCCTCTGTACAACACTACTTGTAGATTGATTTTATATATGATTGTGCCTTCTTAATCCATAGTCACGGTCATTTTGTGCATCTTCACTTGTTATATAGAGTCTGAATATATATCTTGGTTGTAGATTGAGTGCGTTCACCGCTGAACAGGATTCCATGTTATGATTCTAAGAGA
This sequence comes from Pogostemon cablin, assembly GCA_023678885.1. Taxonomy (NCBI): domain Eukaryota; kingdom Viridiplantae; phylum Streptophyta; class Magnoliopsida; order Lamiales; family Lamiaceae; genus Pogostemon; species Pogostemon cablin. The sequence continues at coordinate 9,518,566 of CM042976.1, forward strand.
GGGACTCCGAAGCTTCATTAGAACTATCATATATGAATGGTTATTAATTGAATTGAATTCGAGTTAGTAAGTAGGATAAAGAGGCTAATTTTATAGTACATATAAAGGGAGAACATATCTGGTTAGATTCCAGACTTGGAAAATAATTTATACTGATAGTACCTAGAAAAGGGGTGAAATTATATCTCTTGCTCCAAGGTTATTCAAACGTGTTATACCCATATTTACTTGTGTCTATAGAATGGATTTGCATGGTTTATTGATGTGTCTATAGTTCACAAGGCAGAGTCGGCCTGCACTTGAGAGGGAAGTTAAGTAGTAAAAGTGGATTACCTTAGAGCTACCTATTCTCCATTCTTGAGCCATTTTCGTATTCTTCCAGTGTTATTTATTTTATTTGTTATTTTAAATTAATTATTTATTAGTTAATAATTCAATCCTTAAACGTTATTATCTTTCATCTTAATTAATTTAGTAAATAATTAAATTGATAATACGCCGTCCGTTGGGTTCGATATTTAACTTGGTCGCTTGCTTAAGCTGCAACTGATATCCTTCAAACTGGGGATTAATTTTGCGTGCAAAGAAAATGCACATCATTCCTCTTCTTCTTTGCCTCTTCTTCCTCGACGATGCTCCAGTTTTCGGATCAAAAGGTATTAATGGTGCTCTCTTTATCCCAGTGTGCATACACCTAAGAAAAATTAAGTGTTATAAATTAAAGACAAGTACGGAGTAGTTTCAATTAAAATAAAAATAATTAAATTCATAAGGACAACTGTCTCTGGCAACGGCGCCAGAAACTTGATGGGTGTTTTCTCATCACACAATAATCCCCAAGTATGAAGGATGTGATTGTAGTTTAGATAAGCGACCAAGTTATATATATAATCCAAAGGATGATTGGTTATCAATTTATTATTATTTAAATTAAAAGAAACTATTGTTGGCAATTTTGATTGTATAATGATTACTAATCTAATAAGCAGAATAAATAAATAATAAGTAAAATAGAGAAAATAGAGAATAAACAAGAGTTAAACAAGTGAGAAAATAGGTAGTTCTTCGGGCCATCCAGTTTCACTAATTAATCTCTCTTCTGTATGTCAATCACTAAGCATACAAATCTACACTATAGACACAAGCAGATAATCGTGTAACACATGTGAATCACCTTGGAGCAAGAACATAATTATACCTCCCCTTATAGGTACTATCAGTATCAATTATTTCCAGTGCACTATGTACTCTAACCCGATATGAGCTCCCTTTATAGGTACTATATAATTATCCTCTTTATACTACTTACTAACCCGAATTCAATCCAATTAATAAGTATTTATATAAGATAGTTCTAATGAAGCTTCGGAGTCCCCTCACTTAGAATCATAACATAAAATCATGCTCAGCAGTGAACGCACTTAATCAATAACCAAGATATGTATTCAGACTCTACATAACAGTCAATGATGCACAAAACAACTCTGAGTATGAATTAATAAAGCATTGTCTTATATAAAATAAATCCACAAATAGTGTTGTACGGAGAATACATAAGAAAGTTCAATTAAGTAGATAAAAACCTTTATAACCCTAGAACTACTAAAGCGGTTCTAGTCCATGACGTCTTGAAGAACGTTCATGGTGATTTGATAGATCTTACCCATAGTCTTGAAAATTACAAGAAAGATTAAGTTACGAAGTAAACCCTAGATGTGGGCGCCGTCGCTTCTCACTCCGTCTTGAATCTTCACTTGGTTCTCACTTGATTTGCTGCACGAATCTCTCTCTACAACTCCGTAGGATGGAGTTAGGGCTTGGATGTGGTGTAGGATAGATGTGGAATCTAACTCTCATTTTTTTGATGTGATCTGCATCCTTTTTTATACTTGTAGACCCTCCTTACGGACCTTTACTGGGCTTTTTTTGGAAATTACGTCAATTCAAGCACAAGAGGGTCATAATTACCAAAAATAAACCCGTGTGTCCCCACTCGACCAGGATGCTTCAGGTCGAGCGGGCTTAATGGGTATTTTCTCAACACACAATTAATCCCCAAGTATGAAGGATGTGATTGTAGCTTAAGCAAGCAACCAAGTTATATTACCGAACCTAAAGGACAGTGGGCTATCAATTTATTATTATCTAAATTAACTTAGACTAATATTTGGTAATTGTATTGTAGAATTATTATTAAACTAATAAACAAAGTAATAAAATAGAACAGTAGAGAAATAACGAGAGTTGCTCAAGTGAGAAGATAGGTAGCTCTTTGGGCCATCCAGTTTCACTAATTAATCTCCCTTCCATGTGTCAATGTCCGACTCTGCCTTGTGGAATATGGACGCATCACTAAACCATGCAAATCTCCTATATAGACACAAGCACATAAACGTGTATCACGTGTGAATTACCTTGGAGCAAGAGACATACCCCCCTTTCTATGTACTATAAGTATCAATTATTTCCCATAAACTAAGTGTTGGATTGTATACTAAAAGTCTAGCTTTTTGTATGAACAATGTTATAACATTTATTTGAAATGAGAATCATTGATCAAATAATTGCGTCTTATAATTTATTTATATGTGTGATGCAATAGTCCATTTACTTTATTCTGTAGATAGAGGAGACTCTCTATCAGGATGGTTGTAGTATGATTTGGTATTAGTTTGTCTTAACTATAGAATCACATAGTGCACTTTGTGTGTATTGAGCAGGACCGCTTGAGATTGTTCGATTTATACTGACTATGTAGGAGAACTTGAGGAGATCATAAGGATTATCATGTAAACCCAACTGGTGGATTTATTCCGGCATGATAATGAGGTTGAATGTTACTACTCTCGGATAAGATATTAATTAATGGAGTTGTCAGTAACTTAATTAATTAACGTGCATTATATATCTTAAACGCAGGGGACTAACAGGCTCATAATAAGAAGGAGCCCATAACGTAATTATGGGAGTAGAGCGGCAGTGTAGTAAAAATGTTTTAGTGGAATATATTATTATTATTGGACTTAAGTATAAGTTTTGGGCTAAACTTGGATACTTAAGCCCAATGGAGGCACAACTCTAATTTCTCCTCCTGATCCCTGTTGTAGCCCATATATAAGTCATCTCAGCTATTCAGAAACCCTAAGAATACACACCTAACTGTGAGTGGGGTAGAGAGAATAGTAGATTGAGAGGATTTTGAGGATCGTCGCCCACACGACATCAAGATTGGACTTGGGAATACAACAGAAGATCAAGAAGTCATTTGCTGCTGCTATTCGTCAACTAGCACGATTTTTCTAAAATCATGTATAACTCCGAACTATTCGTGTGACACATCTTAAGAAAGGCATGGAAGAGAGGATCGTTTTTGTATGTAAATCACTCAAATCAGAGATCAGATGAGAGAGTTATGCCCAAAACGGTGAGGCTGCGCATGCCGCCGGTGAGAATTCATTCTCTTCTTCAACATACCCTGGTGAAAGGTAATATGATTTTATGTTCTTGCTTCCGTTGAGATAGAATCGTATAGAACCCTAACTGTTCATGTTAATCAAACGATCGTACGCCAACAGTAAGTACTCTAACCCGATATGATCTTTCTTCATAGGTACTATATAATTACCCTCTTTATCCTACTTATTAACCTGAATTCAATTTAATTAATAAGTATTCATATAAGATAGTTCTAATGAAGATTCGGAGTCCCCTCACTTAGAATCATAATATGTAATGTTGTTCAGCAATGAACACACTCAATTAATAACTAAGATATGCATTCAGACTCTACATAATAGTTAATGATGCACAAAACAACTCTGAGTATGAATTAAAATCGCATTGTCTTATATAAAATAAATCCACAAGTAGTGTTGTACAGAGTATACACATGGAAGTTCAATAACTAGATAAAAACCTTCATAACCCTAGAACTACCAAAGCAGTTCTAGCTCATGACGCTTCGAAGAACGTTCGTGGTGTTTGGATAGATCTTACTCATATTCTTAAAAATTACAAGAAAGATTAAGTTGTGAAGTAAACCCTAGATGTGGGCACCGTCGCTTTTCGCTCCGTCTTGAGTCTTCACTTGGTTCTCACTTGATTTGCTACACGAACCTCTCTCTACAGCTCCTTGTTAGATTTGTATACTAAAAGCCTTGCTTTTGTATTCCACAATGTTTTAACGATTTTATTTGAAATGAGAATCTTATGATCAAACGTTTTTGCATATTATAAATTGTTTATTTATATGTTTGTGCAAAAGTCCATTTACTTTTTATTATAGATAATATGTTGTGAGACAACACGCAGAAGATCATAATATCAGTTTCCTTATAAAGTATAAACAGACGCTCACAACCGAGATAGATGGGACTATCTATCGGTATGGTTGTAGTGTGGTTTGGTATTAGTTTGTATTGACCATAAAACCACATTAGTACACTGCTTTGTGTATTGAGTAGGACCGCCTGAGATCGTTCAACTTGTGTTGTCTATATAGAAGAACTTGATCTCTGTTATTATGGATGTCCGTGCTCTTAATCCATACACAATAACCTCGACACGTAAGACAGTATATATTTCTTTGATTCATCAATGGGTGAGATTTAAATGAATTAAATCAACAAACTCGGTGAGTTGGGAAATAATATTGTCTCTATGGTGTGCTGTTGAGTGTAGAAGGAATCCATGTCCGTCATAGGTTGATGATGTCCCATTGAGGAGCTCATAAGGTTTATCATGTAAATCTTGCAAGTGGATTAATTCCGGCATGATAAAAAGATTGAGTGGTACTACTCTCGGATGAGATATTAATTAATTTGAGTTGTCAGTAACTTAATTAATTAATGAACATTGTATATATTAAACATGGGGAGACTTTCGGGCTCATAATAAGAAGGAGCCCAAAACATAATATTGGGATTGGATGGGTAGTGCAGTAATAATATTTTAGTGGACTATATTATTATTATTGGATTTAATTATAAGCTTTGGGCTAAGCGTGGTTAATTAAATCCAATTGAGGTCCAATCCAATTTCCCCTCCTGGTCCCTGCTGTAGCCCAATATATAAGTCATCTCAACTTCTAGATGCCCTATTGATTGCGTCGTTTTCAACGTGTGAAAGTAGGGAGAGAAGCAGATTGAGAAATCCTGTAGATTGTTGCCCACACAATATCAGGATTCGACTTGGGTCATACAACAAAAGATTAAGAGGTGGTTCTCTACTGCAGATCATCCTTTACATCAACCCAGAAGAAAGGTAAACATTTATTTTGCTTCCACTGTAACCGTTTACTTGAATTCCTAATGATCACGTTGAACTAAATGATCTAAAAGCCAACAATTGGTATCAGAGCATGGTTTTGTGGTGAAACGTGAGACGTTAGGTAGGGTTTGTGCCTTTCGTGTGTTTTTTTATCGATGAGAAAGCATGAAAATTAGGGATTGTATATGTGTGTATTATCCATAATTCCTATATATTTTGTCGATGAAATTGGCGTGCGATTATCTTGACGATTGTACACGCGAATCACACACACACGGTTTTACCTTGAGAGAGAAAGGGTCGACTTCATACGGCTGATGGCAGAACTTGAGAAAGAAAGATCTGTATATTATGCGGGCTGGAAAGTCGATCTTAGAGAAAGCCTATGTTAGATGCATCGCTAAATATTATCGACGAAAGGATGAAGCAGCATGTCAGGAGAAACACACTGACTGGGCTGAACGGTGGGCTGTTGGCGATGCAATGTTGGCGACGCACGGCGTGAGCGCAAGGCCGTGCACTGCTGGATCGTTGTCAACGAAGAAGGCGAGCATTGCAGCACGGATCACAGCAGGTCATCAGGTGTTGCGATTGAAGTGCACGGCGATGGCATAGTGTCGCTGGGCTAAACGCGGCGGCTTAGCGACAGAACAGGGACATGTTTGACTTGCACAGCGTGATTTTTTCCAGGCGACCTGGACGATGTACAGGCAAGCAGGTGTTCCCGGGCGAGATGATTGAAAATTCTAGGCGAGTCCATGGTAGTTCCGGGCGAGTTGGTTGCAGTTTTCGGGTGAGCCAACTGCTATTCCAGCGTGTCTCCCGTGACCTCCAATCGCTTCTGGTTGGTGACGGGCATGAGCTGAATGGGTCTGACATTTCCGACGGTTAATGATGGTGATCGATTGAGCCATGGCCGGCGATGGTGCAGTAGCGGTGTCGGGAAGTGCTGACGGGGTGAGAAAGTGATGCAAGGCAGAAGGCACCACTCCAGTGGCTGACGACACTACTCTAGTTAGCTGACAGCACGACCACCGAGAGCAGCTGTCACCAAGTCGTGTCGGCATGAGCTCCGTGTGATTGTTGCGGCTGGTGAGAATAAATAGGGCAACGAATGTCTTGTAACGTTCATAAGGGCTGCTGGGCTATTTTTTTTTGGTTAATGGGCCTAATTCTAATATTTGATTATGGGCTGGGATTAATGGGCCGTGCATAATGGGGATTGGGTTATGGGCTCAATTTCTTAAATTTGTTTTAGGCTACATGGTGGGCACATAAGGGGGCTGGCAGGATAATTGGCCTAATCATTTAATCAATGGGCTATTTTGTTATGCTAGTGGGCTTGGTGGGCTCAAATTTCTCTAGTTTTATTTATTGGCTAAGTGAATAGGCCCATTGGCTTGACTTATTATTTATGCCTTAATCCCTAATATATATATATAATTGTTTTAATTGTTTTACTTGACAATTGATTGTTATATATGTGGCATGTTCTATATTTTTTTAATTACTAATTGAGTAGAAGCATGCTAGGATGTATATTTTATTATTAAATATTATATGCATGTTTAAAACCCTCGTTGTTTAAATAACTAAGTGGGAGAGGGGATTGGTAAATAAATTCACATGGCTTCCATTATTGGTTTGTAAGTGATGTGAGTAAGCTTGCGCGTTGGCATTAGAGCCTTCCTCCCCATTGGATGAGTTTATTCACGGATCACTGATACAAACTTCTTTAAGATGACTGTAGGAAATTATCTAAGCGCGTGTGTACTTCTCTATCTGTAAGGCACATAAGCTTGCGCAATGGACTTGGGGTCAAATAATGGTGTACACCTAGATGCAAATAATTAGTATCCTCCCCATCGGAGTCACTGCTGTTATTTGCATGGCTAAAGAAAACCGACTATTAATTATTTAGTCATAAAGATAGGTTGACAAATGAGATTATTGGGTAAAACCTTCTCTTGTAAATGTTTGGGTTTGTATACGTCCACACTATCGTGGCATGAAAATTCACGGTGCTTGAGATGTTGGTGAATTTTATTTTATATTATTTTGAGGGATTCAATATAAATTGATAAATTCGAAGTGTTTGATCTGTTTAATTATTTATGATTCTCAGGATATTAAAATGGCACTCAACTCACTTTCTGTTATACTTAAAGAGCACAAACTTACTGGCACTGACTATGTTGACTGGAAGCGAAACATGGACATTATATTAACTGCTGAAGATCATATCTTTGTACTTTCTGAGGAATGTCCTCTGGAACCTACTGATGCCTCTACCGAAGAGCAAATAAATTCTTATAATAGGTGGGTCAAGGCTGATAGGATGGCTAAATGATACATTTTGGCGTCTATGTCAAATGTGTTTCAGACTCAGCATCAAGCCATGGAGACCGCCTATGATATGATGCATAATCTTAGGGAACTCTTCGGACATCAGAGTCGTCCTGCTAGGTCGAAGGGCATGTCGGTCTTGATGAACACCAAAATGGCTGAGGGCACTCCCGTAAGGGAACATGTCCTTAGGATGATGGGCTAACTCAATGAGTTGGAAGTTCTTGGAGCTGAAATCGATGGGGAAACCCAGGTCGATATCATACTCCAAAGCTTGCCTAGGAGTTTTGAGCAGTTCCGCCTGAACTATGGTATGAACAAACATATTTACTCGTTGGCGGAACTTCTGACATAACTTATGGCGGCGGAAGAACTGTTTTGTAGACCTCCTCAGGTTCATGTTGCTGAAAATACTGCTCATCCTAGGCCTAAGGGCGGTAGGAAGAAAAAGAAGCAAGAAAATTCAGCACCAGTGAACCAAGTGAAGGCATAGACTGGTGCGGTCAAGAAGCCTAAAGGCAAGTGCTTCAAATGCAAGCAGCGGGGACACTACAAGGCAGGCTGCCCTCTTCTGAAGGGGAACATGAATGGTAAGTCTTATATACTAGTTATTGAATCGTGTTTAGCGGCTGTATCTGCTGACACTTGGTGTGTAGATACGGGAGCCACTGACCATGTATGCAATTCTTTGCATGGGTTCCACCAAACCCGATAGCTCAGTGATGGAGAGATTACCATACTCATGGGAAATGCTACAGGAGTAGTAGTTGTCGCAGTGGGAGACGTTTAGTTATTTTTTAATAAAAGTAAAACTCTTGTTTTGAGGAATTGTCTTTATGTACCGCATTTTAGAAAGAATTTAATTTTCGTTTCTAAATTGGTTATGGGTGGATATTCTGTTTCTTTTAATGAAAAAGTTATTATAAGGAAAGATAGAATTATTATCTGTGATGGTACATTGATAGATAATTTGTATACTCTTAATCCAATTTCTCCCATAATGCAACAAATTGAAACGAATGATACATCTACTAATAAGAGAAATGAACCTTCTAAAATGAATCAAACATATCTTTGCCATCTAAGATTGTGTCATATTAACTTAAGTAGGATTCAAAGGTTGATAGCTGATAGACCTCTGAGTTCATTAGTAGTGGAAAATTATCCAACTTGTGAATCCTGCTTGGAAGGAAAAATGATTAAAAGGCCTTTTAAGGCAAAGGGGTATAGAGCTAAAGATTGGTTGGAATTGGTTCATTCCGATTTATGTGATCCTATGTCTTTCCAAGCAAGAGGGGGTTTTGAATATTTCATCACTTTCATTGACGATTATTCAAGATACAGATATATTTATTTGTTGCGCCGCAAGTCTGAATGCTTTGATAAATTAAAAGATTACAAGGCTGATGTGGAAAAGCACCTTGGTAAATATATCAAAACACTACGATCTGATCATGGTGGTGAATACCTCTTGGGAGAGTTTAAGAATTATTTATCGGAAAATGGGATTGAATCCGAATTGTCTACACCGGGCACACCCCAGCAGAATGGTGTAGCGGAAAGAAGGAATAGGACTCTTATGGAAATGGTAAGATCAATGATGAGTTATTCAGAATTACCAAATTCGTTTTGGGGACATGCCATGGAAACAGCGGCTCACATTCTAAACTTAGTACCTTCTAAATCGGTAGCCTCCACACCCACAGAACTGTGGACCGGGCGTAAGCCTAGTCTGAAACATGTTCGAATTTGGGGTGCTTCGGCACATGTGTTAAAGGCAGATGCTGATAAGTTAGAATCACGTACTGATGTTTGTCTGTTTATAAGGTATCCTAGGGGAACGAAAGGTGGTTTATTTTATAATCCCAAGGACCAAAAGGTGATCGTGAGCACAAACGCCAGATTTTTGGAAGAGGATTATATAATGGATCACAAACCTATGAGTAAAATTGTTCTAGAGGAAGTTAGAGCGAAAACACCAACTATAATTCCAACTGTACAAAAAGATATACCACAGGACACTGCACCGCGTGTTACACCTGATACACAATTGCCTGCGGAGCCTCGTCGTAGTGGGAGGGTTGTCAGACAACCAGATAGATTCATGGGATTGGGAGAGTCATCCGACTTGGTCCCGGGTGAACATGAAATTGATCCATGGAATTACAACGAGGCACTGCAAGATAAAGATGCTCAATTATGGCAAAACGCAATGAAATCTGAGATAGAATCCATGTATTCTAATCAAGTCTGGGAGCTTGTAGAACCACCAAATGGTGTAAAAGCTATTGGATGCAAATGGATCTATAAGAGAAAAAGAGGATCTGACGGTAAGGTGGAAACCTTTAAAGTAATGCTTGTGGCTAAAGGATATACTCAGAAAGAAGGAATCGATTATGAGGAAACCTTCTCGCCTGTGGCCATGCTTAAGTCAATCCGAATTCTTTTGTCTATCGCTGCTCATATGGATTATGAGGTATGGCAAATGGATGTCAATACAGCTTTCCTTAATGGAAGTCTTGAGAAAAACATCTATATGAAGCAACCAGAAGGATTCATTGCAAAGAGCGAAGATCATTTGTGTGCAAGTTTAAAAGGTCCATTTATGGATTGAAACAAACTTCAAGATCATGGAACATCCGGTTTGATGAAGTAATCCATTCATATGGATTTATTCAATGTCCAGATGAATCATGTGTGTACAGGAAGTGTGACGGAAATGTAGTGGTATTTCTTGTTCTATACGTGGATGATATTCTGCTCATTGGAAACAATGTAAAAGTATTGTCGGACGTAAGGGTATGGCTGTCTAAGCAGTTTGAGATGAAGGAATTAGGAGAAGCTGGACACATTCTTGGGATCAAATTAATAAGGGATCGCAAGAAAAGAATGTTATGTTTATCCCAAGCTTCGTATATTGGTACAATTCTGACTCGTTTTAGCATGCAAGATTCCAAGAAAGGTTTCCTACCTTTCAGACATGGAATACCTCTATCTAAGGAGATGTGTCCTAAAACACAACAAGAAATAGAGGCAATGAAGCTGGTCCCTTATGCCTCGGCAGTAGGAAGCCTCATGTATGCTATGTTATGTACGAGATGGGATATCTGTTATGCCGTGGGCATGGTCAGTAGGTATTAAAGTAATCCAGGACAGAGGCATTGGGCTGCGGTAAAGCATATTTTAAAGTACCTGCGAAGGACTAGGGATTATGTGCTGGTTTACAGGGCAGATACTTTATTACCTTTGGGTTATACTGATTCGGATTTTCAGTCAGATAGGGATGCTAGTAAATCCACCTCGGGTTATGTGTATACTCTTGGAGGAGGAGCAATAATATGGAGGAGTGTAAAGCAGAAATATGTTGCTGACTCCACCATGGAAGCTGAATATGTAGCAGCCTCTGAGGGAGCCAAAGAAGCAGTATGGATCAGGAACATCTTAATGGACTTGGATGTGATTCCTAGTTTGCCCAAAGCGATCACAATTTATTGTGATAACAGTGGTGCAGTAGCAAACTCGAAAGAACCACGAGCCCATAAGGCGAGTAAACACATTGAGCGCAAGTACCACCTGATACGAGACATCGTTAAAAGAGGGGAAGTCGTTGTCGCTAAGATTACATCTGAGGATAACCTTGCTGATCCTTTTACTAAGTGCCTTCCAGCGAAAGCGTTCGATGGGCATGTAGAAGGAATGGGGATTAGATGCGTGTCAGCAGATAAGGCAACATAATCTTTTAGTATAAGTGGGATATTGTTAGATTTGTATACTAAAAGTCTTGCTTTTGTATTGCACAATGTTTTAACAATTTTATTTGAAATGAGAATCATATGATCAAACGTTTTTGCATATTATAAATTATTTATTTTTATGTTTGTGCAAAAGTCCATTTACTTTATATTGTAGATAATATGTTGTGCGACAACACGCAGAAGATCATATTATCGGTTTCCTTATAAAGTATAAACAGATGCTCACAACCGAGATAGACGGGGACTATCTATCGGTATGGTTGTAGTGTGGTTTGGTATTAGTTTGTCTTGACCATAGAACCACATTATACACTGCTTTATGTATTGAGTAGGACTGCCTAAGATCGTTCAACTTGTACTGTCTATATAGAAGAACTTGATCTTTGTTATTATGGATGTTCGTGCTCTTAATCCCTACACAATAACCTTGACATGTAAGGCATTATATATTTCTTTGATTCATCAACGGGTGAGATTTAAAGGAATTAAATCAACAAACTCGGTGAGTTGGGAAATAATATTGTCTCTATGGTGTGCTGTTGATTGTAGAAGGAATCCATGTCCGGCATAGGTTGATGATGTCCCCTTGAGGAGCTCATAAGGTTTATCATGTAAATCTTGCAAGTGGATTAATTCCGGCATGACAAAAAGGTTGAGTGGTACTACTCTCGGATGAGATATTAATTAATTTGAGTTGTCAGTAACTTAATTAATTAATGGGCATTGTATATCTTAAACATGGGGAGACTTTCGGGCTCATAATAAGAAGGAGCCCAAAACATAATATTGGGATTGGATGGGTAGTGTAGTAATAATATTTTAGTGGACTATATTATTATTATTGGATTTAATTATAAGCTTTGGGCTAAGCTTGGTTAATTAAATCCAATTGAGGCCCAATCCAATTTCTCCTCCTGGTCCCTGCTGTAGCCCAATATATAAGTCATCTCAACTTCTGGATGCCTTATTGATTGCGCCATTTTCAACGTGTGAAAGTAGGGAGAGAAACAGATTGAGAAATCCTGTAGATTGTTGTCCACACAATATCAGGATTCGACTTGGGTCATACAACAGAAGATCAAGAGGTGGTTCTCTACTGCAGATCATCCTCTACATCAACCCAGAAGAAAGGTAAACGTTTATTTTGGTTCCGCTGTAACCATTTACTTGAATTCCTAACGATCACGTTGAACCAAATGATCCAAAAGCCAACACTCCTGCGGATAGAGTTAGGGTTCGGCAGTGATGTAGGATGGATGTGGAATCTAACTCTCTTTTTGATGTGATCGACACCTCTTTTTACACTGTAACTTCTCCTCATTGACCTTTACTAGGCTTTTTTCATAGAAAACGTGCATATGCACACACTGGAGGTGAAATCCCGACATTTTAGAGCCAATGTGTCCCAGTTCGACCATACTTGCCTTAGTTGAAATGGACCCCTTTGGTCGAACCACAGTTGAACGGCGTGTCTGTAAACTGACTTCGTCTCACCTTGTGTTCGACCTTAATCGTGTGGTTCTACTTGGCTTCACGTAGTCAAACAATATCTCCTTGGTCGAACGACCTCTCTGTAAGTTGAAACCTCACATTCGACTTCACCTGTGTAGTTTGACTTGGTTGAGCTTGGTTGAACGACAGCTTTCTGGTTGAACTATGCCTCGAACAACGTGTTTTCCAATTTCAAGCACTTCCAACCTATTTTCTGTACAAATATGCTCAAATAGCCTCAGTAGCATATGATTTGTGGATTTTCTATAAACATCCCGATTCGTCTTCATAATAGAACAAATCATACTCAATTTCCACACAAATCAGAGCTTAAAATACGTGAATTATCACTCTCATCAGGGCTCGACCAGGTCGAGCAGTGATCGATTGACCTCTCTGTCTGCCAAAACTCTGTACAGTGCTCCGCTCGACCATATCTGCCGTCGCTCAATGAAACAATCTTGGTCGAGCAGCTCCTTTTGAGGTCAAGAGGGCATCTCGGTATTCGTGTTTTCTGATTCTGAGCACTTCTGACCTGTTTTCCTGTATAAATATGCCCAAATAGCCTTATTAACATCTGATTCATGAATTTCCCATAAACATACCGATTAGCCTTGATAATAGCCCGAATCATACTCAATTTCCACACAAATCAAAGCTCAAAATACTTGAATTATCACTCTCATCATGCAACAAAAGTTATGTGCAGTACAAAAATATATGCAGTAAAAAAAGTGTGAATCGTAAGTGTCATGAGTAGCAAAAAAATTACTCAACGGCGGCGGTGGTCTGGCGGCCAGCGGTGGCAGTCCGTGCAGTGGTCTTGCAGCCAGCGATGGTGGTCCAGCGGCGGGAATGGGTTGGTGAGGGGTTTAGGGTTTGTGGTTTAAAAGTGTATAAGATTATAATGAATTAAGGTTATATTTAGTATTATACTTTAATATTTTGTACGTGAGAGTAATTTTTTTAAATCAATGTATCTTACAACAATTATGAGTATAAAGTGTGTACCTATGAGTAATTTTTCCTTTTAATTGTAGTTATATTAACTTATTATTAATATATGAATGGCACAAATAAAAAAATGACTTCATAAAATGATTCGAATAAAAATATTATATAAAAAAATGCTTGAATGAAGTAACATATTCAGGCCAACTTAATTAACCATTTCTTTTAAAAAAAATAAAAATTAAATTGGATGTATTATGGAGTTAATCTATTCGGACAAAATTTTATTTGTATTATATATTTTTATCATAATTATTCTTATTCGTCCAAAAGAAGACTATGACTGTTCGTCCCACTCTATTCGTATTAATTAAATGTGTACCCCACCATTAGCAACTGTTAGTATTAACTAATTTAATTTAATCATATGAGCTATTCGATCCCACTTAATTATTTTAATATATTGGCTATTCGTCTAAATTATTTCATATTTATTATATTCGATATACTTTTATTTAAATTATTTTAATTATTTCATGAGTTTCTCCATACAGCAGTCTAGGGTTTCTTGTTCGGAACCATGGAGAGGTCAAGCAAGGAAAGTCGAGACATGTGATCAACTACAAAGGGATCAACAACATCTTGAAGTTCGACGGATACTACATACCAAGTATGGATAACTTGGTAAATTGTATCAAGAACGTCAATGTATTCATAATGTTCGATTGCAAATCTGGGTTTTACCAAATTATGATGGAGGTGGGAAACAAGAAGTTTACAGCCTTCTCCACACCGCAAGGACATTATATCTGGAATGTCATGCCTATGGGATTGGCAAGTACACCCTAAATATATCAGAGAAAGATGGATAATCCTTTCAAAGATTATTTCTCATTCATGTTCGTGTATGTAGATAACATGCTTATTGCTTCAAAGAATATAAAGGAGCATCTATTACATCTGAAAATATTTTTAGAGGTATGTCACAAGGAAGGATTAGTGCTTTTTGGAAAGATAGCGGTAATAGCAACTAGACATATCGAGATTCTTAGAGTTGACAGATCGAGATTCTTGGAGTTGAGATCGATGAATCAAGAATTATTCAACAACCACACATTGTAGAGAAAGTTCAGGGATTTTTTGAAGAAATCAAGGACAAAAAGTAACTCCAGAGTTTCCTAGGAGTTGTTAACTTTGTTGGAATATTCATTAACAATCTAACACAATATCGGAAGGTATCCAGTCCTTCTACTAAAGAAGAAAGCTAAATTCAAATAGCAGGAACCACACTATGAAATGGTAAAGTAACTGAAGGATGTTTGCAAAAATCTTCCCAAGTTAGCCATACCAAACGACAAGTATGATCTGATACTTTATACAGATGTCGGTGACTATTGGTAGACAACAGTTCTTATTAAGTACACATCAGAAGGGAAAGTGCTGTGCAGATACTGTAGTGGGCTCTTTGCAGAAAATGAAGCAAAGAGATGGAACATCAATGAAAATGAGTTCTTTGTAGTTCGAAAGACATTAAAAAAATGGCCGCTATTTCTTCTTGCGAAAAAATCATTCTTAAAATTGATAACACGAGCATTAAAGTCTTTTTGAAAAATAAAATTGAATCAAAAACAGAAAAAGCTAGACTTTTAAGATGTCAAGCTAAATGTCAATATTATGATTTAAATATTATCATTATTAAATCTATTGAAAATATTTTGGTAGATTTATTAACGAGAGATCCATCCTAATGAGATGAAAGCATCTGATGGAGATCCTTGAAGCACTTCAAAAGGATTTTGAGAGTTTGACAATAAACGCAGATATTGCACGAAAACTACAACAAACAGATCGGACCAATGTGTCCAATCTAATACATGATTGTATTTGTAGCAATGCGGGTCTTTTTGATATACTACGAGAGTCACTCCTCCGAGCTGTCAATAGTAATAGATAAAAGGAGAGTATTCGGAATGGGGTCCTAAACCCATAGTAGGGGATTCAAATACCCCTTAGCACGAGTTTTATATTAGAACTTTGAAGGAGGAACCCGTCCAAGAAAAATTGAGGCTCTAGAGTCACATCCTGAGTTTTTGAGTCAACCCAGCACCACTGGGGTTAAAGAGGGAGAGGTCAACCTTAGACTTACGACGGGCGCCGCTAAGGCTGGTATTAACATAACTAAATTTTCTCATTGGCTGGGATATCATGCCAGTTGGGAAAAATTAAACACCAGACAAGGGATCCAGCCGGAGAAATGCCAGATAGATGTATTAGGGAAATACCCGGGGTTTGGATGAGAGATAGATTGAATTCAAATGATGTGAAGCAATAGTATGATTTGGGGCATTAGCCTTGATATACACCATTACACCAAACTTCCCGGAGATCTCAAAACTGCCAGACTAGATAGGGGTATCTGTTGAAAAGTCTTTGGCAAACAACAAGACTTTGTTCAGATGAGATATGTTGGAGCTTTACTTCACTAGTGCAACTCCAGAACTGGTAGGGAAAACAACCACGAGACCTTTCATTTCATCAAGCTAAGAAGATTAGATGTTAAAGCGGCAAATAGCATCAAGGAGTCAATCTGGAAAGGAACCAGTTCTTGTTTCTACCTACTCTGAAGATCAAATCTCTATACAAAACTGTGAACGGGTCCTTCCTGTTAAACACCTTAACATGAAATAAAATGGTGTTTGCCGAAAAGTTTTTCTAACGAAAGCGAAAGTTCCTTTGGGAAAATAAGCTGCCGACGAGTAAGCAAACTCATCGGACATATAGCAACATGGCTCTCTTTGGTCTATGAAAAGAAAAGAAATGAACAAGTTGTTCAATCCAAATAGAACCAATGTTCGCAAAAGGAGTGAGGCTGGGCATTGTAAGGAGAAGTATTGTTACACCCCTCTAGCAAAGAAAGAGGCAAGTGGAAAGAAGAGAGTAAAATCTATTCATGTCACGCACCAGTTTTCAATAAATGGAAAGAGAGATTTATTCGCAATTCTTTGATAATATTAACCTTTAATGTGGGCATAAACCGTAAAATAAAATTAATAAAATATCATAAACAATGAAAATTATACAAAAGTATATCATTAGAAATTATATAAAAATATTGGGCGTAGCGCATTAATTAAAAAGCTCTAACGCAACGCATCCGCCCCCGGTACATCGTCGCAGCCTCAACCTGAAAAGAGTTTGGAGTGGAAGGGGTGTGTGTTTGAAATACACTCAGTGGGTTAACTAAAAATGATTGCAAAGTTAAAAATAAATATGTATGCCAAATATACCATAAGATGTAACACATGCCAATTTTAATAAATAAATTTGCACGTTGTTGTTCGATAACTCATTGAAAATATTTTAGACCGAACCATCATCCGATAAATTGTGTTAGTTGGTTTTTGCGCACCGGGTCGCCACCCTAGTACGATATTAGCATACTTTGAAATACATCTTAGTACTGAACCGACATAGCTAGTAACTTGTGTTAGTTGGTCTGTGGGCACCGAGTCGTCACCCAGTACGATGTTAGTAGGAAATATTTGTCATCGAACTAAAAGCACACATGACACATAACATGATATATAAGTAACACATATCACATCTTAACATAGCAATCATGACATAAAATGTAGCACTCGATAAAGAGTGAAAGTTACCCCACATTGATCTTTTTTGAAAATTGTAGAGTAGACAAGGCTTTTTCTTCAATCTCATAAATTCTTGAAAATGATATACTAATTTTATTACATATATAAAATAAAGATTTTTCACTTAAAACAATAATAGTGGTAAAATTATAATAATATTATTTAATGAAAAAAATAAGAATTATAATTATAAATGAAAAGTAAAATTATAATAATATTTAAAATAAAAAGTTAAGATAATAATATAAAATTATAATCATAAAATGAAAAGTTAAATTATATAAATATAATACATACTTACTGGAAAACGAAAGCCATATTTTTTAAAAAAAAAATGGAGTTTGATTTATTTATTATTATTATTATTATTATTATTATTATTATTACTATTATATATACTTTTTATAAATTGCAATCAAGTCCTTATATTATATTAAATTCTCATTTAAACTATCTTAAACTTTAAACTTATTACAAAATGACCCAATTTGAGTTATACAACTCCATTTGAAAATCCGAAAGCACATATGGAGTTACTGCAAGGAGAGGATCACATGCATATCAATTTTTCATGAAAATAACAAAGTTTAAAGGAGACAAAATTTTAACTCGAAGTGGGTTTCTTCCCATCTTCTTCATTTCACGTCCAAACTCAAATCTAATTATACTTTTGTAATTCTCATGAGGAGAGCTTCAAAATGGCCTATAATATAAAAGCCAACTCACAGCGAAATAAAATATACTATTAAAGTGTTAAAATTTTCGACGGAGCTTTTCTAGCTCAAAATGACATCTATTTTATAAAAGAGTTATATATTTGGAATCTACTCTTCGAGACAAACATTTTGATATATAATATAATAAGAACAACTCACAAAATGTGTGACTAAAGATATTAACGGAGTAGAGTTTGTATATATATAAATATGTATGTATACGTGAGTTGTGTGTGTATAGAAGAAGGATGTGATGATGGCAGTGACTTGCGTGAGTTATATATATACACACATCGCCCAGAAGGAAGGCCATTTTCTGGCACACGAGTCGTGCGCTGCTGAACGCCCCGTGTACAGAACACGGGCTTGTAATAAGAAGTCATGTAATATCATCAGAAAATGCTACATGGCCATGACCTAAGCCATGTAGCGTAGCTCTAGCCGTGTCTAGAGGCACGTACAACATGCCGAAGAAGGTGTGCCCTACACGGGCAGTGCGCTGCTACACGGGCCATGTAGATGCAAAAACCTGTGCAATTTTCAGAATGTTTCAGAAGCTTCTAGAAGGTCCATTAGTCATATAAAAGGGTGACTTGTGCGAAATTTGAGAGGGAGATCACAATTGAGAGCAGTTACACACACTCCACACCACATTTTCACACACTAGATCCATAAATCCACCTCTATCCATTAGATCCATCCAATTCCATTTGTTCTTCCACAATCAATCCATAAATCCATCACCCAATCCATTCATCCACCATTTTAAGAAGAGGAAAGCATCAAGGATTGAAGAAGTTAGCATATTGTAGAGAAGGATTGTTTTTCCTTGAAACGGAAGTCAATCTACTTTTCATTTGTTGATTTTCTACTTATTTTGGCTCAAATGGAGCAAAGCTTGATTTGTATTGATCTAAACACAATGTGTAGTGATTAGTCCTATAGTAGGGCTAATCATATGAATGGTTGAGATGAAAGCTAGACGTATAGAACTTGAGAAGTGAATGTAGTTAAATTGTGGATTTCCTTTTATGATATATGAATCATGTTTCATTTTAATACTTGTGTGATTAGATTTTCTATTCATAGTATTAGGATGGTCATTCCAATGTTATGAGTGTATGTTTAATTGAATCATATATTAAAATGTGCATGCTTATTAGTGTGAGTGGAGGTAAGTCATCCCTTCTTATGCTTAGAACATTCATAGAGGGACACTTAAGAAATTGAGTGAAAAGAACCAACTTATGATCATAGTACCTTAAGGGAATTGAGATTACGATCAATCTTAGGAGATTTAGGCTTGTTAAAGAGTCAAGAACTTAATTGCCTTGGCCATAGGGATTAGGGGTAAAATCATGATTGCTTTTAGTCCACAAATTAATGAAGTTCACTATCAAAAGTTATACATATCTAGCTAGAGTCTTAACCATGATTATGATTAGCCTTGCTCTCTTCTCAAGTGAATTCTACCTCCATTCCAATCATCATTTGTGTGTTGTTTGAATCATTACTTTGTTAGTTCAAATTCTTAGTTAATTGTGTAGAACAATAATTAGTAGCTTAAACAATCAATCCTTCAATCTATCATTCTTACAAAACATAAATTAATGGAAAATTCGAATATAATCATGAGTTTACTTTCCCTTGGGACGACATTATTATAAATTTTTGTACTTGGTCACACGTTTACTAGGCGATAGAGTCTCTTACCCTTACACATTTTTACAAGAAATGCGACTAAGAACATGGCGCCGCTTGCCAGGGAAATGTTAAACTTTTGGTTGTAACGAGTTTGAAGTTGATTAGTTTTGATAAGGATATTTATTTTATTTGTTTACTTGTCTTGGTTATATGGAGACCTAATTTGGAAATTCTTGTAGGTACATACGAACTCGTTCAAGGTCACAATCTATTGAACCTTTGAACTTGGAATTGGAAGCTATTTTAAAAAGACAAAGAAGAGGAGTATTAGAGACTATGTAGGAAATTATGGAAGAAGTAAGGGATAATGCAAACATGGTTGATGAAGAAGGCAATATAAGAAATGTTCATGGAGTTGATAATGTTAGAGGAGGTTATAATAATCCGGAATTGGTGCCACAAGCATATGCTCAATAAATGCACTTGCAAAACCAACAAATGCAAGCTATTATTCAAAACTTGATGGCACAACAAGAAGCAAGGAATAATTCTCCGGTGGTGCAAAATCAATCCCATGGAAATGGAAACAATGGAGTGGGAATGAATGTCCGTGATCATTTCCAACCGCAATATGAGAATTATGGAATAGGCCCGCCAATGAATGTGAATAATTTTGAGATCAAGACGGGATTGATCAACATGGTACAAGCAAATCAATTTGGTGATGGTGCTATGGAGGATCCAAATGCTCACTTAGCCCAATTTACGGAGTTAGCCAACACGATAAAGATAAATGGGGTAAGTGAGGATGTTGTTAAAATGAAGATTTTTTCATTTTCATTAAGAGATAGAGCTAAGGCTTGATATCATACTATACCACCGGGATCCTACACTACATGGAGAGAGTTGGCACAAAGGTTCTTGAGCAAGTATTTTCCACCTTCAAAGTTGTTGCATCTTAAAGGGCAAATCTTTCAATTCAAGCAATTGCCACTTGAGACATTTAGCGAAGCATGGGACCGATTCAAAGAGATGCTAAGGAAGTGTCTACAACATGGATTCCCCGAAGAACAACAAATAGGATTTTTCTATGCCGGTTTACACGGAAGTGAGAGGATGCTTATTGATGCTTCGGCGGGGGGTTCGATATTAGAGCAAACTCCGGAAAGAGCAATTACCATATGTGAGGAAGTAGCCTTGAATACGGGTCAATGGCCCATGGATCGTGCACCGGGATTGTATGAAAGGGAGAGAATTGCCAAGATGGAAGAAGTGTGCTTACAATAAGTGAAAAAGGTGGAAATGCCTAAGGAATCTATGACCGACAAGGCGATCGCGGAGATATTAAAGAGGATGAATGCTAACATGCAAGTATCTCCAAATTCTACACCGGTGGTGAATCAACAAGTGCTTGCAAATCCTCAACAAGGCATGACTATGCCAAATCTGGGTCAATCTTCTCAAAGTTGTCAAATGCCTACATCCATGCCCCAACAAGGTATGTCCTATAATTTGGGAATTCAAGATACATGGTGTCCACCGGAGATGACGCTTGAGGAAGTTGCCTTCATACAAGGAAGGAACTTCCAAGGAAATTATGGTGGTAACTTTGGAAATCATGGAGGGGGATATCCACAAAGACAAGGAGGATGGGGGCAAGGTAACTTTCAAGGAAATTTCAATCAATCTCGTAGGTATGAAAATTTATCGTATGGAAATCAAGGGAATGCCCTTACTTTACCACTGGGTATTAATCCGGGAGAGAAATCTCCAAATGGTGAAGAAAAGTCTACATTGGAGGATCAAATGACTAAGATGTTTGACTATTTGAAGCAAAAAAATGAGGTAAATGATAAGAGAATCAAAGCCTTGGAGACACAAATGAGCCAAATGGCAAGTGAAAGAGGGGATATTCATCATCAAGAGATGTTTCCATCTACAACTATTACTAATCCGAAAGATTAATGTAAGACTATTGAACTTCGTAGTGGAACAAAATATGAAGGACCTTCTTTGCCAACGGAAGTAGAGGAGGTGGAGTGTGAAATTGAGCCTATAGAAAGAGTGGATGAAAAAGGGAAAGAGAAAGAAGTTAAAATTATTGAAAAAGATGAAAGTACCCCTACACTTGAAGAAGAAAATGTGAAGTCTCCAAAGAAGTGGTAAAGGTGTAGAGAAGTAAAACAAAAAGAGAGAGAGGAGAAGTTTGAAAGGGATGAATGAGGAATTCCTAAATTGCCCGTTGCAATCTCGTTTCCACAAAGATGTTTGAAAAAAGGATTAGAAGAGAAATTTGTCAAGTTCGTTTAAATGTTGAAGAAGATACATGTGAATATTCCTTTTGTAGAAGCTTTACTACAAATGTCCAATTACTCCAAGTTCTTGAAAGATATTTTGTCAAAGAAAAGAAGTTTGGGAGAGTTTGAAATGGTGAACTTAACGGAGGAATGTAGTGCGATCATGCAAAAGAAACTTCCCCCTAAATTGAAAGATCCGGGGAGTTTTACAATTCCATGTGAGATGGGAGAGCATGAGAATTACAAAGCCTTATATGATTTGGAGGCTAGTATTAACTTGATGCCCTTGTCAATTTTCAAGAAGTTGGGCATTGGTGAAGTCAAACCGATGTCAGTTACACTTCAATTAGACATATCCGAAGGGAATTGTGGAAGATGTTTTAATCAAAGTTGGCAAGTTTGTATTTCCTATTGATTTTGTGGTACTAGACATGCATGAGGATTCAAATGTTCCATTAATACTTGGTCGTCCATTTCTTGCCACGGGAAAGACATTGATAGATGTGGAGAAAGAAGAGCTCACTTTGAGGGTGAATGAAGAAGAGGTGATATTTTCTTTAAAAGAGGCTATGAGGTATCCTAAGAACAAGGAGAAATGTCGAAGAGTGGAGGTGGTGGACAACATTGTTAAAGAGCATATGTATCATCTTCACTCCAAGGATCCGTTGGAAACTATCATAAGCCATTCTTACTCTATTGAATCTCTTAAATCTAAATCTTCTTTTTGTTTAGAGAATGATGAAATGATTGATGAATTGCATGGTTTAAATGCTTGTAGGGAACTCACAAGTGAGGAGGCAAAGGAAGCAAAAGTGGAAAGACTTGATGAAGAACCAAAAGTGGAAGTGCAAGAGAAGAAGAAGGTAGAGTTGAAACCATTGTCAGAGCATTTGAAGTATGCTTACTTAGAAGAGAATGAAACGTATCCGTTAACGTATCCTCTTCCCTTAATGATTTAGAATTAGAAAAGTTGTTAAGAGTTTTGAGAGACCATAAGTCCTCTATTGGTTGGAGCATAAAAGATTTGAAAGGTATTAGTCCATCTATGTATATGCATAAGATTCATTTGATTGATGATGATAAGTCTTGTGTGCAAAACCAACGTAGATTAAATCTTATAATACGAGAAGTGGCAAGAAAGGAGGTGCTAAAATGGCTTGATGCGGGAATAATCTTTCCAATAAGTGATAGTCAATATGTAAGTCCCTTACATGTAGTGGCAAAAAAGGGTGATATGACAATTGTTAGATCCGATACAAATGAAACGATTGCCACTAGAACTATCACGGGTTGGAGTGTGTGTGTTGACTATCGGAAATTGAATGAAAACACTAGGAAAGATCATTTCTCATTGTCATTCATAGATCAAATATTGGATCGTCTTGCAGGGCATGAGTATTATTGTTTCCTTGATGGTTATTCCGGGTACAATCAAATATTGATTGCACCGGAAGACCAAGAGAAGACAACTTTCACATGTCCCTATGGTACGTTCACATTTAGAATGATGTCGTTTGGGGGAGGTTGCGTGGTGGACATACTTGATCATGTATTGATTATAGAAGATGCACATGAAGCATCATGAGGTAAGTTCATGAAGAGCATTGTGGAAACGACAAGGGTACGTCTCACCACTTTTTGCAAACTTAATTCGCAACTTGTTCCGATTTAAGTTTGGGGGAGAGTGCGTGGTGTGACTTATATCTTGTGTATGAATTGGTGTAATCATGTGTGTTGCTATATTGTCTCGTGGCAAAAATGGGTCAATTTTGAAAATTTTCTCATGAGTTAGGATAGTTTTGGCATGTTTGGTGGTGTTTAAGTACATGATAATCCATTATTTGATCATATTTGTGGTGTGAATGATGTTTTGAAGTATTTTTAAGCATGAATAGGGTGTATGAGAAGTACAAAAATAGGGCAAAAAAGAGGTGAAGTATGAAGTTGAAAAATATGGAAAAATCACTACACGGGCCGAGCTCAGCACACGGCCCTGTGTGGACAGGCCGTGTACGGACATCAGAACACGCTACTCGCCCAGAAAGAAGGCTGAGCTTCGAGCTCTAGCCGTGCAAGAAAGTAAGAACACGGGCCGTGTGCGGAGCACGAGCCTGTAACAAGAGGCCATGCGCGAATGTCAGAAAGTTCTACACGGCCATACTTGAGGCCGTGCAGTTCTACACGGGCCGTGCAGGGTTAAATTCCAGTTTTTAAAAGGGATGATCCGTACTCATTTCCACACACACAAACCCTTCCGTACACACTCTTTTCACTCCAAATTCGTCTCCTAAGTTTGATAATCGACTGCAAAGGTTAGTTTTGAGGGATTTAGAGTAAATTTGTTCAATTGTGCACTCAAAAGAATACTTCTCCATATCCAAGTGAAAGGTATGAACTATTTGAACCCTAACTTGTGAATTTTGATAGAAATTGGATAAAATGATGCATATGCTTTGTGATATTGTGTGTTTTGAACGAATTTGTGAGTGATGAACATACATGTGTCACTTTGATTTGTGAATTGGGAATAGAATTAGGGTTCATGAGAGGTTAAATTAGGGGATTGTGTGAGAATGATGAGATTGATTGAATGTGTTGTGCAAATTGAGTGATCATACGTGTGTAATGTTTAAATTGTGGCAAATAGACTTAGATGTTGAAGATTTGGGCATGAGGGTATGTGAATTGTGTAGATTTTGATTGATTTGAGATCATAGGTTCTCAGTACTTCGTGAAAGTATATTTTGGAACTTATGTGTGCAAGGATGCTTAAAAATTGAGATAGGAATCATGGTTAGTCGAGATGAATGATGGTGAAGTACATATTGTGATTAAGTTTGAAGTTCTAATAATGAGAATAAGTGTTGTTGATGCATAGTATAACTTGAGCATTGTTGTATTGTAGATGGCTGAGAGGAGAGTTAGACCAAGAAATGAGGACTTCATCGTCATTATCGATCCAGGGGAGTTGGCTAATCTTTAAGCAAAACTGATGGAAGATGGGATCCATCTGGATTATTTTGGAGTGGAGTTTGAAGATTATTAATTTGTGCTCCGTTGGCAAACGTTGGCTCCAAAGATCAAACCAACTTGATTCCAAGACACAGAAACGATGAGAGGGTTAGGAATTGAGGAGGGTTTGAGGAAGCTATTCAGATTTGCACAATTTGAAGCTTTCTTTAACAAAAGGCTACCCACCTATTACCATTTAACTACTGAGTTCATGAGCACGTTTCAAGTGAAGAAAGATCAGAATGGTTTCCCTCTTTGGGTGACGTTTCAGCTGGATAATGTGTTGAGAGAAAAAATTCTACTACCTTTGTTGAACGAATGCTTTGGATGCCCACCATGTGAGAACCATCAGAGCTTCTATGAAGGAGGAGGTTTCAATCAACAAGAATGGTGGAAGAGCTTAGTGAATGGTGTTACGGAACAAGCAGGTTATGTTCCCAGTGCTTCAAAGGGAACTGCAATCTGAAACCCAGTGATGAGATACCTAGAGAAGATTGTTTTGAACACCATTTTAGAAAGATTCGAGGATGGAGCTGTAGGAGAGAAACTATTGTAATATCATGTTCTGCATCTACAATGAGCGACCATTAAACGTTGCAGCACATTTTGTGCAACATGCAAAGAGAGTCGTCAAGAGACAATCATCTCAAGGTTTGATGATAGGAGGCATGATTACCATGATTGCTCAAGGCTTGGGAATAAACCTTTCTGGAATGGACAATAGGATAGTTATTGATGGCTTGAACTATCAGCAGTTGATGAGGATGGAGTTCTTGTCATTGGTTGGGAATCAGTATTGTCTGATGTAGGAAAAGGGAGCATCATTTCCCTTGCTACAGTGTACATTAGAAGGAGGTCCTCAGACAGATGAGGGTTTTGAGAGCTTTTTACAGAAGAAACAGAGACGAAATGGAAAAGGTCCTCAGATAGATGAGGGTTGAAGAGGACGAAGAGCTGGCTAATTTGAGAGCTGAGTCGTGCCTATGGAAGGCGATGAGCAGGATGCACCACCGGAGCAGGTGAAGTTTGAGGAGCAAGCCCCTGATCTGCCACAGTTCGAGGAAGAAGAGCAGCAACCACTAATGGGCCCAGAACAGGGTAATGATCAATGAAACTGTATGATGGATGAGGTGAGAGATATGAGGCATGTACAGCTGACATATGGAGCACAGATAAGGGAGATTCGAGAGGTCCAGCAGGAGCACAGAGTGCACATTCAGGAGTTAATAGCTGGACAACATCGGAGGGATTATTACGAGGAGCGGTCACGGGTGCACTTCAACAACATAGAGGAGATGATGACGATGATGTTCAACTTCCAGTTCCCCTGATCTCCTCGTGCATACATTCCATGGAATGTCTATCATCTACCTTCACCTACAGAGCCATGAAGGGAGTACTTTGAGTGCTAGGCACTTCCATTAGTTCATTTTAGCCATGATTAGATATTTGATTTGATTTGTTCGGATTTGATTGGATTGTACTTAAATTGTTGGTTTTTGGGAGGTTTTTTATTTTCGGTTTTATGCAATTTACTTTTCGTTATTTTTGGTATTTTGGTTTGATTTTCATTATTTGGATGTGATGGGAATTTGATCTTTATTGTTATGGATGTGAATTGATGTGTTTGATATTTTGAGATGGATGATTTTGTTCATGCATGTTATGTTATTTACTGAGTCTTTGATTATTGTGTTATGTTTGTGTTATTTTTTTATTCTTGTAGGGATGGTTTGGTGGAATGTTTTAAGAAAGAGTTAAGTGTTTTTGAATGTGAGTTATGATGCATTGTTTGTGATGAGTGATGGCAAATATGTTAATGGTTTCTACTTGTTGAAATTTTGACATGTATTACATACTTTATTCAAATTTTGAGAAGTATGAAGGGTAATTAGGTTTATTTTGGTCCAAGCAAATCTTGTGATAATTGAGCCTCAACTGTGCCTAAATGGTTAATTCTTGATGAGAGAACCGATTGTACTTAGACAAACTAGAACTTGCTCATGGACTATAGGAACAAAGCCCGAATGGTTGAAATTTGTGAAATGATCTTAGGACATCCTTGTTAAATGAAGTCATCGCCATAAAATTCCTTACCAAAAACATTATCCCTAGTGAGCCACTTTGAGCCTATAAGTCTTTTCTTTGTGATTTGAGCACAATACAAGCCTTCATAATCCACTTAAGCCTTATATATAACATATGTGTGGTTAATTGAAGATGATGATGATTTACAAGGGAATATGAAAAGTGTGTAAGTAAATGGAAGAAAGGTTGAGTCAAGAAAAAGGATGAAAGAGCTCAAAATAAAAAGCAAATGCAACTTCAACAAAAAAAAATGGAAAAGGAGTAAAATCATAAAATATGCTCAAGGAATACAAAAGTCAAAAGAAAAGAAGTATGTCATTCCAAAGAAGCTCAAGGAATCCATGGTATGTTGATATTTAGTACTTTTGAATTATTGACAAAGGGAAGAAGTTTGAAAGTGAAGAAGTTGGAGAAAAGAATCATCTCTTCGATTATCTACACTTGAATAGTCACTATTATCCAAAGTTTCCTACCCTACCAAAGAGCCTAAACGTTACATCCTAAGATAAAGACCTTTTTGATCACTTATTGAAACTAGGGTGGCTTGTGAACATAGTCCATGAGCAAGCCTATGGTGAGTCGGTTCTAACCGGTTGATGAGTGATGTTAAAAACCCTACTCTATAGAGTGTTGGGTGAATTTGATATCCTATGAGAGGCTAGGATTGAAAGGGATTTGATTACTCTTTTGTCATTCTTAAGATTGAACTTGTTAATGTTTCATGTTATAAGTTTGATGATGTAGGGATACTTAGTGTGATTTTGTAGTCCTTATTACTTATGATGTGTTGTGGTTTATGTTCGTTAGGTGTTTTCCTAGGTGAAAATTACTCCTCTTGTTTATCATTTTTCAGTGTTCGAGGACGAACAATACTTTAAGTTTGGGGGGTTGATTGTAGTCATTTTCACCTAGATTTTAGTGTCTTTATTTATGGATTTTTAGATGTTTTTATCCGTATTTGTGTGACTTTTAGTGGAGTTATTGTATAATGTGAAATGTGGTATGAATTGATAGAATTGTGTAAATGAGCTTAAACATGTGTAAAACAGGTCAAGAAATGAAGAAAAATGGAGTCGGGAGCAAAACGGAGAATGAAGTACAGGGCACGCTCGGACACGGGCAGTGTACGGAACACGGGCCTGTCCGAGGTGGCCATGTACCATCATCAGAACACAGAGCTCGCCCAGGAGGAAGGCCATTTTCTGGCGCACGAGCCGTGCGCTGCTGCACGCCCCGTGTGCAGAACACGGGCCTGTAAGAAGAACCCGTGTAATGTCATCAGAAAATAATACACGGCCATGACCAAAAACGTGTAGCACAGCTTGACTCATTTTCGGAAGCACGCACAATACGCCGAAGTAGGTGTGCCCTACACGGGCCAAGTAGGTGCAAAAACCTGTGTAGTTTTCAGAATATTCCGGAAGCTTCTAGAAGGTCCATTAGTGATATAAAAGGGTGACTTGTGTGAAATTTGGGAGGGAGATCACAATTGAGAGCAGTTACACACACTCCACACCACATTTTCACACACTAGATCCATAAATCCACCTCTATCAATTAGATCCATCCAATTCCATTTGTTCTTTCACAATCAATCCATAAATCCATCACCCAATCCATTCATCCACCATTTTGAGAAGAGGAAAGCATCAAGGATTGAAGAGTTAGCATATTGAAGAAAATGAAGGTTTCTCCATGAAAGGAAAGTCAATCTACTTTTCATTTGTTGATTTTCTTCTTATTTTGGCTCAAAGGGAGCAAAGCTTGATTTGTATTTATCTAAACACAATGTGTAGTGGCTAGTCCTATAGTAGGGCTAATCATATGAATTGTTGAGATGAAAGCTAGACGTGTTGAACTTGAGAAGTGAATGTAGTTAAATTGTGGATTTCCTTTTATGATATATGAATCATGTTTAATTTCAATAATTGTGTAATTAGATTTTCTATTCATAGTATTAGGATGGTCATTCCAATGTTATGAGTGAATATTTAATTGAATCATATATTAAAATGTGCAAGCATGTTAGTGTGAGGGGAGGTAAGTCATACACTTCTTATGCTTAAAACATTCATAGAGGGACACTTAAGAAATTGAGTGAAAAGAACCAACTTATGATTATAGTACCTTAAGGGAATTGAGATTAACATCAATCTT
This sequence comes from Pogostemon cablin, assembly GCA_023678885.1. Classification (NCBI taxonomy): domain Eukaryota; kingdom Viridiplantae; phylum Streptophyta; class Magnoliopsida; order Lamiales; family Lamiaceae; genus Pogostemon; species Pogostemon cablin. The sequence continues at coordinate 9,547,941 of CM042976.1, forward strand.
AGGAGATTTAGGCTTGTAAAAGAGTCGAGAACCTAATTGTCTTGGCAATAGGGATTAGGGGTAAAATCGTGATTGCTTTTAGTCCACAAATTAATGAAGTTCACCATCAAAAGTTTTACATATCTAGCTAGAGTCTTAACCATGATTGTGATTAGCTTTGTTCTCTTCTCAAGTGAATTCTACCTCCATTCCAATCATCATTTGTGTGTTGTTTGAATCATTACTTTGTTAGTTTAAATTCTTAATTAATTGAGTAGAACAATAATTAGTAGCTTCAACAATCAAACCTTCAATATATCATTCTTACAAAGCATAAATCAATGGAAAATTCGGATACAATCATGAGTTTACTTTCCCTTGGGACGACATTATTATAAATTTTATATTTGGTCACACGTTTACTCGACGACAGAGTCTCTTACTCTTACACATTTTTACGAGAAATGCGACTAAGAATAATAGATCTCCTCTCGGAATACACCCACCCTCAGCTAGGGCAAAAATGGTATTTCTGAGGATTCTATCCATGTATGCGATCATCGAATTTTGAATGAAAGCAGCCCGTAATCGCTGCAGATCATAAGCTCCTTGCAAACCCTTGATCGATCTCCAAAACTCATCAGCATTAAATCCTTCGTCCTCTTGTGTTGATATATTGGGGAATCCAAATGCGCTACTGAATTCGAATAAATACAAGTAACGAAGCTCCCCTCCAATCCGAAACCAAGCACTATCCAAAGAAAATGCTCTCCCCTGATCACCTCTAGCGTACAAAGCAACTCAGTTGTCGTGTGAAAATACGTCTCTCTCTTTAAATCCATGAAACTGCTGATTCCTATATGATTGAACATCCACCTTATTATGCTCATCTCTACCATGGCTTCATCATCCTGGTAATGAGTTCGAGCAATCTTTCTCGAAATCACTCCCCATAGCTCCTCTTTCTCATCCCAATCCGGTATTTTCAAACCATAATCCGATGGCATCTTCCCATCTTTCTTAAGCTTCTTAGCAATCTCTCCTTTCTTTGGTACTCCACTATGCATCCTCTTGGAATAAGCATCAATGCCTTTACCTACAAAGATTATACTTCAATATATGCAAAGAAACAAGTATGTCAACCCTAGGACTAATAATCAAATAAATTTTACCCAAGACTTCAAATCATATGCCCAACAATTAAAACTCAACTTCTCCACAATCTAACATGTATAAAAAAAACATACGAAAAACCTTGTCACGTTAAATCATGGAAAAATCGACATTCTATTTCCTAAGTATCAATAAAGGAGTCAAAATACCATCATGCTTCAATAGGAACTTCCAAAAATTCATTCCCAAATTAATTCAATCCCTAAGCATTCAACACAATTTCACAATTGAAATTAATCACAATCGTCACTCCAAATCAACGAGCCCATGAAACTATTCAACATTAAACTCAATCCCATGACATATGCATCATCAATTTCACAAAATTTCATCAATCCAATGTAAAATTGAACTCATGCAAATTCATGTAAAATTCAACAAAAAATACCCAATTTCATATCACAATTCAAACCAAAAACATGCCTAATCAACTTACCCAACTAAACTAAATCGAATAAAATCCAATTCAAGAGAAATGAGTTGAGAAAACATACCTTTGTCTCCAGCCATAGGTGCGTAGAAGTGACAAGAAGTGAGAATTCAAAATTGAGAAGAAAAACCCCAAATTCAACTTGAGTCTTCCGAAATTGATGTGGAATGTGTGTGGTTTGGGTAAACAAGAGTATACTAAGTAATGGGAGTGAAAATCTTACAGTCCGAGGCGATTGCTCGAGAGAGGGTGGTGAGAAATGGTCGAGCAGAGGGTAAACTGGCCTTATATTCATGAAACTCTACTTCGCTCGGGTAGAACAGCATGGTCGAGCGCCTCCTCGCATGGTCGAGCGGGTGCTCTGTAGGCTGATCCGTCTTCCGCCTCTCGCTCGACCAACTCATCATGGTCGAGTGGCATCCCTCTGGTCGAGCGGACTCTCTGTAATCTGAAATCTCTGAACCAGATGCCAGGGTGGTCGCTCGACCTCAACATGTTGGTCGAGCTGCTAAAATCATGGTCGAACGGCTCTTCAATGCTCATTTTTTTAGACTTTCTTCATCCCCTGCTAAACTCAGACTCGAAAACAATATTAAACATCATATCAAGCCAAAACAATAGCTAGAGAACCACTACTTAGACTCTAAAAAATTCAAGTATATATAACTCCACGCACACTACAATAAATAATACACCACTAAACACTAGGCAAATTGCAAAAAAATCGACACATCAAAACCGATTAAAGTTTCAACATACTGCAAAAAACATACTCCCCTAGCGAATGTTACAAAGAAAAGATTATACTTTTGGTGCTACCGTGAGGTAACAACATCACACCCCCAAACTTAGTAGAAACTACAGTTGAAACAAAGTTTGCAAAGAGATGTAATTATCGAGTAATAAGCTCTATAAATATAAAAATTTCTTACGCACACGAAATAAATAAAGTAATAGAACGGGAGGGTAAGCCCCCACATATTTAACGTCGGAGAGTCACGATTGTACCACTTCAATACAAGGTATCTTCAAAGACAACACAAGCATCATCCGACGACTTAAAGTGCTTCAATCTATGTCAATTCGCCGCTATGATATCTCCAACTTTTTCCATGATCTCAAAACTCCCCCCCTCCATAGGCTCTATGAATAATGAATGGTCCCGACCACTTTGATTTTAATTTTCCTGTGCAAAAAGCTTCAATCGAGAGTTAAAGAGTTATACATTATCTCCTTTCTTGAACTCTTTGAAAGTGATCTTTGAATCATGCCATTTCTTCATTCTCTCCTTATAGATCACCGAGTTCTTGAAACTTGATTTCTAAACTCATCCAATTGATTGATGTGAGCCAACCTTAAGTCCTTGACCTCCTTAATGGCTAAGTTAAAACTCCTTACTGCCCAAAAAGACTTAAGCTGAATCTCTACGGGTAAGTGGCACGGTTTTCCATAGACAATTTGATAAGGTGACATTCCTAACATAGTCTTGTATGAAGTACGGAACCACCATAAGATGTCATCGAGCTTCATAGCCCAATCTTTTCTATTGGTCCCGACTATCTTCTCTAGAACTTTATTTCACTTGCCGGTTAGAGACTTCCGCTTGCCCATTCGCTTGAGGATGATAGGGTGTAGTAACCCTATACTTAACATCATACTCCATGAGAACTCTCTCAATAAGCCTATTGACGAAGTGTGAACCTCCATCACTTACTAGTGCTCTAGGAACTCTATAGCGGGCAAAGATATGTTTCTTCATGAATGACAAAACCATCTTTGCATCATTCAAGTGAGTAAGAATCGCTTCCACCCACTTAGAAACATAATCATTAGCAAGAAAGATGTATAGGAATCCATTAGATAGGGTAAAAGGTCCCATAAAATCAATTCCTCATACATAAAAAATCTCTACCACAATGCTTGGCTGAAGTGACATCTCATCCCTTTTGCTTATGTTTCCCATCCTTTGACATCTATTACACATCGCTACATAAGATTCACAATCTTTAAACAAAGTTGACCAATATAAAGTGGATTGAAGTACCTTAGCTGCAGTCTTTTGGGCTCTGAAGTGCCTCCCGTTAGGTTGTGCATGGCAAAAATCAAGAACATTCTCCTTCTCCATCTCGGGCACACACCAACAGATGATAGAATCCATACAAATTTTGTAGACGAACGAATCATACCATATAAGAGTCTCAACATCTCTTTTAAATTTAGCAAGTTGATATCTATTGAGACATTTAGGAATTTCACCCACTGCAATGTAGTTGACATAATCCGCATACCATGGATCCATTTCTTGAGCAGCTACTGCACAAGCTTTCTCCGCTCATTCAGAAAAACACTGCCATAATCTTCTCATCCGGGAACATCTCTTCTATGTACTCAAATGGTTCATCACAATTCTCCCTTGTCTCTAACCATGATCGGTGATCCGCTAGCACATTCTCTATTCCTTTGTTATCCCGAATCTCCATATTAATAATCTTTTGCTTCGCTTCCTTCTTCTTCATCAAGTACTGGATAGCAGAATGATCCGTATACACAATCGTCCTCATGCCAACCAAATACTGTCGAAACTTATTGAATGCATACACAACAGCTAAAAACTCCTTTTTCGTAACAGTTTAGTTCTTTTGTGCTGCATCAAAAGACTTTTTCGCATAGTAGATGGCGCAGAACTTCTTCTCTCTCAACTGTCCGAGCACCATTCTAAGTGCTAGATCACTTACATCACACATAAGTACAAATGGCTGAGTCCAATCTGGTGTGATCAAGATAGGTGCAGTAATAAGCGCCTCTTTCAAAACCTGAAAAGATGTTAGACATTCAACATAAAAAACAAAAGGCACAACCTTTTCAAGTAGGTGAGATAAGGGCTTGGAGTATTTTGAGAAGTATTTGATAAATCTTCTATAGAATCTTGCGTGTCTAATAAATGACCATACTCCCTTCTCATTAGTCGGTGGTGGAAGTTTCTCAATTGCAACCACCTTGGCTCTATCAACCTGCAATCATTTGGCCGAAACGTGATGCCCAAGAACAATCCCATCTTTCACTATGAAGTGGCACTTCTCCCAATTCAAGACAAGATTAGTTTCTTGACATCTCTTCAAAACAGTAAATAGTTTAGACAAACAAATAATAAAAGAGGAATCAAATACAGAAAAATCATCCATAAACACCTCCATGATCTTTTCTGTCAACCCATAAAATATGGTCATCATGCACATTTGGAAAGTAGCAGGTGTATTACACAATCCAAAATGCATTTTTCTAAAAGCAAAGGTTCCATAAAGGCAAGTAAAAGTAGTCCCTTCCTGATCCTCGGGTCAATCATAACTTGATTATAGCCTGAATACGCATCCAAGAAGCAATAAAACTCATACCCTGCTAGACGATCCAATATTTAATCCATGAAAGGAAGAGAAAAATGGTCTTTGCATGTATTTTCATTCAGTTTCCTATAATCTATACACACACGTCATCCGTAGGAATCCTAGTGGCTAATGTTTCCCCATCATCTATTTTCACAATAGTCATGCCCCCTTTTTTAGCTACAACATGCAATAGACTCACGTGAGGACTATCACTAATGCGATAAATAATTCCTGCATCTAATCACGTTAAGATTTACTTCCTAATCACTTCTTGAATCACGGGGTTAACCCTCCGCTGATTCTGAATACATCCCTTAGCTTCATCTAGCAACCTTATTTTATGCATGTAATACGATGGACTAATACCTTTCAAATCATTAAGAGACCATCCAATAGCAGACTTATATTTCCTAAGCACATCCAACAAATCTTCAAGTTGACAATTAGTAAGAGAAGAACATACAATTACCGGATATGTCTCATATCATCCAAATAGACGTACTTCAATTATTTCGGTAGCAGCTTCAACTCCTCCTTATCTTCTTTCGGTGTGCTCTCTCTATCCAAGTGTAGGTACTGCTTAGTTCACTTCACCTTTTCTAATTTGGTTCTTTTTGGATCATACCTATCATCACCCAAAGCAAGTAAGTTTTCAATAAATTCAATACATACCTCATTAAAGAGCTCATCTAGCTCTGTATTGGGAAAAGTAAGATTTCTGCCAAGCATGTCTCCAAGGGATCCTTTAAAAGAATCAAGGACATGTCTTTCTTCACGATCTCCTCCACCAGATCAATGTTGTAGCACTGTGTCTCCATAGGCATCTTCATTGCTTTGTCGAGGTTGAACAGAACCTTTTCATTATCCATGCAAAGTCTAAGCTCCCCCTTTTTAACATCGATAATAGCTCCAACTGTTGCAAGGAATGCCCCCCTAAGATAACAGGGACATTATCCTTGTCATCTTTCATCTCTAGCACAAGAAAATCCACAGGAAAGACAAGTTTCTCTACTTTCACAAGTACATCTTCTATCACCCCTTTCGAAAATGTTATGGACCTATTCGCCAATTTTAGAGCCACTGTTGTGGGAGAGAGCTCCCCCAAACTTAGCTTCTTAAATATAGATAAGGGCATCAAGTTGATGCTTGCACCAAGATTGCACAAAGCTTTTTGTGTCGGCCCCTTTCCAATCTCACATAGAATCGTGAAGCTTCCCGAATCTTTCAACTTTGCTGGCAACTTTCTTTGAATGATCGAATTGTAGTTCTCCAATAGATTAATAGTTTCAACTCCGTTCAATCTCCTCTTCTTCAATATGATATCTTTCAAAAATAGGGCATAGTATGGCATCTCTATGATTGCTTCGGAGAAAGAAATGTTCAAGCTTATTTTGTTCACGATATTCGAAAACCTCTTGAACGTTTCTTCCAATCCCTTCTTCACTAACATGTAAGGAAATGGAAGAGGTATCTTAGTTCATCGTGTTCAACCTCCTTCGCTTTGTCCTTCTCAGCTCTCAATCCCATGGCTCTTTCCCACTTCTTCTCTATTATCTTCTCAGTATTATACTCTTGTGATGGAACTGAAGTGTTCTGAATCGGTGTCGAATGACTTTGCTCGACCTCCGCTCGACTAAAGAGGTTTGGTCGAGCGACCTGGTAATAGTCGAGCTAGGTACCTGTAATCTGAGTTTGACTATTCAGGTGTACAGGGCTCGGCTCGACCTCAGCTCGACCAGACAGGTTTGGTCGAGCGGCATTGATTTGGTCGAGCAAAATGCCTGTACTCTGATTGTGACATTTTAGAGCCTCAGAATCCGCTCAACCTCAGCTCGACCAAGAATCTTGGTCGAGCGGTGGTCGAGCGGAGACACATTCTCTCCTTTTTCAGTGGCCTGACCTCAAAGTGATGGCATTACAAGATTTTGGGTTTGTTATGCTTTGAGAAGGAAATTTACCTTTCTCAATTGGCTGCGTAAGCTTATTCATATTCCTCACCATCTCTCCCATCAGCAAAGTAATACCCTTCATCTACTTGGATAATTCCTCATGATATCTTTACTTCCAAAAGATCCAGCCTTACATCATTCCTAACCACATATCGGTTCACAGTATCTTCCAAACCAGATTTCCTTCCATGATCTTAGCACCAGGATCAACACCCATATGAGGTTTGATTGCTGCATTTGGATTACTCCACGAAAATTTCAGCCTCCTTGGTTGTTGATAAGTACCCTGGGAACCACGATTGTTGAAGTTCCCTTGGTAATTTCTGTTTCCTTGATTTTGAAACCTAGAATCTTGAATACTTTGACGCATGGCATGTTTACCTCTTCTAATTCCTCTTGGATTGGTCTTTCTTCACCAACATCCTGCTACATTATCATTGGTACTCTTTGCGACGTCTCCGTTATTTGCTTCTGCTGGAATTCAAGTTTAACAAGCTAGAGACGATCTCATCTTCTCTACTTGACTTTACCATAGTATGCTCAACCTGCGCTACCTTTCCAAGTACATAGGACCTCTCAATCTATCAGTTGGCCAATCTCTTGAATTCATCGAAATATCCTCAAAGAGTTTTTCAGCCTCAACGGATGTCTTTGTAAGTAATGCTCCATTTGAAGAAGCATCCAGTAAAACACAAAAATCACAATCCAACCCATTGTAGAAAATACTGATGTATTGAACTTTAAATAACTCATGTTGTAGACACTTTCGAAGCATGTCCTTGAACCTGTCCCAAGTTTCATGAAAATTTTCACCACTAACGATAGCAAATTGATTGATGTATTGCTTCATTCTAAACACCTTTGAAGATGACATGTATCTCTCTAAGAACTTCACTTTCAATTGCTCCCAGGTATTGCATTCAACAACACTAAGCATGTTGTACCAATCTCTCACTCTTTCAATAAGTAAAAATTTAAATAGTATGATCCTCCTTGCATCTTCATGAGTTCCTGCATCCTTTTGTGTACTTGCATAACTGAGGAACTTATTAAGATGTAGTTGAGGATCTTCAAAAGTTCCCACAGAGAAGGAGTTCCTTTCTATCATGCTGATAAGAACGGGATGAAGATCAAAATCAGTATCGACTCCACGCGCTCCTAACTGTCCCACATTGCCCCCTCTGTTGTTCTTAAAGACTTTACGGATGGCAACATTGTCCGAATTTGACCTTTCTAGACTGGACATGTTGACTGCTTCTGCTTCCGATTTGTCTTCGGTTGCAGCTTCAATCATTTCCAAGTTTAGTGCTTCAACTTCAACTCCTAGATCAAGAGTCTTAGTTGCTTCCACGTCTTTGTTCCTTGATGAGAGTGAAAATAAGTGTTCTCGAGTGTCCAATTTAATATCTTTTGATGGAAATTGTTGTTATATATTAGCAAAAGTGTCTTATATTCAATATATGTGAGAAAAAAGATGCGTTTGAGGTGTTTTATTGTGTTTTAGGTGGAAAAAGAATCAAAAGTGCAAAGTTTGAGAAAAGGTGCAACTTGTGTAAAATGCTGAAAAACTCACATCCAATTTGTGTAATTTTTCTGTGTTCATTTGGAGCCCTGAACTAAAAATGTGAAATATGGTTGGAAAGTCACATAAGAGAGGATCGTTTTGGCATAAGGAACACTTCAATCGGAGTCAAGACGAGAAAGTTATGATCAAAATGGTGACGTCGCGCAAGCTGTGCCGAATATAATGGTTGTGCCGCTTTGCATGACTTTTTATACATTCAAATGTTGGTTTTTTGTGAGTTCTTTATATGGATAGAAATCCAAGTAAGTGAGGATCACGTGAGCACAAGAATCACTCAAATCAGAGCTCAGATGTGAAGTTATACACGAAATGGTGAGACTGCACAAGCTGGTTCGACCTCGATGATATGGTTTGACCATCCATGAAGGTCATACCATGGTCGAACCAAATGCCTGAAGCTGCGTTAAATCGCCGGTATTCATTTGACCATGGTTCGACCAAGCCTATAGGTCGAACCACCATGCAGGCAGCTCTAGATCCGTATTTTTACACCCCCGATGCGTGTATGTTCTTATTTTCCAAGAAAAAGCTCATCAAGGTCCATAAGGAGTGCTTACAAGTATAAAAGGGAATGTAAATCACACCAAGAAGAAGGAAACCACAACACAATCATCCTACACCCCACAAGAGGGGATCACCCCCAACCATCGTCCACATTCTTTCCTCCATCCATCCATCACTTTGAAGATTCCTATGTGGAATGAAGAGGAGAACCAAAAGCAGGATTCAAGATGGAGAAGGACACGAAAACTCCCGCATCTAGGATGTTATTCATTTCCTAATTTATCTTGTATTTTCCAGACATATGGGTAAGATCTATCCAACCCCCATGATTATTCTTCACAACATCATGGGCTAGAACCGTTTTGGAATATCTAAGGTTTTGAAGGTTTTATGAATTAATTAAGCTCTCATGTGTGTCCTCCGTACAACACTAATTGTGGATGGATTTTATATATGATTGTGTCTTCTTAATCTATATTCAAGGTTATTTTGTGCATCTTCAATTGGTATATAGAGTCTGAATATATATTTAGATTGTAGATTTAGTGCGTTCACCGCTGAACAAGATTACATGTTATGATTCTAAGTGAGGGTACTCTAAAGCTTCATTAGAACTATCATATATGAATGTTTATTAATTGAATTGAATTCGGGTTAGTAAGCAGGATAAAGAGGGTAATTTTATAGTACTTATAATGGGAGATCATATCGGATTAGATTCCAGATGTGGGAAATAATTGATACTGATAGTACCTAGAAAGGGGGGTGAAATTATATCTCTTGCTCCAAGGTTATTCACACATATTATACGCATATTTATTTGTGTCTATAGAGTAGATTTGCATGGTTTAGTGAAGTGTCCATAGTCCACAAGGCAGAGTCGTCCTGCACTTGAGAGGCAAATTAAGTAGTAAAACTGGATTACCTTAGAGCTACCTATTCTCTACTCTTGAGCCACTTTCGTATTCTTGCAGTGTTATTTATTTATTTTTTATTTTAAATTAATTGTTTATTAGTTAATAATTCAATCCTTAAACGTTATTATTTTTCGTCTTAATTATTTAGTAAATAATTAAATTGATAATACGCCGTCCTTTGGGTTCAATATTTATTGTGGTCACTTGCTTAAGCTGCAACTGATATCCTTCATACTTGGGGATTAATTTTGCGTGCAAAGAAAACACGCATCATGTTTTTGGCGTCGTTGCCGGGGATGGCTGTTATTATTGATTTTATTATTTCTAGATAAATTAAGACTTTTATTTGTGATGATTTATTTCTATCTAGCCTTGAATTTTACTGAGGTACTTGTGCACCCAAAATGAGAGGAAGGAAAAGAAGGAATAACACATTGAGCTAGACATGGCTGGAGCAAGGCAGAATCCGGATAATGTTGTCATACGTGAAATTTTAAAGTTCAATGGGATTGGTAACATGGGGTTGATAGGAGCAATGGGGAAGATGATGATTTTGAGATACATCCCACTCTTATTAAGATGGTAGAGAAGAATCCCTTTTCTGGAGGTTGCTTTGAAGATCCATATCAGCATCTCAAAAGTTTTCTTGGTTATGCAAACACTCAAAAGGGTGTTGTAGCTAATGATAATGATAGACGGATAGCCCTATTTAAGTTTTCCTTGATTGATAGGGCGGAGGCTTGGTATGAGAATCTTGATGCATAGACTGCACTACGTGGGACCAACTGCAGCTGAAGTTCTTATAGTGATACATGTACCCTCAAGGATCTTAAGAATGAGGCAAGACATCACCCAATTTGTTATGAATTAGGGTGAGAAATTTTATGAGGCGTGGGACAGGTTTAAAGATATGCTCAGGAGGTGCCCACAGCATGGAATGGCTAAAGCTCAGTACATAAGCATCTTCTATTATGGAATGGATTGTGAGTCACGTATTCTTATTGATACATCATCAGGAGGAGCGCTGTTATCTAAGACAACACTTGAAGGAGATAAGTTGTTTGAAAATATCTCTATGAATTCACATGACTGGCTTATAGAGAGCGTTAGAGGAACTTATGTAGTGGTTAAGGTGGCTTAGGTTGAGCATTATGTAGTAAAGTCGAATAGGGATGATGAGATCGTCTCTAGTTTAACTAACATCAACAAGCTACTAGAATCCCAACAGAGGCAGATTACAGAGTTGATACAAAGAGGGCCTAATACGCAACAGGAAGAAGTGAAGAGTATTGAAGATACCTTCAATCAGTACATGGCTAAGAATGATGCAAGAGTGGATAGACTTGAGGCTACTATGAATACTACCCATGTAAATTTATCTAAGCAGCTAAAAGGGCTTACTTTGATGATGGGGCAGATGGCAGGGAATGTGAATCAGCTGACGCAGACGTTGAAGAAAGGAAAATTCCCGTCTCAAGGCATAATGAACCCGAAAGAGTGCGAAGTCATCACGTTGAGGTCTGGAACGCAGTATGAGGGGCCGATGATACCAGAAACAGATTCGGTAGCTTCAGGGAGCCAGTTCGACCCCAGTTTGACCAATGTCCTTGGTCGAACCACCTCTAACAAGTCGAACAAGGCACTTGGGCAACCTCTGGAGCTTGTTGATGGCCAGTTCGACCATTACAGACCTGGTTCGACCAACTCTCATGGTCAAACCATGGTCAAACCAGCTCCTAAGGGGGTGGAATAGAAAGCCACGGAAGATAGGATCGTTTTCGCTTGAGAATCACCTCAATCAGAAGTCAGATGTGAAAGTTATACTCGAAACTGTGAGACTGCGCAGTCACGCCCAGGAGGTCCATTCGACCAGCTATTCGGGTCGAACAATATAGCAATGAAGATGCCCATGGAGACTCAATCATGCAAGAGCATAGATGTGGTTTCTAACTTGTTTAATCTTGATTTTTCTAAGATAGTAGTCTACACAGCTTGTTCCGTCGTGACTCTTGAAAGTTAAATATGAACACCTGTTGGGGGCTTGCCCTTCCGTTTTATTGCTTTATTATTTCTTTTGTGTGCATGAGGATTTATTATATTTGAGGTGCTCATGTCTCGAAAATTACATCTCTTTTCAAACTTAGTTTCGACTTACATTTTTACTTAGTTTGGGGTTGTGATGTACTTACCTCGTCTTATGAGCATTAATGGTATAATTTTTCCTTTCGTTTGTTGTTTGTTTGTTAGGGGGTTGATATTTTTTGGCATATTAATACTTTAACTAGTGTTGATATGTCGATTTTTTGCAACTTACTTAATGTTTAGTGTGTTGTTTTTGTGTGTTTCCTAGTGTTAAGTGGTCGAGCTTTTTATTTTTTATCTTTTCAATTTTTCTGGTATCTCCTATTTTATTATTGATGAATCTTGTGATGATGAGTATGTTTGAGCTTTATTGATAGAAAATGTAAAAGAGTGGCAAGACGAGTTCTACACTTAGGTTTGACCTGACCGAGTTGAACAACTCGAGGAGCTCATGCATATGTTGAAGAAAAATTAGGTGCCCTCGTTTCCTTATTATAATATTTATGTGTACTTTTAATTCATGGGAGTGAAATATTGAGTTTTTGGTTTTGGTGATCCACATGAGTGTATATTTTTAAATTGTGCCTAAAATTCTTATGCCCTTGAAATTGGTGAAGGAACTGTACTTGAGTTATATTGTAATATGAAATTTTATGTGTACTTGTGGGATATTGCTTACCATGAAAAGTGTTCTGTTACATGTTAAAAACTCATGTGAGATTTTGAGCCTCGTTGATCATGTAGATAATCACATGATGTTTCTTTTGTGGTGAGTATCGTTCTTGTGTATGTATTCTAGAACTTGCCTCTTGTCTTACTTGAAACTACATATGTTTTAGATGATGGGAGATGATTTTAGGCTATCCTTTAATTTATGAGGCACTTAGCCAAATAATTCCCTACTGAATGATGTTTATCCGTAGTTAGCCCCGTTGAACCCTCATTATTTGGCAGCATACGAGAAACAACCACTTTAAGCATCTGAATTTTTTTTAGCCTTAATGTTCTATCATGACAAGAATTAACGGTTTTTCAAAGTGTGTTGATGGAGTTTGATAACAGCTTGGGAAGGAATGAAATTGGTGTTGAAACAGTGATTGAGCTTGAAATTGCATCTAAGGAGAATCATGGAGAAGTACTTAAATCTAGTACTCCATTGAATTAAACACCTTAGGGTAATGCTTAAATCTAGTACCCTATGGAGGATGCGAGAGGTAGTGCCCAAAACTGGTACCTCAAGAAAAAAAAAAGAAAAAAAAAGAAAGAGAAGGAAAAAATGTTGTGCAAGGAAGAAAAAGAAAAGTAAAAGAGTTGAGAAGAATGTTGTGCTTAATTGAAGCGAGTAAGAATAATGAAAAATCATGATGGAATGCGCACTTGATTGATCCGAGTTTTGAGTCACTTATCCATATATATTTCCTACCTTGACCAAAGAGCCAACATTACATCCAAAAGAAAAGTCCTTTTTGATCCTATTGTCAAATCATACTTTTAGTGGTGGAGAGTTTGAGATTTTTGGCAAGCTTATGGTTACGCATGCACTTGAATTGAATCTGAGCGTAAACACCTTAACCCATAAGTGTACATCTTTTATATTTGAGTGCGAGTAATATATACTTCCCATGAGAACTTGTGAATGGAGCATTTGAATTTGTGGTGATTGTCTTATCTTGTATGCTATGAATTGATTATTGCATGTAATGAAAGTTGCATGTCCTAAGTTAAGGACAATTGTATTTTGAAGGGGGTATTGGTCATAGTCCTTGTTTCCCCACTAATTTTCTTACTCTCTCTTTCCCTTTATTTTTATTTTGTTGCCTAGGGACAAGCAACGGGTAAGTTTGGAGGATTGATAGGAGTGAAAATAAGCATGTTTGAGTGTCCAATTTAACATCTTTTGATGGAAATTGCTGTTATATATTAGTACAAGTGTCTTATATTCAATATATGTAAGAAAGAGGTGCATTTGAGGTGTTTTATTGTGTTTAAGGTGAAAAAATGATCAAAAGTGCAAAGTTGGGGAAAAGGTGCAACTTGTGTAGGAATGCTGAAAAACGCAAGTCAAACTTGTGTAATTTTTCTGTGTTAATGTAGAACTCTGAATTGGAAATGTGATACATGTTGGAAAGCCATATAATAGAGGATCGTTTTGGCATAAGGAACACTTCAATCGGAATCCAAACGAGAACGTTATGATCAAAATAGTGACGCCGCGCAAGCTGTGCCGAATAGAATGGCTGTGTTACTTTGCATGATTTTTATAAATTTAATTATTAGAGTTTTTGTGAGTTCTTTATATGGATAGAAAGCCAAGGAAGTGAGGATCGCGTGAGCTCAAGAATCACTCATATCGGAGATCGGATGTTAAAGTTATATGGAAAACGGTGAGACTACGCAAGCTGGTTCGACCTTGATGATATGGTTCGACCATCCACGAAGGTAGAACCATGGTCGAACCAAACGCCTGAATTCTCCGATATTGATTCGACCATGGTTCGACCAGCCCATAGGTTGAACCACCATGCAGGACAGCTCTAGATCCGTTTTTTTACACCCCCGGTGTCTGTATATTCGTGTTTTCCAAAAAAAAGCCCATCCATGCTATAAGGAGAGCTTACATGTATAAAAGGGGAAGTAGATCACACCCAGAAGAAGGAAACCACAACACAATCATCCTACACCCCACAAGGGGGATCACCCCCCAACAATCATCCATATCCTTTCCTCCATCCATCTGTCACTTTGAAGATTCGTCTGTGGAATCAAGAGGAGAACCAAGAGGAGGATTCAAGATGGAGAAGGACGCGATGACTCCCGCATCTAGGGTGTTATCCATTTTCTAATTTATCTTGTATTTTCTAGATATATGGGTAAGATCTATCCAACCCCCATGATTGTTCTTAACAACATCATAAGCTAGAACCGTTTTGGTAGATATAAGGATTTGAAGGTTTTATGAATTAATTAAACTCTCTTGTGTGTCTTCCGTACAATACTACTTGTGGATTGATTTTATATATGATCGTGCCTTCTTAATCCATAGTCACGGTCATTTTGTGCATCTTCAATCGGTATATAGAGTCTGTATATATATCTTGGTTGTAGATTGAGTGCGTTCACCGCTAAACAGGATTCCATGTTATGATTCTAAGCGAGGGACTCTGAAGCTTCATTAGAACTATCATATACGAATGGTTATTAATTGAATTGAATTCGAGTTAGTAAGTAGGATAAAGAGGTTAATTTTATAGTACCTATAAAGGGAGATCATATCTTGTTAGATTCCAGACGTGGAAAATAATTGATACTAATAGTACCTAGAAAGAGGGTGAAATTATATCTCTTGCTCCAAGGTTATTCACACGTGTTATATGCATATTACTTGT
Source organism: Pogostemon cablin (assembly GCA_023678885.1). Lineage (NCBI taxonomy): Eukaryota > Viridiplantae > Streptophyta > Magnoliopsida > Lamiales > Lamiaceae > Pogostemon > Pogostemon cablin. The sequence goes on from CM042976.1 coordinate 9,563,329, forward strand.
GTCTATAGAGTAGATTTGAATGGTTTAGTGATGCATCCATAGTCCACAAGCCAGAGTCGGCCTGCACTTGAGAGGGAAGTTAAATAGTAAAAGTTGATTACATTAGAGCTACCTATTCTCCATTCTTGAGCCACTTTCGTATTCTTCTAGTGTTATTTATTTTATTTATTATTTTAAATTAATTGTTTATTAGTTAATAATTCAATCTTTAAACGTTATTATTTTTCATCTTAATTAATTTAGTAGATAATTAAATTTATAATACGCCGTCTGTTGGGTTCGATATTAACTTGGCCGCTTGCTTAAGCTGCAACTGATATCCTTCAAACTTGGGGATTAATTTTGCGTGCAAAGAAAACGCGCATCATTCCTCTTCTTCTTTACCTCTTCTTCCTCGACGATGATCTAGTTTCCGGATCAAAAGGTATTAATGGTGCTCTCTTTAACCTAGTATGCATACACCTAAGAAAAATTAAGCGTTATAAATTAAAGACAAGTACGGAGTAGTTTCAATTAAAATAAAAAAATTAAATTCATAAGGACAACCGTCTCCGGCAATGGCTCCAGAAACTTGATGGGTGTTTTCTCATCACACAATAATCCCCAAGTATAAAGGATGTGATTGTAGTTTAGATAAGCGACCAAGTTATATATCGAACCCAAAGGATGATTGGTTATCAATTTATTATTATTTAAATTAAAAGAAACTACTGTTGGCAATTTTGATTGTATAATGATTACTAATCTAATAAGGAGAATAAATAAATAATAAGTAAAATAGAGACAATAAAGAATAAACAAGAGTTAAAAAGGTGAGAAAATAGGTAGCTCTTCGGGCCATCCAGTTTCACTAATTAATCTCCCTTCTGTATGTCAATATCCGATTCTGCCTTGTGGACTATGGACGCATCACTAAACCATGCAATCTACATCATAGACACAAGCAGATAATCATGTAACACATGTGAATCACCTTGGAGCAAGAACATAATTATACCTCCCATTCTAGGTACTATCAGTATTAATTATTTCCCGTACACTAAGTACTCTAACCCGATATGAGCTCCCTTTATAGGTACTATATAATTATCCTCTTTATCCTACTCCAAAATTCAATTCAATTAATAAGTATTTATATAAAATAGTTCTAATAAAGCTTCGGAGTCCCCTCACTTATAATTATAACATAAAATCATGCTCAGCAGTGAACACACTCAATCAATAACCAAAATATGTATTCAGACTCTACATAACAGTCAATGAAGCACAAAACAACTCTGAATATGAATTAATAAAGCATTGTCTTATATAAAATAAATCCACAAGTAGTGTTGTACGGAGTATACACAAGGAAGTTCAATTAAGTAGATAAAAACCTTTATAACCCTATAACTACCAAAGCGGTTCTAGTCCATGACGTCTTGAAGAAAGTTCATGGTGATTTGATAGATCTTACCCATAGTCTTGAAAATTAAAAGAAAGATTAAGTTACGAAGTAAACCTAGATGTGGACGCCGTCGCTTCTCACTCCGTCTTGAATCTTTACTTGGTTCTCACTTGATTCGTTCCATGAATCTCTCTCTACAGCTCCGTAGGATGGAGTTAGGGCTTGGATGTGGTGTAGGATGGATGTGAAATCTAACTCACCTTTTTTTGATGTGATCTGCATCATTTTTTATACTTGTAGACCCTCCTTACGGACCTTTACTGAGCTTTTTTTTGGAAATTACGCCAATTCAAGCACAAGAGGGTCATAATTACTAAAAATAAACCCGTGTGTCCCCACTCGACCAAGATGCTTCAGGTCGAGCGGGCTTAATGGGTATTTTCTCAACACGCAATTAATCCCCAAGTATGAAGGATGTGATTGTAGCTTAAGCAAGCAACCAAGTTATATTATCGAACCTAAAGGACAGTTGGCTATAAATTTATTATTATCTAAATTAACTTAGACTAATATTTGGCAATTGTATTGGAGTATTATTATTAAACTAATAAACAAAGTAATAAAATAGAAAATAAAATGGAACAGTAGAGATATAACGAGAGTTGCTCAAGTGAGAAGATAGGTAGCTCTTTGGGCCATCCAATTTCACTAATTAATCTCCCTTCCATGTGTCAATGTCCGACTCTGCCTTGTGGAATATGGACGCATCACTAAACCATGCAAATCTCCTATATAGACACAAAGCACATAAGCGTGTATCACGTGTGAATTACCTTGGAGCAAGAGACATACCCCCCTTTCTAGGTACTATAAGTATCAATTATTTCCCATAAACTAAATGTTGGATTGTATACTAAAAGTCTAGCTTTTTGTATGAACAATGTTATAACATTTATTTGAAATGAGAATCATTGATCAAATAATTACGTCTTATAATTTATTTATATTTGTTATGCAATAGTCCATTTACTTTATTCTGTAGATAGAGAAGACTCTCTATCGGGATGGTTGTAGTGTGATTTGGTATTAGTTTGTCTTAACTATAGAATCACATGGTGCACTTTGTATGTATTGAACAGGACTGCTTGAGATTGTTCGATTTATACTGACTATGTAGGAGAACTTCAGGAGCTCATAAGGATTATCATGTAAACCCAGCTGATGGATTTATTCCGGCATGATAATGAGGTTGAGTGTTACTACTCTCGGATAAGATATTAATTAATGGAGTTGTCAGTAACTTAATTAATTAATGGGCATTGTATATCTTAAACGCAGGGGACTAACAGGCTCATAATAAGAAGGAGTCCATAACGTAATTATGGGAGTAGAGCGGCAGTGCAGTAAAAATGTTTTAGTGGAATATATTATTATTATTGGACTTAAGTATAAGTTTTGGGCTAAACTTGGATACTTAAACCTAACGGAGGCACAACTTTAATTTCTCCTCCTGGTCCCTGTTGTATCTCATATATAAGTCATCTCAACTATTCAGAAACCCTAAGAATACACACCTAACCGTGAGTGGGGTAGAGAGAACAGCAGATTGAGAGGATTTTGAGGATCGTCGCCCACACGACGTCAAGATTGGACTTGGGAATACAACAGAAGATCAAGAGGTCATTTGCTGCTGCTATTCTTCAATTTGCATGATTTTTCTAAAATTATGTATAACTCCGAACTATTCGTGTGGTACATCTTTAGAAAAGCATGGAAGAGAGGATCGTTTTGGTATGTAAATCACTCAAATCAGAGATCGGATGAGAGAGTTATGCCCAAAACGGTGAGGCTGCGCATGCCGCCGGCGAGAATTCATTCTCATCTTCAACATACATTGGTGAAAGGTAATATGATTTTATGTTCTTGCTTCCGCTGATATAGAATCATATGGAATCCTAACGGTTCATGTTAACCAAACGATCGTATGCCAACAGTAAGTACTCTAACCTGATATGATCTTTCTTCATATGTACTATATAATTACCCTCTTTATCCTACTTACTAACCCGAATTCAATTCAATTAATAAGTATTCATATAAGATAGTTCTAATGAAGCTTCGGAGTCCCCTCACTTAGAATCATAACATGTAATGTTGTTAAACAATGAACACACTCAATTAATAACCAAAATATGCATTCAGACTCTATATAACAGTTAATGATGCACAAAACAACTCTGAGTTTGAATTAAAATTGTATTGTCTTATATAAAATAAATTCACAAGTAGTGTTGTACGAGAGTATACACATGGAAGTTCAATTAACTAGATAAAAATCTTCATAACCCTAAAACTACCAAAGCGGTTCTAGCCCATGACGCTTCGAAGAACGTTCATGGTATTTGGATAGATCTTACTCATAGTCTTAAAAATTATAAGAAAGATTAAGTTGCGAAGTAAACCCTAGATGTGGGCACCGTCGCTTCTCGCTCCGTCTTAAATCTTCACTTGGTTCTCACTTGATTCGCTGCACGAACATCTCTCTACAGCTCCTGTGGATGGAGTTGGGGTTGGCAGTGATGTAGGATGGATGTGGAATTTAACTCTCTTTTTTATGTGATTGACACCTCTTTTTATACTTGTAACTTCTCCTCAAGGACCTTTACTGAGTTTTTTTCATAGAAAACATCCATATGCACACACTGGAGGTGAAATCCCAACATTTTAAAGTCTATGTGTCCCAGTTCTACCAGACTTACCTTAGTCGAAATGGACCCCTTTGGTCGAACCACAATCGAACGGTGTGTATGTAAACTAAACTTCATCTCACCTTGCAGTTCGACCTCACTCGTGTGGTTTTACTTGGCTTCATGTTGCGAACAGTATCTCCTTGATCGAACGATTTCTCTATAAGTTGAAACACTCACATTCGACTTCACCTGTGTAGTTTGACATGGCTGAGCTTGGTTGAATGACAGCTTTCTGGTTAAACTATGCCTCGAACAATATGTTTTCCAATTCCAAGCACTTTCGACATGTTTACCTGTACAAATATGCTCAAATAGCCTCAATAGCATCTCATTTGTGAATTTTCTATAAACATCCCGATTTGTCTTGATAATAGAACAAATCATAATCAATTTCCACACAAATCAGAGCTCAAAATATATGAATTATCACTCTCATCAGGGCTCGACCAGGTCGAGCAGTGATTGAGCGACCTCTCAGTCCGCTAAAACTCTGTACAGTGCTCCGCTCGACCACATCTGCCATCGCTCGACTAAACAGTCTTGGTCAGCAGCTCTTTTTGAGGTCAAGAGAGCATCTCGGTATTTGTGTTTTTCGATTCGGAACACTTCTGACCTGTTTTCCTGTATAAATATGCTCAAATAGCCTCAGTAACATCTGATTCGTGAATTTCTCATAAACATATCAATTTGCCTTGATAATAGCCCGAATCGTACTCAATTTCCACACAAATCAAAGCTCAAAATACTTGAATTATCACTCTCATCATGCAACAACAGTTATGTGCAGTAAAAAAAGTGTGTTTAGCAAAGAAAGTGTGAATCATAAGTGTCATGAGTATCAAAAAAATTACTCAACGGCGGCAGTATTCTGGCAGCCAGCGGTGGCAGTCCACGCAGTGGTATTACAGCCAGCGACAGTGGTCCGGCGGCGGCAATGGGTGGGTGAGGGGTTTAGGGTTTGTGGTTTAAAAGTGTATAAGATTATAATGAATTAAGGTTATATTTTGTATTTTACTTTAATATTTTTTATGTGAGAGTAATTTTTTTCAATCAATGTATCTCACAGCAATTATGAGTACAAAGTATGTACCTATGAGTAATTTTTCTTTTTAATTGTAGTTATATTAACTTATTATCAATATATGAATTACACAAATAAAAAAATGACTTCATAAAATGGTTCGAATAAAAATATTATATAAAAAATGCTTGAATGAAGTAACATATTCAGGCCAACTTAATTAACCATTTCTTTTTAAAAAAATAAAAAATAAATTGGATGTATTATGACGTTAATCTATTCGGACCAAATTTTATTTGTATTACATATTTTTATCATAATTATTCTTATTCGTCTAAAAGAAGACTATGACTATTCGTCCCACTCTATTAGTATTAACTAAATGTGTACCCCACCATTAGCGACTATTAGTATTAACTAATTTAATTTAATCATATGAGCTATTCGATCCCACCTAATTATTTTAATATATTGGCTATTCGTCAAAATTATTTCATATTTATTATATTCGATATACTCTTATTTAAATTATTTAAATTATTTCATGAGTATCTCCATACAGCAGTCTAGGGTTTCTTGTTCGGAATCATGGAGAGGTCAAGCAAGGAAAGTCGAGACTTGTGATCAATTACAAAGGGATCAACAACATCTTGGAATTCAACGGATACTACATACCAAGTATGGAACACTTGGTAAATTGTATCAAGAACGTCAAGGTATTCACAATGTTCGATTGTAAATCTGGGTTTTACCAAATTATGATGGAGGAGGGAAGCAAGAAGTTTACAACCTTCTCCACACCGCAAGGACATTATATCTGGAATGTCATGCCTATGGGCTTGGCAAGTACACCCCAAATATATCAGAGAAAGATGGATAATCTTTTCAAAGATTATTTCTCATTCATGTTCATGTATGTAGATAACATACTTATTGCTTCAAAGAATATAAAGGAGCATCGATTACATCTGAAAATATTTTCAAAGGTATGTTACAAGGAAGTATTAGTGCTTTTTGGAAAGATAGCGGTAATAGCATCCAGACAGATCGAGTTTCTTGAATTTGAGATCGATGAATCAAGAATTATTCAACAACCACACAGATCCTTCTACTCCAGAGTTTTTTGGAGTTCAAGGATTTTCTGAAGAAATCATGGACAAAAAGTAACTCCAGAGTATCCTAGGAGTTGTTAACTTTGTTGGAATGTTCATTAATAATCTAGCACAATATCGGAAGGTGCTTAGTCCTTCTACTAAAGAAGAAAGCTAAATTCAAATAGGAGGAACCACACTATGAAATGGTAAAGTAACTGAAGGATGTTTGCAAAAATCTTCCCAAGTTAGCCATACCAAACGACGAGGATGATCTGATACTTTATACAGATTTCGGTGACTATTGGTAGACAACAGTTCTTATTAAGTGCACATCAGAAGGGAAAGTGCCGTGCAGATACTGCAGTGGGCTCTTTGCAGAAAATGAAGCAAAGAGATGGAACATCAATGAAAATGAGTTCTTTGTAGTTCGAAAGGCATTCAAAACATGGCCGCTATTTCTTCTTGTGAAAAATTTCAACCTTAAAATTGATAACACGAGCATTAAAGTCTTTTAGAAAAATAAAATTGAATCTAAAACATAAAAGGCTAGACTTTTAAGATGGCAAGCTGAATGTCAATATTATGATTTAAATATTATCATTATTAAATCTGTTGAAAATATTTTGGTAGATTTCTTAACGATAGATCCATCCTAATGAGATGAAAGCACCTGATGGAGATCCTTGAGGCACTTCAAAAGGATTTTGAGAGTCTGACAATAAATGCAGATATTGCATGAAAACTACAACAAACAGATCAGACCAACGTGTCCAATCTAATACAAGACTGTATTCGTAGCAATGCGGGACTTTTTGAGACACTATGATAGTCACTCCCCCGAGCTGTCAATAGTAATAGATAAAAGGAGAGTATTCAGGAATGGGGTCCTAAACCCATAGTAGGGGATTCAAATACCCCCTAGCACGAGTTTTAGATTAGAACTCCGAAGGAGGAATCGGTCCAAGAAAAATTGAGGCTCTAGAGTCACATCCTGAGTTTTTGAGTCAACCCAGCACCACTGGGGTTAAAGAGGGAGAGATCAACCTTAGACTTATGACGGGCACCGCTAAGGCTGGTATTAACATAACTGAATTTTCTCATTGGCTGGGATATCATGCCAGCTGGGAAAAATTAAACACCAGACAAGGGATCCAGCTGGAGAAATGACAGATAGATGTATTAGGGGAATACCCCGGGTTTGATTGAGAGATAGATCGAATTCAAACGATGTGAAGCAATAGTATGATTTAGGGCATTAGCCTTGATATACACTATTGCTCCAAACTTCCCGGAGATCTCAAAACTGCCAGACTATATAGGGGTAGCTGTTGAAAAGTCTTGGGCAAACAATAAGACTTTGTTCAGATGAGATATGCTGGAGCTTTACTTCACTAGTGAACCTCCAGAACCAGTAGGGAAAACAACCACGAGGCCTTTCATTTCATCAAGCTAAGAAGATTAGATGTTAAAGCGGCAAATAGCATCAAGGAGTCAATATGGAAAGGAACTAGTTCTGGTTTCTATCTACTCTGAAGATCAAATCTCTACACAAAGAGCAAGAGGTTTGTATGACTGCATCCAAGCTATGGACTAGGTAAAGTTTTCATTTAATTTCGAACACAAAACTGTGAACGGGTCCTTCCTGTTAAACACCTTAATAGGAAATAAAATTGTGTTTGCCGAAAAGTTTTTCGAACGAAAGCAAAAGTTCCTTTGGAAAAATAAGCTTCTGACGAGTAAGCAAACTCATCGGACATATAGCAACATGGCTCTCTTTGGTTAGTTGTTCAACCCAAATAGAACCAATGTTCGCAAAAGGAGTGAGGCTGGGCATAGAAAGGAGAAGGATTGTTAGACCCCTCTAGCAAAGAAAAGGCAAGTGGAAAGAAGAGAGTAAAATCTTTTCATGTCACGCCCCAGGTTTCAATAAATGGTAAGAGAGATTTATTCGCAATTCTTTGATAATATTAACCTTTAATGTGGACATGAACCGTAAAATAAAATTAATAAAATACCATAAATAATGAAAATTATACAAAAGTATATCATTAGAAATTATATAAAAATATTGCGCATAGCACATTAATTAAAAAGCTCTAACGCAATGCATCAAACCTCGGTACGCCGTCGCAACCTCAACCTGAAAAGGGTTTGGAGTGGAAGGGGTGAGTGTTTGAAATACACTCAGTGGGTTAACTAAAACTGATTGCAAAGTTAAAAATAAATATGTATGCCAAATATACCATAAGATGTAACACATGCCAATTTTAATAAATAAATTTGCACGTTGTTGTTCGATAATTCATTGAAAATATTTTAGACCGAACCATCATCCGATAACTTGTGTTAGTTGGTTTATGCGCACCGGGTCGCCACCCCAATAAGATGTTAGCATACTTTGAAATACATCTTAGTACTGAACCGACATAGCCAGTAACTTGTGTTAGTTGGTCTGTGCGCACCGAGTCGTCACCTAGTACGTTGTTAGTAGGAAACATTTGTCATCGAACTAAAAGCACACATGACACATGACACATAACATGATATATAAGTAACACATATCACATCTTAACATAGGAATCATGACATAAAATGTAGCACTCGGTAAAGAGTGAAAGTTACCCCACATTGATCTTTCTTGAAAATTGTAGAGTAGACAAGGTTTGCTCTTCAATATCAGAAATTCTTGAAAATGATATAATAATTTTAATACAAATAAAAAATAAAGATTTTTCACTTAAAACAATAATATTGATAAAATTATAATAATACTATTTAATGAAAAAAATAAGAATTATAATTATAAATGAAAAGTAAAATTATAATAATATTTAAAATAAAAAAGTTAAGATAATAATATAAAATTATAATCATAAAATGAAAAGTTAAATTATATAAATATAATACATACTTACTGGAAAACGAAAGCCATATTTTTAAAAAAAAAATTGGAGTTTGATTTATTTATTATTATTATTATATATACTTTTTATAAATTGTAATCAAGTCCCTATATTATAGTAAATTCTCATTTAAACTACTTTAAACTTTAAACTTATTACAAAATGACCCAATTTGAGTTATACAACTCTGTTTGAAAATCCAAAAGCACATATGGAGTTACCGCAAGGTGAGGATCACATGCATACCAATTTTCTATGAAAATAACAAAGTTTAAAGGAGACAAAATTTTAACTCGAAGTGGTTTCTTCCCGTCTTCTTCATTTCACGTCCAAACTCAAAACTAATTATACCTTGTGATCTTGGTGAGGAGAGCTTCAAAATGACCTATAATATAAAAGCCAACTCACAGCGAAACAAAATATGCTATTAAAGTGTTAAAAACTTCGACGGAGCTTTTCTAGCTCAAAATGATATCTATTTTAAAAAAGAGTTATATATTTAGAATCTACTCTTCGAGACAAACATTTTGATATATAATATAATAAGAACAACTCACAAAATGTATGACTAAAGATATTAACGGAGTAGAGTTTGTATATATATAAATATATATGTATACGTGAGTTGTGTGTGTATAGAAGAAGGATGTGATGATGGCAGTGACTTGCGTGAGTTATATATATACACACATAACAACTTGTAGATCAAGTACTTATCCAATACTAATGTTAATATTATTATAATAACAACTTGGATGCCAAGTTGAAAAAAAATCACGTGTGAATAACACACATATCCACACGTCACTACAAACATATATTATTAATATTACTATTATTATAAATAATTATATAATATTTAATAATTAAAATATAATATATTTAAATAAAAATATATAGTTTTATTAAAAAATAAAGTTTACGAAATTATAGATTATGAAAGAGTGGGGTGTTACACTTCAAAAGGCAGGTGACCCTTCAAATACTACAAAGGGCAAGTGACTCTTCAAAGGAGGCAAGAATCATGTGACCTTTCGAAAGGTCAAAGGCAAGGGTCATGTAACCCTTCGAAGGAGGTAAAAGAAAGGTGGACCAAACCTGAAAGCATCCAATGCACAATGGGAACCAACCAGCTACTAAAGATTGGCATCCATTGAAAGTGATGTTAGCGATGCCGCAAACATGGTAACGTAAGAAGTGACGTCACGAAAAGTTAGGAGGCTTTAAAATCTGGATTCATATACGAAGGCCTTTATAAATAGCCAGTTGGAGAAAGAAGAAGGCATCAACTATCACTATCTATTTTCTCTTTTTGGATATTGTAATAAGTTTTCTTTCTTCCATGAGTGTTCAAGTTTAAGCTACCATTAGTTGCTAGAGGAGTTTCTCCTCTTATTTAGTGAGTATGAGTTATAATAAGCATTTTCATTCAATAAATAAATAGTCTTGGGCTATTACTCGAAGCATGTAACTTTTCCATTTTCTTCTGCAACTTTAAATTCCATATTTTCCAACAAAAATAGTAGCAACATCCTGTACATATTGTGTATAAAATGAACCAGGTTCTCTAAGGAATGGGGTTGATCCATCTCACTGTGGGACGTGTGGTTGGCTGTGAGGAATAGTTGTAAAACCCCTCGGATACACGGCAAATTTACAGTCAAAAGATGTACTGTTACTATCTTGGATTGGTTAATATTAAGTTAATGTTGTTTAATTAATGGACAGAAGTATGCTAAGTCTGATATAGTCGTAATGGACTATATCCATTTTTGAAAAAAAATGAAAAGGAGAGAAAAAATATTAAGCAATGACAAAATTGATAATTTCTGATCAATTATTTAGTCAAAAATTTGAGAATTGGGTCAACCTGATGGATGTAATGTAGTAAAATGTAATTTGGTGGGTGTATTTAAAAATTGAGGCATGTATTAAATAAAAGAGTAAATTTGTAAAATTTTGGTCAAAATTAGAAAGAAGTCAAATTAGGGGTGTATTGGGTAAAATGAGGGGTGTAGATAGCCTAGACTAATTATTAAAACTAAAATCCAAATAAAATTTAAAAAGAAAAATTGATAGATTTTCATTACTCAATTTCATCTCTTTAATGTTGTTCTCCCCCTTTCTCTCACTCTCTCTCTATCCAACTCTCTCTTTATAGAAATAGCTATAACTAACTTTATCTCTTTAAAATATAATTGTACATTAGTGAAAAATTTTGCCGGACTTAACGGTTTGTGGACGTATCGAGCCTTGACGTCTTCCTCCAACGAAGAGATGGCTTTTTTTTTTCAATTATTCTTCTGGTTTTCAATTTTTCATGAACAAATTTCGAGGGTCACCTAGAGTCCATAATAGTCTGTGTTTCAATTAAAAATAATAATAATGACCAGCAGTTTTCGTTTCTCCCGATTCGAGTGGTTATTACCAGTTTGAATTATTTTTTCCAGCTTAATAGTATAGTTTTCAAGGTGATTTCGGACTGGTTCCTGGTCCGGTCCGATTTCAACAACACTGATTTATTTTTAGGGTGTAGTGTTAAATACAAGAGTATAATTGTAATTTCCGTATTAGAGTTTATGATTTATTTTACCCCTAAGATTTAATATTTATCCTTAATAAAGTTTGCTATTTAGAGTTTACTGTTTAGTGTTAATTCTAAAGTTATAATTGCAATTAACAATAATTTGTTAATACAAAAAAATGGTGATGTGTCAGATCATTAATCATAAATTTTGGACAATTAACGCCAAATGAAGTGCTCCGATAATTGCATTTCCAATTATATTTCAAATTAAGAAATTTAAAATTAATTAAAGGGATGATGTGTCATATTATTAACCATAGATTTAATAAAGGATTTAGATTTAAGGAAATTTTAAAATTTTACAAGGTTCCGGGTTCCCCACCCCACACACACACACACATGTATACATATATATACTAAAGGAGAGTTTAATTTTGATGATGTGTCATCTCCACAATTTTTCTCAGTTATTTTAATTATTAATTAATATGGATAATTACATATATTTATTTTAGATTTGAATAAAATATGATCAAATCAAAATTAATTATTAATTAAAATTTAATGAAGATAAATACATGTATTTAATTAAAGATTAGTTAATATAGATAATTACATATATTTATTTAATATTTGTATTATCAAATCAAAATTAATTATTAATTAAAATTTAATGCAGATAAATCATGTATTTAATAAAAGATTTGAATATGGAATATGATCAAATTAAAATCAAAGAGTTGATATTAGGTGCACCTGGATGCAAGAGTGCACCTATATGTGTATAATTTTTTATTTTATTTTGTATATATGTTATTCTATTTTGTATATGTATTTTATAATAATTGTATACTTTTTTCACACTAAGTTTTTCAATAAAAAAACTAGCATCCATATTGTATAACTTTTTGTATACATATTTTTTAATAATTGTATATTTTTTTACATTCAATTTTTCATTAAAAAACTAACAATTAAATTGTTTACATTTTTATTCATAATTGTATATGTTTTTGTTTATATTTGTCTATGTTTTCTAAAGTGGGTGCACCCTATCTTGTGGTGCACCCGGGTGCACAATATAATTAGCCAAAATCAAATCATATTTGAAAGCAAAAAATATATATATATTTAATTTTTCCTTAACCTATAAATAAGACCTATTATTCATGGCAAAAACTTGTGTGAACCTGGGCGCACGGACCACACTCCGTGCGCCTTTAGAATTTTGTGTTAAATTGTATATCATTTAGTATAAAGATGTGTATCCTTTATTTTCTAAAGAAAAATAAAAAATATTATTGAAAAGTGTATACCCTTTACAACAAAATGGTGTACCCTTATTAATTAAAGTGTATACCATTTAGAACAAAACAATATACCATTACCCATAATACTAAATTCTAAAGGCGTACGGTGTGACCCCGGAGGCACAAGAGTCTCACTCATTATTCATTCAATTCACACGCACAAGAATTATTATCCAGTTTTCTTCAAGTTAGTATTCAAGTTTTCATTAATTTTATTTAAGTTTTTTTAATTAAATTTCTTATACTCCCTCCGTCCCGGGTATTTTTACCCGTTTGTACGGGCACGGAGATTAAGACGTTTTATTTTTTTAATATTTAATGTAAGCGAAAGTAGGGATAAATTAGTAATTTAAAAAGAAAAAGTGAATAAAGTTATTGGGAATGATGAATAAAGTGTAAAAAAGTAATTAATGTTTTTGGGATTGTAAAAAGTAGGTAATAAAATATTATGTATTTTTGTAAAAAATGGAATGAATAAAAATACGTGGGACACCCCAAAATGAAAAGTGGGTAAAAATACGTGGGATGGAGTGAGTATTTTATTTTAAATTTCTTTTGATTAATGCATATTTATTTCTTTTGAATTTCTATAAAATTTCTTTTGATTAATGCATATTTATTTCTTTTGAATTTCTTAATGCTTGATATCCAATTTTTATATATTATTTATTTTCTTTAATATTGTTATGATTTTGTCATTAAACTACACAAGAGTACAAACAAATTTCTTCTTAAGCTTTCTTAATGTTGTAAACCTTTTATACGCAAATTATTCTCTTTAAGCTTTTTTTTCAAATTCTAAAGAATTGATGATATCTGATTTTAAATTTTTTTATTTTGTTAAATTTTGGTATATTTTTATTTTTAATTTCTTTTAACTTTTATTTTTTTTATTAATATAATTTAGTTTTTTTATTTTTATTTTCTTTAATTTTGTGATGATCTTTTTTAACTTTCAAATTGACTTTATTTATTAATTTTTTTGTTAATTCCGTTATTTTTTTAAATTTATTTTGATAAATTTTGGTGTAATTTTATTTTAAATTTCATTTAGCCTTTTGTTATTAATATAATTTAGCTTATTTATTTATATTTTCTTTAATTTTGTGATGATCTTTTTTTAACTTTTAAAATCACATTTTTTTGTTGATTCCATTATTTCTTTTATTTACACATTTATCAATTTTATTTATTTTATTTCTTAAATTTATTTATTTATTTTATTTTTGCTAATTATCACACACATACATATGGATTTCATTATAATTTTTTTAATAAATAGAAATATTAAATTAGTTTTTTTTATTATTAATAAATGTATTAATTGATTCATTATAATTGGTGATATTTATTATTATTTTTTATTTTATAATTATTTAGTTATATTTTTTTATTTCTTTTTATTAATACATAATACTAAATTTATTTACTTTTTGGGTGATTTGGGGTTTTCCTAGATTTAATTGATTTGATTTAATTGATTTATTTTAGGGTATAATAAATAATTATTTTTCATAATTTTTCTCAATTATTTTAATTATGAATTAATAAAGATAATTACATGTATTTTTTTAAGATTTGAATACGAATATGATCGAATCAAAATTAATTATTAATTAAATTATAATAGAGATAAATCCATTTATTTGCTTAAAGATTTGAATATGGATGCGATCAAATCATATTTGGAAGCACAAAATATGTTACGCCCCAATTTTCAATAAATATAGTAAGGAAGATTTATTCGCAAATCTTGGATAACATTAACCTTCAATGTGGGCGTGAACCATAAAATAAAATAAATAAAATATCATAAACAATGAAAATTATACAAAAGTATATCATTAGAAATTATAAAAAAATATTTCGTGCAGCGCATTAATTAAAAAGCTCTAACGCAACGGATCTGCCCCTGATACGCCATCGCAGCCTCAACCTGAAAAGGGTTTGGAGTAGAAGGGGATGAGTGTCTGAAATACACTCAGTAAGTTAACTTTAATGATTGCACAGTTAAAAATAAATATGTATGCCAAATATACCATAAGATGTAACATATGTCAATTTAAATAAAATAAATTGCATGTAATCGTTCGATAACTCATTGAAAATATTTTAGACCGAACCGTCATCCGATAACTTGTGTTAGTTGGTCTGTGCGCACCGGGCCGTCACCCCAGTACGATGTTAGCATACTTTGAAATACATTTTAGTACTGAACCGATGTAGCTAGTAACTTATGTTAGTTTGTCTGTGCGCACCGAGTCGTCACCCCGTATGATGTTAGTAGAAAAATATTTATCATCGAACTAAAAGCACACATGACACATAACATGATATATAAGTAACACATATCACATCTTAACATAGCAATCATGGCATAAAAAGTAGCACTCGGTGAAGTGTGAAAGTTACCCCACCTTGAACTTTCTTGGAAATTGTAGATTGGAATAGATTTGCTCTTCGATCTCATAAATTCTTGAAAATGATATACTAGTTTTATTACAAATATAAAATAAAGATTTTCCACTTGAAATCATAATAGTAATAAAATTATAATAATACTATTTAATGAAAAGTAAAAAAAATCATAATTATAAATAGAAAGTAGAATTATAATAATATTTAAAATAAAAAGTTAAATTAATATTTATAAAATTATAATCATAAATGAAAATTAAATATACATATGAAAACGAAAGCGATACTGCTTTCAAAACTCATAGTTGATTTATTTATTATTATATATAATATATTTTTTTATAAATTACAATCAGGTCATTGCATTATATTAAATTCTCATTTAAACTTACTTTAAACTTTAAACTTATTACAAAATACCCAACTTGAGTTATACAACTCCAATTGAAAATCCAAAAATACTTTTGGAATCCTTGCAAGGTGAGGATCACATCAACATCAATTTTTCATAAGAATAACGAAGTTTGAAATGATGCAATTTTGAAAGTGAAGGGGGTTTCTTCATAACTCTTTCGTTTCATGTCAAAACTCAAAACTAATTATACATTTGTGATTCTATTGAGTAGAGCTTCAAAATGTCCTATAATATCAAAGCTAACTCACACCGAAATAAAATATGCCATTAAAGGTGATCATAATCATTTTCACCTAGATTTTAGTGTCTTTATTTGTAGATTTTTGGATGTTTTTATACGTATTTGTGTGACTTTTGGTGGAGTTATTGTTATAATGTGAAATGTGGTATGAATTGATAGAATTATGTAAATGAGCTTAAACATGTGTAAAACAGGCCAAGAAATGAAGAAAAAGGAGTCGGGAGCAAAACGGAGAAGGAAGTACAGGGCACGCGCGGACACGGGACGTGTGCAGAACATGGGCCTGTCCTAGGTGGCCGTGTACCATCATCAGAACACAGAGCTCGCCCAGGAGGAAGGCCATTTTCTGGCGCACGAGTCGTGCGCTGCTGAATACCCCGTGTGCAGAACACGGGCCTGTAAGAAGAAGCCATGTAATGTCATTAGAAAATGCTACACGGCCATGACCTAAGCCGTGTAGCGCAGCTCGAGCTGTGTCTGGAGGCACGCACAACATGCCGAAGTAGGTATGCCCTACACGGGCCGTGTAGATGCAAAAACTTGTGCAGTTTTGTGAATGTTCCAGAAGCTTCTAGAAGGTCCATTAGTGATATAAAAGGTTGACTTGTTCGAAATTTGAGAGGGAGATCACAATTGAGAGCAGTTACACACACTCCACACCACATTTTCACATATTAGATCCATAAATCCATCTCTATCCATTAGATCCATCCAATTCCATTTGTTCTTCCACAATCAATCCATTAATCTATCACCCAATCCATTCATCCACCATTTTGAGAAGAGGAAAGCATCAAGGATTGAAGGAGCTAGCATATTGTAGAGAAGGAAGGTTTCTCCATGAAAGGGAGGTCAATCTACTTTTCATTTGTTGATTTTCTTCTTATTTTGGCTCAAATGGAGCAAAGCTTGATTTGTATTGATCTAAACACAATGTGTAGTGGTTAGTCCTATAGTAGGGCTAATCATATGAAAGCTAGACGTGCAGAACTTGAGAAGTGAATGTAATTAAATTGTGGATTCCTTTTATGATATATGAATCATATTTCATTTCAATACTTGTGTGATTAGATTTTCTATTCATAGTATTAGGATGGCCATTCCAATATTATGAGTGGATGTTTAATTGAATCATATATTAAAATGTGCATGCATGTTAGTGTGAGAGGAGGTAAGACATACCCTTCTTATGCTTAGAACATTCATAGAGGGACACTAAAGAAATTGAGTGAAAAAACTAACTTATGATCATAGTACCTTAAGGGAATTGAGATTAAGATCAATCTTATGAGATTTAAGCTTGTTAAAGAGTCAAGAACCTAATTGCCTTGGCCATAGGGATTAGGGGTAAAATCGTGATTGCTTTTAGTCTACAAATTAATGAAGTTCACCATCAAAAGTTATACATATCTAGCTAGAGTCTTAACCATGATTATGATTAGTCTTGCTCTCTTATCAAGTGAATTCTACCTCCATTCCAATCATCATTTGTGTGTTGTTTGAATCATTACTTTGTTAGTTCAAATTTTTAGTTAATTGAGTAGAACAATAATTAGTAGCTTAAACAATCAATCCTTCAATCTATCATTCTTACAAAGCATAAATCAATGGAAAATCCGGATACAATCATGATTTTACTTTCCCTTGGGACGACATTATTATAAATTTTGTACTTGTCACACATTTACTCGACGATAGAGTCTCTTACCCTTACATATTTTTACAATAAATGCGACTAAGAACATGGCGCCGCTTGCCGAGAAAATGTTAAACTTTTGGCTGTAACGAGTTTGAAGTTGATTAGTTTTGATAAGGATATTTCTTTTATTTGTTTACTTGTCTTGGTTATATGGAGACCTAATTTGGAAATTCTTGTAGGTACATACGAACTCGTTCAAGGTCTCAATCTATTGAACCTTTGAACTTGGAATTGGAAGCTACTTTAAGAAGACAAAGAAGATGAGTATTAAAGCCTACGTTGGAAATTCTGGAAGAAGTAAGGGATAATGCAAACATGGTTGATGAAGAAGGCAATATAAGGAATTTTCATGGAGTTGATAATGTTAGAGGAGGTTATAATAATCCGAAATTGGTGCCACAAGCATATGCTCAACAAATGCACTTGCAAAACCAACAAATGCAAGCTATTATTTAAAACTTGATGGCGCAACAAGAAGCAAGGAATAATCCTCCGGTGGTGCAAAATCAACCCCGTGGAAATGGAAACAATGAAGTGGGAATGAATGTCCGTGATCATTTCCAACCGCAATATGAGAATTATGGAATAGGCCCGCCATTAAATGTTAATAATTTTGAGATCAAGACGGGATTGATGAACATGGTATAAGCAAATCAATTTGGTGGTGGTGCTATGGAGGATCCAAATGCTCACTTAGCCCAATTTACTGAGTTAGCCAACACGATAAAGATAAATGGGGTAAGTGTTTTCTCGTTTTCATTAAGAGATAGAGCTAAGGTTTGGTATCATACTATACCACCGGGATCCTACACCACATGGAGAGAGTTGGCACAAAGGTTCATGAGCAAGTATTTTCCACCTTCAAAGATGTTGCATCTTAAAGGGCAAATCTTTTAATTCAAGCAATTGTCACTTGAGACATTTAGTGAAGCATGGGACCGATTCAAAGAGATGCTAAGGAAGTGTCTACAACACGGATTCCCCGAAGAACAACAAATAGGATTTTTCTATGACGGTTTACACGGAAGTAAGAGGATGCTTATTGATGCTTTTGAGGGGTGTTCGATATTGGGGCAAACTCCGGAAAGAGCAATGGCTATATGTGAGGAAGTAGCTTTGAATACGGGTCAATGGCTCATGGATCGTGCACCGGGATTATATGAAAGGGAGAGAATTGCTAAGATGGAAGAAGTGTGCTTACAACAAGTGAAAAAGGTGGAAATGCCTAAGGAAGATATGACCGACAAGACGATCGCAGAGATATTAAAGAGGATGAATGCTAACATGCAAGTGTCTCCGAATTCTACATCGGTGGTGAATCAACAAGTGCTTGCAAATCCTCAACAAGGCATGACTATGTCTAATATGGGTCAATCTTCTCAAAGTTGTCAAATGCCTACATCCATGCCTCAACAAGGTATGTCCTATAATTTGGGAATTCAAGATACATGGTGTCCACCAGAGATGATGCTTGAGGAAGTTGCCTTCATGCAAGGAAGGAACTTCCGAGGAAATTATGGTGGTAACTTTGGAAATTATGGAGGGGGATATCCACAAAGACAAGGAGGATGGGGGCAAGGTAACTTTCAAAGAAATTCCAATCAACCTCGTAGGTATGAAAATTTGTCATATGGAAATCAAGAAAATGCCCTTAGTTTATCACCGGGTATTAATCCGGGAGAGAAAGCTCCAAATGGTGAAGAAAAGTCTACATTGGAGGATCAAATGACTAAGATGTTTAACTATTTGAAGCAAAAAGATGAGGTAAATGATAAGAGAATCAAAGCCTTGGAGACATAAATGAGCCAAATGGCAAGTGAAAGAGGGGATATTCATCAACAAGGGATGTTTCCATCTACAACCATTACTAATTCGAAAGAGCAATATAAGGCTATTGAACTTCGTAGTGGAACAAAATACGAAGGTCCTTCTTTGCTAACGGAAGTAGAGGAGGTGGAGTGTGAAATTGAGCCTATGAAAAGAGTGGATGAAGAAGGGAAAGAT
Source organism: Pogostemon cablin (assembly GCA_023678885.1). Lineage (NCBI taxonomy): Eukaryota > Viridiplantae > Streptophyta > Magnoliopsida > Lamiales > Lamiaceae > Pogostemon > Pogostemon cablin. The sequence goes on from CM042976.1 coordinate 9,583,098, forward strand.
AAAGAAGTTGAAATTATTGAAAAAGATGAAAGTACCCCTACACTTGAAGAAGAAAATGTGAAGTCTCCAAAGAAGTGGGAAAGGTGTAGAGAAGTAAAACAAAAAGAGTGAGAGAAGAAGTTTGAAAGGGATGAATGGGATGAATGGGGAATTCCTAAATTGCCCGTTGCAATCTCGTTTCCACAAAGATGTTTGAAAAAGGGATTAGAAGAGAAATTTGTCAAGTTTGTTGAAATGTTGAAGAAGATACATGTGAATATTCCTTTTGCGGAAGCTTTACTACAAATGTCCAATTACTCCAAGTTCTTGAAAGATATTTTGTCAAAGAAAAGAAGCTTGGGAGAGTTTGAACGGTGAACTTAACGGAGGAATGTAGTGCGATCATGCAAAAGAAACTTCCCCCTAAATTGAAAGATTCGGGGAGTTTTACAATTCCATGTGATATGGGAGAGCATGAGAATTACAAAGCCTTATGTGATTTGGGGGCTAGTATTAACTTGATGCCCTTGTCAATTTTCAAGAAGTTGGGCATTGGTGAGGTCAAACCGACGTTGGTTACACTTCAATTAGCCGACCGGTCGTTGACATATCCAAAGGGAATTGTGGAAGATGTTTTGATCAAGTTGGCAAGTTTGTATTTCCCGTTGATTTTGTGGTATTAGACATGGATGAGGATTCAAATGTTCCATTAATACTTGGTCGTCCATTCCTTGCCACGGGAAAGACATTGATAGATGTGGAGAAAGGAGAGCTCACTTTGAGGGTGAATGAAGAAGAGGTGATATTTTCTTTAAAAGAGGCTATGAGGTATCCTAAGAACAAGGAGGAATGTCGAAGAGTGGAGGTGGTGGACAACATTGTTAAAAAGCATATGTATCATCTTCACTCCAAGGATCCATTGGAAATTATCATAAGTCATTCTTACTCTATTGAATCTCTTAAATCTAAATCTTCTTTTTGTTTAGAGAATGATGAAATGATTGATGAATTGCATGGTTTAAATGCTTGTAGGGAACTCACAAGTGAGGAGGCAAAGGAAGCAAAAGTGGAGAGACTTGATGAAGAACCAAAAGAGGAAGTGCAAGAGAAGAAGAATGTAGAGTTGAAACCATTGCCGGAGCATTTGAAGTATGCTTACTTAGAAGAGAAAACGTATCCGGTAACGTATCCTCTTCCCTTAATGATTTAGAATTAGAAAAGTTGTTAAGAGTTTTGAGAGAGCATAAGTTCTCTATTGGTTGGAGCATAAAAGATTTGAAAGGTATTAGTCCATCTATGTATATGCATAAGATTCATTTGATTGATGATGAGAAGTCTTGTGTGCAAAACCAACGTAGATTAAATCCTATAATACGAGAAGCGGTAAGAAAGTATGGTAAGTCAATATGTAAGTCCCTTACATGTAGTGGCAAAAAAGTATGGTATGACAATTGTTAGATCCGATACAAATGAAACGATTGCCACTAGAACTATCACGGATTGGAGTGTGTGTGTTGACTATCGTAAATATAATGAAAACTCTAGGAAAGATCATTTCCCATTGTCATTCATAGATCAAATGTTGGATCGTCTTGCGGGGCATGAGTATTATTGTTTCCTTGATGGTTATTTCAGGTACAATCAAATATTGATTGCACCGGAAGACCAAGAGAAGACAACTTTCACATGTCCCTATGGTACTTCACATTTAGAATGATGTCGTTAGGTCTATGTAATGCCCCTGCCAGTTTTCAGCATTGTAAGATGGCTATCTTCGATGTTTTAATTGAAAATATAATTGAGGTGTTTATGGACGATTTTTCCGTGTATGGTTCCTCCAATGATATATGTTTGACTAATCTCACTGTTATGTTGCAGAGGTGTGAAGAGTCGAATCTTGTACTAAATTGAGAAAAGTGTCATTTTATGGTGACAGGTGGGATAGTATTAGAGCACCATATTACAAATTATGGGTTAAAAGTGGATAGAGCTAAAGTGATAGCCATAGAACGTCTTCCCCCTCCTACTAGTGAGAAGGGGGTGGGATCATTCTTAGGCCATGCGGGCTTCTATAGACGGTTCATTAAGGATTTTTCCAAAATTGCTAAACCTCTTTGTAAATTACTTGAAAAAGATTGTCCATTTAACTTTGATGATGAATGTTGTGTATCATTTCATGTGCTTAAGGATACTCTCACTTCATCACCAATACTCGTTACCCAGGATTGGAGCTTGCAATTTGAACTACATTGTGATGCTAGCGATCAATCCATCAGAGTGGTGTTGGGCCAAACAAGGGAGAAGAAGTTTAGAGCAATCTATTATGCCTCTAAGATATTAAATTCGTGCAAATTCAATTACACCACAATGGAAAAGGAATTTTTAGCCGTCGTGTATGCTTTTGAGAAGTTTCGACCATACTTTGTTGGAACGCAAACAATTGTTTACAAGGATCACGTGGCTATAAAATACCTCATGAGTAAGAAAGATGCTAAACCTCATTTAATTAGTTGGGTGTTGCTTTTGCAGGAATTTGATGTGGTCATCAAGGATAAGAAAGGCGTGGAGAATGTGATCACGGAACATTTGTCAAGGTTGGAAAATGGAGGTGAGAATGAAGACATGAAGCCAATTGGAGATGAGTTCCCGGATGAGGAAATTTTACTAGTAGAAGTTGAGCAAGTGTGTACTCTCATGGTGAATGTGCTGCCTTGGTATGCCGATTATGTCAACTTCATTGTGTGTGGAATCAAGCCCACATTGCTTAATGAGTACAAGGAAAAGAGGTTTCATGTTGAAGTGAAGAAGTACTTGTCGGATGAGCCATATTTGTTTAAAATTTGCAATGATGGAGTAATAAGGAGATATGTGGCTGAGGAAGAAGTCATGGGGATTCTTGAGCTATGCCATTCGTCTTTGTGTGGAGGTCACTTTGCCCATGAGTTTGAGGATTGATGTGGAAATATTTGATGTATGGGGCATTGATTTCATAGGATTGTTCCCTTCGTCTAAAGGATATGTGTACATCTTGCTAGCCGTAAATTATGTGTCGAAGTGGGCGGAGGCAATCCCCACTAAGACAAATGATGCTTTGATTGTGCAAAGGTTCTTTAAAAATATATTTTGCTAGGTTTGGAATTCCACGGGCTTTAGTGAATGATGGAGGATCACACTTTGTAAACAATTTGATGGAGAGCTTGTTGAAGAGATATGGAGTGAAGCATCGAGTGACTACACCTTACCATCCTCAAGCAAATAGTTTAGCGGAGGTCTCAAACCGCCAAATCAAGTTAGTTTTGGAGAAGACCATCAATGGAGGGAGGAAGGATTGGTCGAACAAGCTTGATGATGCCTTATGGGGTTATCAGACGGCTTTTAAGACCATTCTTGGTGTGTCACCGTATCAATTGGTCTATGGTAAAGCTTGTCATCTTCCCGTGGAGTTGGAACACCGTGCATTGTGGGCTATTAAACGCCTCAACATGGATGAAAGGGAGAGTGATCAAGCAAGGTTATTGAAGTTGGTTGAGTTGGTGGAGTTTAGAGGAAGAACATTTGATAACTCAATCATTTACAATGAGAATATGAAGAGATGGCATGATGCTAAAGTGAAGGAGAAGACGTTTGCTCCCGAGGACAAAGTTCTTGTATTCAATTTGAGGCTCAAGTTATTTCCCGGAATGCTTTAGTCTAAATGGATGGGGCCATATGAAGTGCTTGAAGTGTTGAGTGGACATACTTTGAAACTTAAGGGTCCTAATAATGAGTTTGTGGTAAATGGTCATCGGGTGAAGCATTACCTATCTCCTTCTCAAAAGGAGATAGTGTATGTGGATACTCTCTCTTCTTGAATTTCTTTGATTCTGTAGTAGTGTAGCTTTTATTTTCTTTTTGTTTGATAGTTTTCATGTAGATTTGGTATGTAGGGGGTGAAGCTCATGGAGAAAAGTGCATATAATGGAAGCCAAGAGTGCAAATGGTAAAATAATGATGTATGTCACACCACTCTTTACAAACTTAAATTTTAATACTTGTGTTAATTTAAGTTTGGGGGGAGGTTGCGTGGTGGACATACTTGATCATATGTAGATTATAGAAGATGCACATGAAGCATCATGAGGTAAGTTCATGAAGAGCATTGTGGAAACGACAAGGTTACGTATCACCACTTTTTGCAAACTTAATTCGCAACTTGTTCTGATTTAAGTTTGGGGGAGAGTGCGTGGTGTGACTTATATCTTGTGTATGCTTTGGTGTATGATGAATCATGTGTGTTGCTATATTGTCTTATGGCAAAAATGGTTCAATTTTGAAATTTTTCTCATGAGTTAGGATAGTTTTGGCATGTTTGGTGGTGTTTAAGTACATGATAATCAATTATTTGATCATATTTGTGGTGTGAATGATGTTTTGAAGTATTTTTGAGCATGAATAGGGTGTATGAGAAGTACAAAAATAAGGCAAAAAGGAGGTAAAGTGTGAAGTTGAAAAACAAGGAAAAATCACTGCTTAGGCCGAGTTCAGTACACTGCCCTGTGTGGACAGGTCGTGTACTGACATCAGAACATGCTACTCGCCCAGGAAAAAGGCCGAGCTTCGAGCTTGAGTCGTGCAGGAAAGCAGGAACACGGGCCATGTGCGGAGCACGACCCTGTAACATGAGGCCATGCGCGAACGTCAGAAAGTGCTACACGGCCATACTTGAGGCCGTGCAGCATTACACGTGCCATGCAGGGTTAAATTCCAATTTTTAAAAGGGCCCATCGGTACTCATTTCCACACACACAAACCCTTCCGTACACACTCTTTTCACTCCAAATTCGTCTCCTAAGTGTGATAATCGACTGGAAAGGTTAGTTTTGAGGGATTTAGAGTAAGTTTGTTCAATTGTGCACTCAAAAGAACACTTCTCCGCATCCAAGTGAAAGGTATGAACTATTTGAACCCTAACTTGTGAATTTTGATAGAAATTAGATTCAATGATGTATAGGCTTTGTGATATTGTGTGTTTTGATCGAATTTGTGAGTGATGAACATAATGTGTCACTATGATTTGTGAATTGGGAATTGAATTAGGGTTCATGAGATGTTAAATTAGGGGATTGTGTGAGAATGATGAGATTGATTGAATGTGTTGTGCAAATTGAGTGATCATACGTGTGTAAAGTTTAAATTGTGGCAAATAGACTTAGATGTTGAAGATTTGAGCATGAGGGTATGTGAATTGTATTTTGAAAAAGTATTGAAACATTACGCATGCCAAGTGTTCGATGAAATGTCTAAGTGAAGATTTTGATTGAATTGAGATTATAGGTTCTTAGTACTTCGTGAAATTATGTTTTGAAACTTATGTGTGCAAGGATGCTTAGAAATTGAGATAGGAATCATGGTTAGTTGAGATGAATGATGGTGAAGTTCATATTGTGATTAAGTTTGAAGTTCTAATGATGAGAATAAGTGTTGTTCATGCATAGTATATTTCACACTAAGTTGAATGACTAGGGTGGAATCTAACTTAGTGTATTAACATTTTTATTGATTAAATTGAATTTAACTTTAGCATTGTTGTATTGTAGATGGCTAAGAGGATAGTTAGACCAAGAAATGAGGACTTCATCGTCATTACCGATCCAGAGGAGTTGGCTATTCTTGATGCAAAACTGATGGAAGATGGGATCCATCCGGATTATTTTGGAGTGGAGTTTGAAGATTATTGGGGTGAATTTATGCTCAGTGGCAAACGTTGGCTCCGAAGATCAAACCAACTCGATTCCAAGACACAGAAACGATGAGAGGGTTAGGAATTGAGGAGGATTTGTGGAAGCTATTCAGATTTGGACAAATGGAATCTTTCTTTAACAAAAGGCCACCTACCTATTACCATTTAACTGCTGAGATCATGAGCACGTTTCATGTAAAGAAAGATCGGAATGGTTTCCCTCTTTGGGTGACGTTTCAGCTGGATAATGTATTGAGAGAAAAGATTCCACTACCTTTGTTGAACGAATGCTTTGGATGCCCACCATGTGAGAACCATCAGAGTTTCTATGAAGGAGGAGGTTTCAATCAACAAGAATGATGGAAGAGCTTAGTGAATGATGGAACGGAACAAGCATGTTATGTTCCCAGTTCTTCAAAGGGAACTGCAATCCAAAACTCAGTGATGAGATACCTAGAGAAGATTATTTCGAACACTATTTTTGGGAGATTCGAGGGTGGAATTGTAGGAGAGAAACAATTGTATATCATGTTCTGCATCTACAATGAGCGACCGTTGAACGTTGCAGAACATTTTATGCAACATGCAGAGAGAGTCGCCAAGAGACAATCATTTCAGGGTTTGATGTTAGGAGGCATGATTACCATGATTGATCAAGGCTTGGGAATAAACCTTGCTGGAATGGAGAATAGGATGGTTAGTGATGGCTTGAACTATCAGCAGTTGATGAGGATGGAGTTCTTGTCATTGGTTGGGAATCAGTACTGTCTGAGGCAGGAAAAGGGAGCTCCATTTCCCTTGCCAACTCCAGAGCTAACTATAGTGTAAACTATAGGAGGTCCTCAGACAGATGAGGGTTGTGAGCTTTTTACAGAAGAAACAGAGACAAAATGGAAGAGGTCCTCAGACAGATGAGGGTTGAAGAGAACAAAGAGCTAGCTAATTTGAGAGTGGAGCAGTGCCCATGGAAGACGATGAGCAGGATGCACCACCGGAGCAGGTGGAGTTTGAGGAGCAAGCCCCTGATCTGCCACAGTTCGAGGAAGAAGAGCAGCAACCACCAATGGGCCCGGAACAGGGTAATGATTGATGGAACTTTATGATGGATGAGGTGAGAGATATGAGGCATGTGTAGCAGACATATGGAGCACAGATAAGGGAGATTCGAGAGGTACAGCAGGAGCACGGATTGCACATTCAGGAGTTAATAGCTGGATAGCGTCGGAGGAATTATTATGAGGAGCGATCACGGGTGCACTCCAACAACATGGAGGAGATAATGACGAGTTCCCCGGATTTCCTCGTGCATACATTCCATGGAATGCCTATCATCCACCTCCACCTCCAAAGCCATGAAGGGAGTACTTTGTGTGCTAGGCACTTCCATTAGTTCATTTTACCCATGATTAGAAATTTGATTTGATTTGTTAGCATTTGATTAGATTGTACTTAAGTTGTTGGTTTTTGGGAGGTTTTACTCTGGGATTTTATTTTTTGTTTTATGCGATTTACTTTTCGTTATTTTTGGTATTTTGGTTTGATTTTCATTATTTGGATGTGATGGGAATTTGATCTTTATTGTTATGGATGTGAATTGATGTGTTTGATATTTTGAGATGGATGATTTTGTTCATGCATGGTATGTGTTTGTTATGTTGTTTAGTAAGTCTTTGATTATTGTGTTATGTTTGTGTTATTTTTTTATTCTTGAAGGAATGGTTAGGTGGAATGTTTTGGGAAAGTGTTAAGTGTTTTTGAATGTGATCTATGATGCATTGTTTGTGATGAGTGATGACAAGTATGTTAATGGTTTCTACTTGTTGAAATTGTGACATGAATTACATAATTTGTTCAAATTTTGAGACGTATGAAAAGTGTGTAAGTAAATGGAAGAAAGGTTGAGTCAAGAAAAAAGATGAAAGAGCTCAAGATAAAAAATAAATACAACTTCAACAAAAAAATGGAAAATGAGCAAAATCATAAAATATGCTCAAGGAATACAAAAGTCAAAAGAAAAAAAGTATGTCATTCCAAAGAAGCTCAAGGAATCCATGGTATGTTGATATTTAGTGCTTTTGAATTATTGACAAAGGGAGGAAGTTTGAAAATGAAGAAGTTAGAGGAAAGAATCGTCTCTTCGATTATCTATACTTGAATAGCCACTATTATCCAAAATTTCCTACCCTACCAAAGAGCCTAAACATTACATCCTAAATAAAGACCTTTTTGATCACTTATTGAAACTAGTGTGGCTTGTGAACATAGTCCATGAGCAAGCCTATGGTGAGTTGGTTCTAACCGGATGATGAGTGACGTTAAAAACCCTACTCTATAGAGTGTTGAGTGAATTTGATATCCTATAAAAGGCTTGGATTGAAAAGGATTTGATTACTCTTTTTTCATTCTTAATATTGAACTTGTTAATCTTTCATGTTATAAGTTTGATGATGTAGGGATACTTAATGTGATTTTGTAGTTCTTATTAATTGTGATGTGTTGTGGTTTATGGTGGTTAGGTGTTTTCCTAGCTGAAAATTACTTCTCTTGTTTATCATTTTTCATTGTTCGAGGACGAACAATACTTTAATTTTGGGGGGTTGACCGTAGTCATTTTCACCTAAATTTTAGTGTCTTTATTTGTGGATTTTTGAATATTTTTATCCGTATTTGTGTGATTTTCGGTGGATTTATTGTTATAATGTGAAATGTGGTATGAATTGATAGAATTGTGTGAATGAGCTTAAACATGTGTAAAACAGGTCAAGAAATGAAGAAAAATAGAGTCGGGAGCAAATCGGAGACGGAAGTACAGGGCACGCTTGGACATGGGCCGTGTGCGGAACACGGGCCTGTCCAAGGTGGCCGTGTACCGTCATCAGAACACAGAGCTTGCCCAGGAGGAAGGCCATTTTCTGGCGCACGAGCCGTGCGCTGCTGCACGCCCCATGTGCAGAACACGGGCCTGTAAAAAAAGCAGTGTAATGTTATCAGAAAACGCTAAACGGCCATGATCAAAGTCGTGTAGCGCAGCTTGAGCCGTGTTTGGAAGCTCGCACAACACACCAAAGTAGGTGTGCCTACACGAGCCGTGTAGGTGCAAAAACCTGTGCAGTTTTCAGAATATTTCGAAAGCTTCTAGAAGGTCCATTAGTGATAAAAAAGGGTGACTTGTGTGAAATTTGAGAGGGAGATCACAATTGAGAGCAGTTAGACAAACTCCACACCACATTTTCACACACTAGATCCATAAATCCACCTCTATCCATTAGATCCATCCAATTCCATTTGTTCTTTCACAATCAATCCATAAATCCATCACCCAATCCATTCATCCACCATTTTGAGAAGAGGAAAGCATCAAGGATTGAAGGAGTTAGCATATTGAAGAGAAGGAAGGTTTCTCCATGAAAGGGAAGTCAATCTACTTTTCATTTGTTGATTTTCTTCTTATTTTGGCTCAAATGGAGCAAAGCTTGATTTGTATTGATCTAAACACAACGTGTAGTGGCTAGTCTTATAGTAGGGTTAATCATATGAATGGTTGAAATGAAAGCTAGATGTGTAGAACTTGAGAAGTGAATGTAGTTAAATTGTGGATTTTCTTTTATGATATATGAATCATGCTTCATTTGAATACTTGTGTGATTAGATTTTCTATTCATAGTATTAGGATGGTCATTCCAATGTTATGAGTGGATGTTTAATTGAATTATATATTAAAATGTGCATGCATGTTAGTGTGAGGGGAGGTAAGTCATACCCTTCTTATGCTTAGAACATTCATAGAGGGACACTTTAGAAATTGAGTGAAAGTAACCAACTTATGATCATAGTACCTTAAGGGAATTGAGATTAAGATCAATCTTAGGAGATTTAGAATTGTAAAAGAGTCGAGAACCTAATTGCCTTGGCCATAGGGATTAGGGGTAAAATCGTGATTGCTTTTAGTCCACAAAATGAAGTTCACAGTCAAAAGTTATACATATCTAGCTAGAGTCTTAACCATGATTATGATTAGTCTTGCTCTCTTCTCAAGTGAATTCTACCTCCATTCCAATCATCATTTGTGTGTTGTTTGAATCATTACTTTGTTAGTTCAAATTCTTAGTTAATTGTGTAGAACAATAATTAGTAGCTTAAACAATCAAACCTTCAATCTATCATTCTTACAAAGCATAAATCAATGGAAAATTCGGATACAATCATGAGTTTACTTTCCCTTGGGACGATATTATTATAAATTTTGTACTTGGTCACACGTTTACGCGACGACAGAGTCTCTTACTCTTACACATTTTTACAAGAAATGCGACTAAGAACAATAGCTCTCCTCTCGGAATACACCCACCCTCAGGTCGGGCTAAAATAGTGTTTCCGAGGATTCTATCCATGTATGCGATCATCGGATTTCGAATGAAAGCAGCCCATGATCATTGAGGATCATAAGCTCCTTACAAACCCGTGATCGACCTCCAAAACTCATCAGCATTAAATCCTTCGTCCTCATGTGTCGATATATTGGGGCATCCAAATGCGCTATTGAATTCGAATAAATACAAGTAATGAAGCTCCTCTCCAATCCGAAACCAAGCACACTCCGGAAGAAAATGCTCTTCCCGAATCACCTCCAACATACAAAGCAACTCAGTTGTCGTGTGGAAATACGTCTCTCTTTAAATCCATGAAACTGTTGATTCCTATATGATTGAACATCCACCTTATATCATTGATTATGCTCATCTCTACCATGGCTTCATCATCCTGGTAACGAGTTCGAGCAATCTTTCTCGAAATCACTCCCCATAGATCCTCTTTCTCATCCCAATCCGGTATTTTCAAACCATAATCCGATGGCATCTTCCCATCTTTCTTAAGCTTCTTAGCAATCTCTCCTTTCTTTGGTACTTCACCATCCTTCCTCTTGGAACAAGCATCAATGCCTTTACCTACAAAGATTATACTTCAATATAGGCAAAAAAATAAGTATGTCAACCCTAGGACTAATAATCACATAAATTTTACTCAAGACTTCAAATCATATGCCCAACAATTAAAACTCAACTTCTCCATAATATCACATGTATAAAAAAACATACGATAAACCTTGACACGTTAAATCATGGAAAAATCGACATCCTATGTCCTAAGTATCACTAAAGGAGTCAAAATACCATCATGCTTCAATAGGAACTTCCAAAAATTCATTCTCAAATTAATTCAATCCCTAAGCATTCAACACAATTTCAAAATTGAAATTAATCACAATAGTCAGTCGAAATCAACGAGCCCATAAAACTATTCAACATTAAACTCAAGCCCGTGACATATGCATCATCAATTTTATAAAATTTCATCAATCCAACGTAAAATTGAACTCATGCAAATTCATGTAAAATTTCAACAAAAAAACACCCAATTTCATATCACAATACAAACCAAAAACATGCCTAATCAACTTACCCAACTAAACTAATCAACTTACCCAACTAAACTAAATCGAATAAAATCCAATTCAAGGGAAATGAGTTGAGAAAATATACCTTTGTCTCTAGCCATAGGTATGTAGAACTGACGAGAAGTGAGAATTCAAAAATGAGAAGAAAAACCCAAAATTCAACTTGAATCTTCCAAAATTGACGTGGAATGTGTGTGGTTTGGGTAGACAAGAGTATACTAAGTAATGGGAGTGAAAATTTTACATCTCGGGTGATCGCTCAAGAGAGGGTGGCGAGAAATGGTCGAGCAGAGGGTAAACTGACCTTCTATTCATGAAACTCTACTTCGCTCGGGTTGAATGACATGGTCGAGCGCCTCCTCGCATGGTCGAGCGGGTGCTCTGTAGGTTGATCCGTATTCCGCCTCTCGCTCGACCAACTCATCATGGTCGAGTGGCTTCCCTCCGGTCGAGCGGACTCTCTGCAATCTGAAATCTCTAAACCAAATGCCATGGTGGTCGCTCGACCTCAGCATATTGGTCGAGCTACTAAAATCATGGTCGAACGACTCTTTGATGCTCCTTTTTTTGAGACTTTCTTCATCCCCTGCTAAACTCAGACTCGAAAACAACATTAAACATCATATCAAACCAAAACAATAGATAGAGAACCACTACTTAAACTCTAAAAAAAACAAAGTATATATAACTCCATGCATACTACAATAAATAATACACCACTGAACACTAGGCAAATTGCAAAAAAATTGACACATCAAAACCGGTTAAAGTTTCAACATACCGCAAAAAACAACTCCCCTAGCAATTGTTACAAAGAAAAGATTGTACTCTTGGTGCTACCATGAGGTAACAACATCACACCCCCAAACTTAGAAGAAACTATAATCGAAACTAAGTTTGCAAAGAGATGTAATTGTCGAGTAATAAGCACCATAAATATAAAAATTTCTTACGCACACGAAATAAATGAAGCAATAGACCGGGAGGGTAAGCCCCCAACAGGTGCTCATGTTTAACATCGGAGAGTCACGATGGTACCACTTCAATACAAGGTATCTTCAAAGACAACACAAGCATCATCCGAAGACTTAAAGTGCTTCAATCAATGTCCATTCACCTCTATGATATCTCCATCTTTGTACATGATCTCAAAACTTCCCCCCTCCATAGGCTCTATGAATAATGAATGGTCCCGTCCACTTTCATTTTAATTTTCCTGCAAAAAGCTTCAATCGAGAGTTAAAGAGTTATACCTTATCTCCTTTCTTGAACTCTTTGAAAGTGATCTTTGAATCATGCCATTTCATCATTCTCTCCTTATAGATCACCGAGTTCTTGAAAGCTTGATTTCTAAACTCATCCAATTGATTGATGTGAGCCAACCTTAAGTCCTTGACCTCCTTAATGGCTAAGTTCAAACTCCTTACTGCCCAAAAAGACTTATGTTGAATCTCTACGTGTAAGTGGCACGATTTTCCATAGACGATTTGATAAGGTGACATTCCTAGCATAGTCTTATATGAAGTACGGAACCCATAAGACGTCATCGAGCTTTATAGCCCAATCTTTCCTATTGGTCCCGACTATCTTCTCTAGGACTTTATTTCACTTGCCGGTTAGAGACTTCCGCTTGCCCATTCGCTTGAGGATGATAGGGTGTAGTAACCATATGCTTAACACCATACTCCTTGAGTACTCTCTCAATAAGCCTATTGACGAAGTGTGAACCTCCATCACTTACTAGTGCTCTAGGAACTCCATAGCGGGCAAAGATATTTTTCTTCATGAATGACAAAACCGCCTTTGCATCATTCAAGTGAGTAAGAATCGCTTCCACCCACTTAGAAACATAATCAACAGAAAGAAAGATGTATAGGAATCCATTAGATGGGGGTAAAGGTCCCATAAAATCAATTCCTCATACATAAAAATCCTCTACCACAATGCTTGGTTGAAGTGGCATCTCATCCCTTTTCCTTATGTTTCCTATCCTTTGACATCTATTACACGTCGCTACATAGGATTCACAATCTTTAAACAAGGTAGACCAATATAAAGTGGATTGAAGTACCTTAGCTGCAGTCATTTGGGCTCTGAAGTGCCCCCTGTTAGGTTGTACATGGCAAAAATCAAGAACATTCTCCATCTCCATCTCGGGCACACACCTACAGATGATAGAATCTGTATAAATTTTATAGACGAACGGATCATACCATATAAGAGTCTGAACATCTCTCTTAAATTTAGCAAGTTGATACCTATTGAGACATTTAGGAATTTCACCCACTGCAATGTAGTTGACATAATCTGCATACCATGGATCCATTCCATGAGCAGCTAATGCACAAACTTTCTCCACTCATTCAGCAAACACTGCTATAATATTCTTATCCGAGAACATCTCTTCTATGTATTCAAACGGCTCATCACAATTCTCCCTTGTCTCTAACCATGATAAGTGATCTGCTAGCACATTCTCTGTTCCTTTGTTATCCCGAATCTCCATATTAATAATCCTTCGCTTCGCTTCCTTCTTCTCCATCAAGTATTGGATAGCAGAATGATCCGTATACACAATCGTCTTCATGCCAACCAAATACAGTCGAAACTTATTGAATTCATACACAACAGCTAAAAACTCCTTTTCCATAACAGTTTAGGTCTTTTATGCTGCATCAAAAGACTTTCTCGCATAGTAGATGGCGCAGAACTTCTTCTCTCTCAACTATCCGAGCACCATTCTAAGTGCTAGATCACTTGTATCACACATAAGTACAAACGGCTGAGTCCAATCCGGTGTGATCAAGATAGGTGCAGTAATAAGCACCTCTTTCAAAACCTAAAAAGTTGTTAGACATTCATCATAAAAAACAAAAGGCACATCCTTTTCAAGTAGGTGAGATAAGGGCTTGGAGTATTTTGAGAAGTTTTTGATAAATGTTCTATAGAATCTTGCATGTGTAATAAAGGACCGTACTCCCTTCTCATTAGTCGGTGGTGGAAGCTTCTCAATTGCTACCACCTTGGCTCTATCAACCTGCAATCCTTTAGCCGAAACGTGATGCCCAAGAACAATCCCATCTTTCACTATGAAGTGACACTTCTCCCAATTCAAGACAAGATTTGTTTCTTGACATCTCTTCAAAACAGTAAATAGGTTAGACAAACAAATATCAAAAGAGAAATCAAATACAGAAAAATTATCCATAAACACCTCCAAGATCTTTTCTATCAACCCATAAAATATGGCCATCATGCACCTTTGGAAAGTAGCAGGCGTATTAAACAATCCAAAATGCATTTTTCTAAAAGCAAGGGTTCCATAAGGGCAAGTAAAAGTAGTCTCTTCCTGATTCTCGGGTCAATCATAACTTGATTATAGCCTGAATACGCATCCAAGAAGCAATAAAACTCATACCCTGCTAGACGATCCAATATTTAATCCATGAAAGGAAGAGAAAAATGGTCTTTGCATGTATTTTCATTCAGTTTCCTATAATCTATACACACACGTCATTCGTAGGAATCCTAGTGGCTAATGTTTCCCCATCATCTATTTTCACAATAGTCATGCCCCCTTTTTTAGCTACAACATGCAATAGACTCACGTGAGGACTATCACTAATGCGATAAATAATTCCTGCATCTAATCACGTTAAGATTTACTTCTTAATCACTTCTTGAATCACGGGGTTAACCCTCCGCTGATTCTGAATACATCCCTTAGCTTCATCTAGCAACCTTATTTTATGCATGTAATACGATGGACTAATACCTTTCAAATCATTAAGAGACCATCCAATAGCAGACTTATATTTCCTAAGCACATCCAACAAATCTTCAAGTTGACAATTAGTAAGAGAAGAACATACAATTACCGGATATGTCTCATATCATCCAAATAGACGTACTTCAATTATTTCAGTAGCAGCTTCAACTCCTCCTTATCTTCTTTCGGTGTGCTCTCTCTATCCAAGTGTAGGTACTGCTTAGTCCACTTCACCTTTTCTAATTTGGTTCTTTTTGGATCATACCTATCATCACCCAAAGCAAGTAAGTTTTCAATAAATTCAATACATACCTCATTAGAGAGCTCATCTAGCTCTGTATTGGGAAAAGTAAGATTTCTGCCAAGCATGTCTCCAAGGGATCCTTTAAAAGAATCAAGGACATGTCTTCCTTTACGATCCCCTCCACCACATCAATGTTGTAACACTGTGTCTCCATAGACATCTTCATTGCTTTGTCGAGGTTGAACAGAACCTTTTCATTATCCATGTAAAGTCTAAGCTCCCCCTTTTTAACATCGATCATAGCTCCAACTGTGGCAAGGAATGGCCCCCCTAAGATAAGAGAGACATTATCCTTGTCATCTTCCATCTCTAGCACAAGAAAATCCACAGGAAAGACAAGCTTCTCTACTTTCACAAGTACATCTTCTATTACCCCTTTCGAAAAAGTTATGGACCTATCCACCAATTTTAGAGCCACTATTTTGGGAGCAAGTTGATGCTTACCTCTTGAACTTTTCTTTCAATCCCTTCTTCACTAACCTGTAAGGAAATGGAAGAGGTATCATAATTCATCGTGTTCAACCTCCTTCGCTTTGTCCTTCTTGGCTCTCAATCCCTTGGCTCTTTCCCACTTCTTCTCTATTATCTGCTCAGTATTCTACTTTTATGATGGAACTGAAGTGTTCTGAACTGCAGGTATAATGCAATGTATGGGAATCGGTGTCGAATGACCTTGCTTGACCTCCGCTCGACCAAAGAGGTTTGGTCGAGCGACCTGCTAATAGTCGAGTGAGGTACCTGTAATATGAGTCTGACTATTCAGGTGTACAGGGCATCAATTTGGTCGAGCGAAATGCCTGTACTCTGATCGTGACTTTTTAGAGACTCAGAATCTGCTTGACCTCAGCTCGACCAAGAGTCTTGGTCGAGCGGTGGTCAAGCGAAGACATGTTCTCTCCTTTTTCAGTAGCTGATAGCATTGGACCTTCATACTGTATTCCTGACCTCAAAGTGATGGTATTATAAGATTTTGGGTTTGTTATGCTTTGAGAAGGAAATTTACCTTTCTCAATTGGCTGCGTAAGCTTATTCATATTCCCCGCCATCTCTCCCATCAGCAAAGTAAGATCATTCATCTACTTGGATAATTCCTCATGATATATTTACTTCCAAACGATCCACCTTTGCATCATTCCTAACCACATATCGGTTCACAGTATCTTCCAAACCAGATTTCTTTCCTCGATCTTAGCATCAGGATAAACACCCATAAGAGGTTTGATTGTTGCATTCTTATTACTCCACGAAAATTCCAGCCTCCTTGGTTGTTGATAATTACCCTGGGAACCACGATTGTTGAAGTTCCCTTGGTAATTTCTGTTTCCTTGATTTTAAAACCTAGATCCTTGAATACTTTGACTCATGGCATGTTTGCCTCTTCTAATTCCTCTTGGATCAGTATTTCTTCACCAACATCTTGTTGCATCATCATTGGTACTCTTTACGACATCTCAGTTATTTGCTTCTGCTGGAATTCAAGTAGCATATTGATGTTTACCAAGTTAGAGACGATCTCATCTTCTCTACTTGACTTTACCATAGTGTGCTCAACCTGCGCTACCTTTCCAAGTACATAGGTACTTCTCACTCTATCAGTTGGCCAATCTCTTAAATTCATCGAAATATCCTCAAAGAGTTTTTCAACCTCAACGGATGTCTTTGTAAGTAATGCTCCATTTGAAGAAGTATCCAGTAAAACACAAAAATCACAATCCAACCCATTGTAGAAAATACTGATGTTTTGATCTTTAGATAACCCATGTTGTGGACACTTGCAAAGCATGTCCTTGAACCTGTCCCAAGCTTCATGAAATTTTTCACCACTACCGATAGCAAATTGATTGATGTCTTGCTTCATTCTAAACACCTTTGAAGGTGACATGCATCTCTCTAAGAACTTCACTTTCAATTGCTCCCAGGTAGTGCATTCAGTAGCACTAAGCCTGTTGTACCAATCTCTCGCTCTTTCAGAAAGCAAAAATTTAAATAGTATGATCCTCCTTGCATCTTCATGAGTTCCTGCATCCTTTTGTGTACTTGCATAACCGAGGAACTTATTAAGATATTGTTGAGGATCCTCGAAAGTTTTCCCAGAGAAGGAGTTCCTTTCTATCATGCTGATAAGAGCGGGATGAAGATCAAAATCAGCATCGACTCCACACTCTCCTAACTGTCCCACGTTGCCCCCTCTGTTGTTCTTAAAGACTTTACAGATGGCAACATTGTCCGGATTTGACCTTCTTGACTAGACATATTGACTGCTTCTGCTTCCGATTTGTCTTCAGTTGCAGCTTCAATCGTTTCCAAGTTCAGTGCTTCAACTTCTACTCCTAAATCAAAAGTCTTAGTTGCTTCCACATTTTTGTTCCTTGATGAGAGTGAAAATAAGCGTGTTTGAGTGTCCAATTTAACATCTTTTGATGGAAATTGTTGTTATATATTAGCACAAGAGGTGAATTTGAGGTGTTTTATTGTGTTTTAGGTGGAAAAAGGATCAAAAGTGCAAAGTTGAGAAAAAGGTGCAACTTGTGTAGAATGCTGAAAAACATCCAATTTGAGCAAAGTTGATTTGACCATGGTTCGACCAATCCCATAGGTCGAACCACCTTGCCGGACAGCTCTAGATCCGTATTTTTACACCCTCGGTGCGTGTATGTTCGTGTTTTCCCAGAAAAAGCTCATCCAAGGTCCATAAGGAGCACTTACAAGTATAAGAGGAAAAGTAAATCACACCAAGAAGAAGGAAACCACAACACAATCATCCTACACCCCACAAGTGTGATCACCCCCAACTATCATCTACATTCTTTCCTTCATCCATCCATCACTTTGATGATTCCTATGTGGAATCAAGAGGAGAACCAAGAGGAGGATTCAAGACGGAGAAGGACACGATGACTCCCGCATCTAGGGTGTTATTCGTTTCCTAATTTATCTTGTATTTTCCAGACGTATGGGTAAGATCTATCCAACCCCTGTGATTATTCTTCACAACATCATGAGCTAGAATCGTTTTGGTAGATCTAAGGTTCTGAAGGTTTTATTAATTAATTAAGCTCTCCTGTGTGTCCTCCGTACAACACTACTTGTGGATGGATTTTATATATAATTGTGCCTTCTTAATCCATATTCAAGGTCATTTTGTGCATCTTCAATTGGTATATAGAGTCTGAATATATATCTAGGTTGTAGATTGAGTGCGTTAATCGCTGAACAAGATTCCGTGTTTTGATTCTAAGTGAGGGGACTCTAAAGATTCGTTAGAACTATCATATATGAATGTTTATTAATTGAATTGAATTCGGGTTAGTAAGCAGGATAAAGAGGGTAATTTTATAGTACCTATAAAGGGAGATCATATAGGATTAGATTCCAGACATGAGAAATAATTGATACTGATAGTACCTAGAAATGGGGTGAAATTATATCTCTTGTTCCAAGGTTATTCACACGTGTTATACACATATTTATTTGTGTCTATAGAGTAGATTTGCATGGTTTAGTGATGTGTCCATAGTCCACAAGCCAGAGTCGGCATGCACTTGAGAGGCAAATTAAGTAGTAAAATTGGATTACCCTAGAGCTACTTATTCTCTACTCTTGAGCCACTTTCGTATTCTTCCAGTGTTATTAATTTTATTTTTTATTTTAAATTAATTGTTTATTAGTTAATAATTCAATCCTTAAATGTTATTGCCTTTCGTCTTAATTAATTTAGTAAATAATTAAATTGATAATACGTCGTCCTTTGGGTTTGATATTTATTTTGGTCGCTAGCTTAAGCTGCAACTGATATCCTTCATACTTGGGGTTTAATTTTGCATGCAAAGAAAACACTCATTAAGTTTTTGGCGCCATTGCCGGGGACGGTTGTTATTATTGATTTTATTATTTCTAGATAAATTAAGACTTTTATTTGTGATGATTTATTTCTATCTAACCTTGAATTTTACTGAGGTACTTGTGCACTAAGAAAATGAGAGGAATGAAAAGAAGGAATAACACATTGAGCTAGACATGGCTGGAGCAAGGCAGAATCCGGATAATGTTGCAATAGGTGAAATTTTGAAGTACAATGGGATTGGTAACACGGGGTTGATAGGAGCAAGGGGAAAGATGATGATTTTGAGATATATCCCGCTCTTATTAATATGGTAGAGAAGAATCCATTTTCTGGAGGTTGCTTTGAAGATCCATATCAGCATCTCAAAAGTTTTCTTGGTTATGCAAGCACTCAGAAGGGTGTTGTAGCTAATGATAATGCTTGGCGGATCACCCTATTTAAGTTTTCCTTGATTGATAGGGCGGAGGCTTGGTATGAGAATCTTGATGTAACAGACTGCACTACATGGGACCAACTGCAGCAGAAGTTCTTATAGAGATACATGCACCCTCAAGGATCTTAAGAATAAGGCGGGACATCATCCAATTTGTTATGAATTAGGGTGAGAAATTTTATGAGGCGTGGGACAGGTTTAAAGATATACTCAGAAGGTGCCCACAGCATGGAATGGCTAAAGCTCAGTACATAAGCATCTTCTACTATGGATTAGATTGTGAGTTGCGTATTCTTATTGATATATCATCAAGAGGAGCGCTGTTATCTAAGACAGCACTTGAAGGAGAAAAGTTATTTGAAAATATCTCTATAAATTCACGTGACTGGCTCATAGAGAGCGTTAGAGGAACTTATGTAGTGGGTAAGGTGGCTTAGGTTGAACATCATGTAGCAAAGTCGAATAGGGATGACGAGATCATCTCTAGTTTAGCTAACATCAACAAGCTACTAGAATCCCAGCAGAGGCAGATTACAGAGTTGATAAAAAGAGGGCCTGATATCCAACAGCAAGAAGTGAAGAGTGTTGAAGATACCTTCAATCAGTACATGGCTAAGAATGATGCAAGAATGGATAGACTTGAGGCTAATATGAATACTACCCATGCAAATTTATCTAAGCAGCTAAAGGAGCTTACTTTGATGATGGGGCAGATGGCAGGGAATGTGAATCAGCTGACGCAGACGTTGAAGAAAGGAAAGTTCCCATCTCAAGGCATAATAAACCCGAAAGAGCGCGAAGTCATCACGTTGAGGTCCAGAATGCAGTATGAGGGGCCAATGATACCAGCAGTAGATTCAGAAGCTTTAGGGAGCCAGTTCGACCCCGGTTCGACCAATTTTCTTGGTCGAACCACCTCTAACAAGTCGAACCAGTCACTTGGGCATCTTCCGGAGCTTATTGATGGCCGGTTCGACCATTACAGACCTAGTTCGACCAACTCTCATGGTCGAACCATGGTCAAACCAGCTCCTAAGGGGTGGAATGGAAAGCCACAGAAGATAGGATCGTTTTCGCACGAGAATCACCTCAATCAGAGGTCGGATACGAAAGTTATGTTCGAAATCGTAAGACTGCGTAGTCACGCCCAGGAGGTCCATTCGACCAGCCGTTCGGGTCGAACAATATAGCAATGAAGATGCCCATGGAGACTCAATCATGCAAGAGCATAGATGTGGTTTCTAACTTGTTTAATCTTGATTTTTCTAAGATAGATGACTCTGAAATTGAGTGGAAGATTGATAAGGAGGTTTCTAGACAGCCATGGGAGGAAGAAAATTCTGAGGATCATATTTTTGTGACTAAGAAAGGTGAGATGTTTAGTGTAGACAATAAGAGGGAAAGGAAGTATTTGAAGGTGAGGATGCGAGAAGACCGCCCTATGATCTAGTAGTCTACACAGCTTGTTCCATCGTGACTCTCGAAAGTTAAATATGAGCACTTGTTGGGGGCTTGCACTTCCATTTCATTGCTTTATTATTTCTTTTGTGTGAGTGAGAATTTATTATATTTGAGGTGTTCACGTCTCGGAAATTACATCTCTTTTCAAACTTAGTTTCGACTTATGTTTTTACTAAGATTGGGGGTTGTGATGTACTTACCTCGTCTTATGAGCATTAAGGGTATAATTTTCCTTTTGTTTGTTGTTTGTTTGTCAGGGAGTTGATTTTTTTCGGCATATTAATAATTTAACTGGTGCTGATATGTCGATTATTTGCAACTTACCTAATGTTTAGTGTTGTTTTTGTGTGTTTTCTAGTGTTAAGTGGTCGAGTTTTTTATTTTTCGTCTTTTCAATTTTTCTGGTATCTCCTATTTTATTATTGATGAATCTTTTGATGATGAGTATGATTGAGCTTTGATGATAGAAAAGGTAAAAGAATGATAAGATGAGTTCTACACTTAGTTTTGACCTGACCGAGTTGAACAACTCGAGGAGCTCATGCATATGTTGAAGAAAAATTAGGTGCCCTCGTTTCCTTATTATAATATTTTTGTGTACTTTTAATTCATGAGAGTGAAATGTTGAGTTTTTGGTTTTGGTGATCCACATGAGCGTATATTTTTAAATTGTGCCTAAAATTCATATGCCCTTGAAATTGATGAAGGAACTGTATTTGAGTTATGTTGTGATATGAAGTTTTATGTGTACTTGTGGGAAGATACATGTGAATATTCCTTTTGCGGAAGCTTTACTACAAATGCCCAATTACTCCAAGTTCTTGAAATATATTTTATCAAAGAAAAGAAGCTTATAAGAGTTTGAAACGGTGAACTAAACGGAGGAATGTAGTGCGATCTTGCAAAAGAAACTTTCCCCTAAATTGAAAGATCCGGGGAGTTTTACAATTCCATGTGAGATGGGAGAGCATGAGAATTACAAATCCTTATGTGATTTAGGGGCTAGTATTAACTTGATGCCCTTGTCAATTTTCAAGAAGTTGGGCATTGGTGAGGTCAAACCGACGTCAGTTACACTTTAATTAGCCGACCGGTCGTTGACATATCCAAAGGGAACTGTGGAAGATGTTTTGATCAAAGTTGGCAAGTTTGTATTTCCCGTTTATTTTGTGGTACTAGACATGGATGAGGATTCAAATGTTCCATTAGTACTTGATCATCCATTTCTTGCCATGGGACAGACATTGATAGATGTGGAGAAAGGAGAGCTCACTTAGAGGGCGAATGAAGAAGAGGTGATATTTTCTTTAAGAGAGGCTCTGAGGTATCCTAAGAATAATGAGGAATGTCGAAGAGTGGAGGTGGTGGACAACATTGTTAAAGAGCATATGTATCATCATCACTCCAAGGATCCGTTGAAAATTATCATAAGTCATTCTTACTCTATTGAATCTCTTAAATCTAAATCTTCTTTTTGTTTAGAGAATGATGAAATGATTGATGAATTGCATGGTTTAAATGCCTATAGGGAACTCACAAGTGAGGAGGCAAAGGAAGCAAAAGTGGATAGACTTGATGAAGAACCAAAAGAGGAAGTGCAAAAGAAGAAGAAGGTAGAGTTGAAATCATTGCCGGAGCATTTGAAGTATGCTTACTTAGAAGAGAATGAAATGTATCCGGTTACCTATCCTCTTCCCTTAATGATTTAGAATTAGAAAAGTTGTTAAGAGTTTTGAGAGAGCATAAGTCCTCTATTGGTTGGAGCATAAAAGATTTGAAAGGTATTAGTCCATCTATGTGTATGCATAAGATTCATTTGATTGATGATGAGAAGTCTTGTATGCAAAACCAACGTAGATTCAATACTATAATGCAAGAAGTCGTAAGAAATGAGGTGTTAAAATGGCTTGATGCGGGAATAATCTTTCAAATAAGTGATAGTTAATATGTAAGTCCCTTACATATAGTGGCAAAAAAGGGTGGTATGACAATTTTTAGATCCGATAGAAATGAAACGATTGCCACTAGAACTATCACAGGTTGGAGTATGTGTGTTGACTATCGTAAATTGAATGAAAAAACTAGGAAATATCATTTTCCATTGCCATTCATAGATCAAATGTTGGATCATCTTGAGGGGCATAAGTATTATTATTTTCTTGATGGTTATTCCAGGTACAATCAAATATTGATTGCACCGGAAGACCAAGAGAAGACAATTTTCACATGTTCCTATGGTACGTTTGCATTTAGAATGATGTCGTTTGGTCTATGTAATGCCCCTGCCACTTTTCAGCATTATATGATGGCTATCTTCGATGGTTTAATTGAAAATATAATGGAGGTGTTTATGGATGATTTTTCCGTGTATGGTTCCTCCTATGATATATGCTTGGCTAATCTCACTGTTGTGTTGCAGAGGTGTGAAGAGTCGAATCTTGTGCTAAATTAGAAAAAGTGTCATTTTATGGTGACTGATGGGATAGTATTGGGGCACCATATTACAAAGCATGGGTTAAAAGTGGATAGAGCTAAAGTGATAGCCATAGAATGTCTTCCCCCTCCTACTAGTGAGAAGAGGGTGAGATCGTTCTTAGGCCATGCGGGCTCTATAGACGCTTCATTAAGGATTTTTCCAAAATTGCTAAACCTCTTTGTAAATTGCTTGAAAAAGATTGTCCATTTAACTTTGATGATGAATGTTGTGTATCATTTCATGTGCTTAAGGATGCTCTCACTTCATCACTAATACTCGTTACCCCGGATTGGAGCTTGCAATTTGAACTACATTGTGATGCTAGCGATCAATCCATCGGAGTGGTGTTGGGCTAAAAAACAGAGAAGAAGTTTAGAGCAATCTAATATGCCTCAAAGACATTAAATTCGTGCCAAGTCAATTACACCACAACAGAAAAGGAATTTTTAGCCGTCGTGTATGCTTTTGAGAAGTTTCGACCATACTTGGTTGGAACGCAAACGATTGTTTACATGGATCACGTGGATATAAAATACCTCATAAGTAAGAAAGATGTTAAACCTCGTTTAATCAGTTGGGTGTTGCTTTTGCAGGAATTTGATGTGGTCATCAAGGATAAGAAAGGCGTGGAGAATGTGATCGCGGATCATTTGTCAAGGTTGGAAAATGGAGGTGAGAATGAAGATATGAAGCCAATTGGAGATAAGTTCCCGGTGAGAAAATTTTGCTAGTAGAAGTTGAGCAAGTGTGTACTCTCATGGTGAATGTGCAGCCTTGGTATGCCGATTATGTCAACTTCATTGTGTGCGGAATCAAGCCCACATTGCTTAATGAGTACAAGGAAAAGAGGTTTCATGTTGAAGTGAAGAAGTGAAGAAGTACTTATGGGATGAGCCATATTTGTTTAAAATTTGCAATGATTGAGTAATAAGGAGATGTGTGGCCGAGGAAGAAGTCATGGGGATTCTTGAGCTATGCCATTCGTCTTTGTGTGGAGGTCACTTTGCTCATCAAAAGACGGGGGTTAAGATCCTACAATTGGATTTATATTGGCCAATATTGTTTAAAGATGCAAAGAAGTTTGTGGCAAAGTGTCGTAAATGACAAAGAATAGGGGGAATAAGTAAGCGAGATGAGATGCCCATGAGTTTGAGGATTGATGTGGAAATATTTGATGTATGGGGCATTGATTTCATGGGACTGTTCCCCTCATCTAAAGGATATGTGTACAACTTGCTAGCCGTAAATTATGTGTCGAAGTGGGAGGAGGCAATCCCCACTAAGACAAATGATGCTTTGATTTTGCAAAGGTTCTTTAAAAATATATTTTTGCTAGGTTTAGAGTTCCATGGGCTTTAGTGAGTGATGGAGGATCACACTTTATAAACAAGTTGATGGAGAGCTTGTTGAAGAGATATGGAGTGAAGCATCGAGTGGCTACACCTTACCATCCTCAAGCAAATGGTTTGGCGGAGGTCTCAAACCACCAAATCAAGTTAGTTTTGGAGAAGACCGTCAATGGAAGGAGGAAGGATTGGTCGGACAAGCTTGATGATGTCATATGGGCTTATCGGACGGCTTTTAAGACCATTCTTGGGTGTCACCGTATCAATTGGTCTATGGTAAAGCTTGTCATCTTCCCGTGGAGTTGGAACACCGTGCATTGTGGGCTATTAAACGCCTCAACATGGATGAAAGGGAAAGTGGTCAAGCAAGTTTATTGAAGTTCGTTGAGTTGGTGGAGTTTAGAGGAAGAACATTTGATAACTCAATCATTTACAAGGAGAATATGAAGAGATGGCATGATGCTAAAGTGTAGGAGAAGACATTTGCTCCCGAGGATAAAGTTCTTGTATTCAATTAGAGGCTCAAGTCGTTTCCCGGAGAGCTTAAGTCTAAATGGATGAAGCCATATGAAGTGCTTGAAGTGTTGAGTGGAATTACGTTGAAGCTTAAGGGTCCTAATAATGAGTTTGTGGTAAATGGTCATCGGGTGAAGCATTACCTATCTCCTTCTCAAAAGGAGAGTGTATGTGGATACTCTCTCTTCTTGAATTTCTTTGATTGTGTAGTAGTGTAGCTTTTATTTTCTTTTTGTTTGATAGTTTTCTTGTAGATTTGGTATGTAGAGGGTGAAGCTCATGGAGGAAAGTGCATATAATGGAAGCCAAGAGTGCAAATGGTGAAATGATGATATATGCCACACCACTCTTTACAAACTTAAATTTTAACACTTGTGTTAATTTAAGTTTGGGGGGAGGTTGCGTGGTGGACATACTTGATCATATGTAGATTATAGAAGATGCACATGAAGCATCATGAGGTAAGTTCATGAAGAGCATTGTGGAAACGACAAGGTTACGTATCACCACTTTTTGCAAACTTAATTCGCAACTTGTTCCGATTTAAGTATGGGGGGAGAGTGCGTGGTGTGACTTATATCTTGTGTATGCTTTGGTGTATGATGAATCATGTGTGTTGCTATATTGTCTTGTGGCAAAAATTGGTCAATTTTGAAAATTTTCTCATGAGTTAGGATAGTTTTGGCATGTTTGGTAGTGTTTAAGTACATGATAATCTATTATTTGATCATATTTGTGGTGTGAATGATGTTTTGAAGTATTTTTGAGCATGAATAGGGTGTATGAGAAGTAGAAAAACAGGGCAAAAAGGAGGTGAAGTGTGAAGTTGAAAAACAGGAAAAAATCACTGCACGTGCCGAGCTCAGTACACTGCCCTATGTGGACAGGCCGTATACTGACATCAAAACATGCTACTCGCCCAGGAAGAAGGCCGAGCTTCGAGCTCGAGCCGTGAAGGAAAGCAGGAACACGGGCCGTGTTCGGAGCACGGCCCTATAACAAGAGGCCATACGCGAATGTCAGAAAGTGCTACACGGCCATACTTGAGGTCGTGCAGCACTACACGGTCCGTGCAGGGTTAAATTCCAGTTTTTAAAAGGGCCGATCCATACTCATTTCAACACACACAAACCCTTCCGTACACACTTTTTTCACTCTAAATTTGTCTTCTAAGTATGATAATCAACTGCAAAGGTTAGTTTTGAGGGATTTAGAGTAAGTTTGTTCAATTGTGCACTCAAAAGAACACTTCTCCACATCCAAGTGAAAGGTATGAACTATTTTAACCCTAACTTGTGAATTTTGATAGAAATTGGATACAATGATGCATAGGCTTTGTGATATTTTGTGTTTTGAAAGAATTTGTGAGTGATGAACATACATGTGTCACTTTGATTTGTGAATTGGGAATAGAATTAGGGTTCATGAGAGGTTAAATTAGGGGATTGTGTGAGAATGATGATATTGATTGAATGTGTTGTGCAAATTGAGTGATCATACGTGTATAATGTTTAAATTGTGGCAAATAGACTTAGATGTTGAAGATTTGGGCATGAGGGTATGTGAATTGTATTTTGAAAAAGTATTAAAACATTATGCATGTCAAGTGTTCGATGAAATGTCTAAGTGAAGATTTTGATTAATTTGAAATCATAGGTTCTTAGTACTTCGTGAAAGTATGTTTTGGAACTTATGTGTGCAAGGATGCTTAGAAATTGAGATATGAATCATGGTTAGTTGAGATGAATGACGGTGAAGTGCATATTGTGATTAAATTTGAAGTTCTAATGATGAGAATAAATGTTGTTGATGCATAGCATATTTCACACTAAGTGAATGACCAGGGTGGAATCTAATTTAGTGCATTAACATTTTTATTTACGAAATTGAATTTAACTTGAGCATTATTGTATTGTAGATGGCTGAGAAGAGAGTTAGACCAAGAAATGAGGACTTCATCGTCATTACCGATCCAGGGGAGTTGGCTAATCTTGATGCAAAACTGATGGAAGATGAGATCCATCCAGATTATTTTGGTGTGGAGTTTAAAGATTATTAGGGTAAATTTGTGCTCCGTTAGCAAACGTTGGCTCCAAAGATCAAACCAACTCGATTCCAAGACACAAAAACGATGAGAGGGTTAGGAATTGAGGAGGATTTGAGGAAGCTATTCAGATTTGCACAAATGGAAGCTTTCTTTGACAAAAGGCCACCTACCTATTACCATTTAACTGCTGAGTTCATGAGCACATTTCAAGTGAAGAAAGATCAGAATGATGAAATGGAACAAGCATGTTATGTTCTCAGTGCTTCAAAGGGAACTGCAATCCGAAACCCAGTGATGAGATACCTAGAGAAGATTATTTTGAACACCATTTTAGGGAGATTCGAGGGTGGAGCTGTAGGAGAGAATCAGTTGTATATCATGTTCTGCATCTTCAATGAGCGACCGTTGAACATTGCAGCACATTTTGTGCAACATGCAGAGAGAGTCGCCAATAGACAACCATCACAGGGTTTAATGTTAGGAGGCATGATTACCATGATTTCTCAAGGCTTGGGAATAAACCTTGCTGGAATGGAGAATAGGATAGTTAGTGATGGTTTGAACTATCAGCAGTTGATGAGGATGGGGTTCTTATC
Source organism: Pogostemon cablin (assembly GCA_023678885.1). Classification (NCBI taxonomy): domain Eukaryota; kingdom Viridiplantae; phylum Streptophyta; class Magnoliopsida; order Lamiales; family Lamiaceae; genus Pogostemon; species Pogostemon cablin. The sequence continues at coordinate 9,611,043 of CM042976.1, forward strand.
CGTGGCTGGGAATCAGTATTGTTTGAAGCAAGAGAAGGGAGCTCCGTTTCCTTTGCCAGCTCCAGAGCTCACTACAGTTTACACTCGAAAGAATTTTGCCAATCTAGCGATGGCTAGTGCTAACCACTCAAGGGTTGTAAGAGCTTTTTATAGAAAGAATAGAGATGAAGTGGAAGTGGTTCTCAGACAGATGAGGGTTGAAGAGAACCTCGAGCTAGCTAACTTGAGAGCAGAGCCAGTGCCTATGGAAGGCGATGAGCATGATGCACCACTGGAGCAGGTGGAGTTTGATGAGCAAGCCCCTGATCCGGCACAGTTTGAGGAAGAAGAGCAGCAGCCACCAATGGGCCAGGAACAGGGTAATGATCGATGGAACTATATTATGGATGAGGTGAGAGATATGAGGCATGTGCAGCAGACATATGGAGCACAGATAAGGGAGATTCGAGAGGTCCAGCAAGAGCACGGAGTGCACATTCAGAAGTTAAGAGATGGACAACGTCGGAGGGAGTATTACTAGGAACGGTCATGGGTACACGCCAACAACGTGGAGGAGATAATAACGATGATGTTCAACTTCCAGTTCCCCGAATCTCCTCGTGCTTACATTCTATGAAATGTCTATCATCCACCTCCACCTCCAGAGCCATGAAGGGAGTACTTTTAGTGCTAGGCACTTCCATTAGTTCATTTTAGCCATGATTAAATATTTGATTTGATTTGTTAGGATTTGATTGGATTGTACTTAAATTGTTGGTTTTTGGGAGGTTTTACTTTGGAATTTTATTTTCGGTTTTATGCGATTTACTTTTTATTATTTTTTGTATTTTGGTTTGATTTTCATTATTTGGATGTCATGGGAATTTGATCTTTATTGTTATGGATGCGAATTGATGTGTTTGATATTTTGAGATGGATGATTTTGTTCATGCATGTTATGTGTTTGTTATGTTGTTTAGTGAGTCTTTGATTATTGTGTTATGTTTGTGTTATTTTTTTATTCTTGTAGGGATGGTTAGGTGGAATATTTTGGGAAAGTGTTAAGTGTTTTTGAATGTGAGCTATGATGCATTGTTTGTGATGAGTGATGGCAAGTATGTTAATGGTTTCTACTTGTTGAAATTGTGACATGAATTACATAATTTGTTCAAATTTTGAGAAGTATGAAAAGTGTGTAAGTAAATGGAAGAAAGGTTGAGTTAAGAAAAAAGATGAAAGAGCTCAAGATAAAAAACAAATACAACTTCAACAAAAAAATAGAAAAGGAGCAAAATCATAAAATATGCTCAAGGAATACAAAAGTCAAAAGAAAAGAAGTATGTCATTCCAAAAAAGCTCAAGGAATCCATGGTATGTTGATATTTAGTGCTTTTGAATTATTGACAAAGGGAGGAAGTTTGAAAATGAAGAAGTTAGAGAAAAGAATCGTCTCTTCGATTATCTACACTTGAATAGCCACTATTATCAAAAATTTCCTACCCTACCAAACATTATATCCTTGATAAAGACCTTTTTGATCACTTATTGAAACTAGTGTGGCTTGTGAACATAGTCCATGAGCAAGCCTATGGTAAGTCGGTTCAACCGGATGTGAGTGACGTTAAAAACCCTACTCTATAGAGTGTTAAGTGAATTTGATATCCTATGAGAGGCTTGGATTGAAAAGGATTTGATTACTCTTTTTTCATTCTTAATATTGAACTTGTTACTCTTTCATGTTATAAGTTTTATAATGTAGGGATACTTAATGTGATTTTGTAGTTCTTATTAATTGTGATGTGTTGTGGTTTATGTTCGTTAGGTGCTTTCCTAGGTAAAAATTACTCCTCTTGTTTATCATTTTTCATTGTTCGAGGACGAACAATACTTTAAGTTTGGGGGGTTGACTGTAGTCATTTTCACCAAAATTTTAGTGTCTTTATTTGTGGATTTTCGGATATTTTTATCCGTATTTGTGTGATTTTCGGTGGAGTTATTGTTATAATGTGAAATGTGGTATGAATTAATAGAATTGTGTAAATGAGCTTAAACATGTGTAAATCAGGTCAAGAAATGAAGAAAAACAGAGTTGGGAGCAAAACGGAGATGGAAGTACAGGGCACGCTATGACATAGGCCGTGTGCGGAACACGGGCCTGTCCAAGGTGTCCGTGTACCATCATCAGAACACAGAGCTCGCCCAGGAGGAAGGCCATATTATGGCGCACGATCCGTGCGCTGCTGCACGCCCCGTGTGCAGAAAACGGGCTTGTAAGAAGAAGTCGTGTAATGTCATCAGAAAATGCTACACGGCCATGACCAAAGCCATGTAACGCAGCTCGAGCTGTGTCCGGAAGCACGCACAACACGCTGAAGTAGGTGTGCCCTACACAGGACGTGTAGGTGCAAAAACCTGTGCAGTTTTCAGAATGTTTCGGAAGCTTCTAGAAGGTCCATTAGTGATATAAAAGGGTGACTTGTGCGAAATTTGAGAGGGAGATCACAATTGAGAGCAGTTACACACACTCCACACCACATTTTCACACACTAGATCCATAAATCCACCTCTATCCATTAGATCCATCCAATTCCATTTGTTCTTCCACAATCACTCCATAAATTCATCACTCAATCCATTCATCCACCAATTTGAGAAGAGGAAAGCATCAAGGATTGAAGGAGTTATCATATTGAAGAGAAGGAAGGTTTCTCCATGAAAGGGAAGCCAATCTACTTTTCATTTGTTGATTTTCTTCTTATTTTGGTTCAAATGGAGCAAAGTTTGATTTGTATTGATCTAAACACAATGTGTAGTGGCTAGTCCTATAGTAGGGAAAATCATATGAATGGTTGAGATGAAAGCTAGATGTGTAGAACTTGAGAAGTGAATGTAGTTAAATTGTGGATCTCCTTTTATGATATATGAATCATGTTTCATTTCAATACTTATGTGATTAGATTTTCTATTCATAGTATTAGGATGGTCATTCCAATGTTATGAGTGGATGTTTAATTGAATCATATATTAAAATGTGCATGCATGTTAGTATAAGTGGAGGTAAGTCATACCCTTCTTATGCTTAGAATATTCATAGAGAGACACTTAAGAAATTGAGCGAAAAGAACCAACTTATGATCATTGTACCTTAAGGGAATTGAGATTAAGATCAATCTTAGGAGATTTAGGCTTGTAAAAGAGTCGAGAACCTAATTGTCTTGGCCATAGGGATTAGGGGTAAAATCGTGATTGCTTTTAGTCCACAAATTAATGAAGTTCACCATCAAAAGTTATACATATCTAGCTAGAGTCTTAACCATGATTATGATTAGCCTTGTTCTCTTCTCAAGTGAATGCTACCTCCATTCCAATCATCATTTGTGTGTTGTTTGAATCATTACTTTGTTAGATAAAATTCTTAGTTAATTGAGTAGAACAATAATTAGTAGCTTAAACAATCAATCCTTCAATCTATCATTCTTACAAAGCATAAATCAATGGAAAATCTAGATACAATCATGAGTTTACTTTCCCTTGGGACGACATTATTATAAATTTTGTACTTGTTCACACGTTTACTTAACGATAAAGTCTCTTGCTCTTACACATTTTTACAAGAAATGCGACTAAGAACAAAAGGCTTAAAAATTTCGACGGAGCTTTTCTAGCTCAAATGATATCTATTTTATAAAAAAATTATATATTTGGAATATACTCTTCGAGACGAACATTTTGATATATAATAGGATAAAAATAAAACACAAATTGAATGGATCATTAGAAAAGTCGTGTGTGTTGATATATATACATATGTGTGTGTGTGTGTGTGTGCAAGTGGAAGTTTTGGATAAGGCAAGTTTTGGATGGTGGATTTGATGGAGGAGGTCAAGTGTAGATGGATGGATGAAGAATGGATGAAGATGGATCTAGTGTGTGAGGAAATGTGGTGTGGAGTGTGTGTAACTGCTCTCAATCTGATCTCTCCCTCTAAATTTCACACAAGTCATGGATTTATATCACTTATGGACCTTCTAGAAGCTTCCGGAACATTCTGAAAATTACACAGGATTTGGCACCTACACGGCCCGTATAGCAGCACACGACCTGTGTAAGGCACACCTACTTCGGCGTGTTGTGCGTGCTTCCGGACACGGCTCGAGCTGCAGTACACGGCCTTGGTTGTGGCCGTGCAGCGTTTTTTGATCTAAGCACACGGCTTCTTCTTACAGGGTCGTGCTCTGCACACGGGGCGTGCACCAGCGCACGGTCATCATCTTGGGCGAGCAGCGATTTCTAATGACAATACATGGCCACTTGTTACAGAGCCATGTTCCGCACATGGCCCGTGTACAAGCAGGTTGTATCCTTCCGACTCCGTTTCACTCCCGACTCTATTTTTGTCCATTTCTAGACCTGTTTTACACATATTTAAGCTCATTTACACAATTCTATCAAATCATACCACATTCCTCAAATAACAATAACTCCACCATAAATCACACAAATACGGATAAAAGCATCCGAAAATCCACAAATAAAGACACTAAAATCTAGGTGAAAATGACTACTATCACTTCCCATGCTCGGCGTTCGTACAAGGTAACATTTATTTCTTTCTTTTTCTGTAAATTCTTTCTCTGAATCTCGTTTAAATAGCGTACCTTATACTTCATCTCCGTGCTCCACCTATCTCTGACAGTAGTTCCTCTTACCAACACTCGTGCTCGCCTCTTACTTTTCATTTTACAAGGTGTATATCCGATCTCTCGCGGTGTGCTGTGAGAACTATTTCCCAAATGACAGGGCTAGAAAATATATATTTCCAGTTTTGGTATTGTGATCTTATTTGTGTGGTTAGATGATTTTTCTATGATTGGTGATTCTCTTATTTCATTTTTGCCTGTAGTTTCATGCTTGCTTGATTTTTTCATTTTATTATTATTTTTAATTCTGGTGCAATTTCTACAAGCTGATTGGTCACATGATAGGTTCGAACAGAGGATTTGTCATTTCCTGCATTGTTAATTATGAACTAAATCTTTCTATTTCTTGTGGATTTTACAATATATACAAATATATAATTAGTCTTACTATTATGGATATAGGATGTGGCATAAGAAATTGGAAATGAACTGCGTATGAGTTTAAAGTGAAACATTCATTAATGAAATCCATAGTTGTTAAAGGCGGGCCCAAGGTGCACCTAAGGCGCTCAGGCTCATGGGTCTGCGCCGAGATTGTCGATTTTTTGCTATTCAAGGCTCATGTATCAAAGGCGCGCGTCTGGGTGCGCCTAGGTGCGCCTTAGGCGCGCTTCTTCAACATCCTTTTTTTTAAAGTTTTTTGAAGTTGCTACTCAATTATTAAAGGGTTTACACGTTTTTAAGATAAAAATGGACAGCCCACTTATAAAATGAAATATATAGAGAATTAGAGTTATGGTTTTAGTTCTTGAACTTTCAAAACAAAGACAAAAAGGTGGGATGCCTTCACCTCCACCGCCTACCTCCATCATCTGCCGCCTACTTGAACTTTATTTGTGTGTATGTTTTTGTGTTATAATGCTATTATGAGTTATTTTGTATCATTATATGATGTTATGTTATTTTTACCTTTATTTAGTTAGGTAAAATGATTATAAGTAGGATATATTTGTGTATATATATTGTAAATTCATATTTTGGCACAATGTACCTCAGGCGCGAGGCGCGCCTAGGGGTCCATGCGTCTTTGTGCGCCTATCGCCTTTAACTACTATGCTGAAATCAAAATACTTTTCATTTCATTTTATCCTCTTTTCGATAAAAACTCATGTTCCAATGTGCTATTAATGATCCATGTTTAAAAACTGTAATAAATGAATTTAATTCGTATCAGTTGCACTTTTTCCTCACAATTTTCTCTTAAGAACTATCAACTATATATCCAGATCTTGAATTAATTTTTCCATAAACCCTATTTTCATATAAATAGTTATTGTTATAAGACATAATATATGGCAGATTGTTTTAAGTATATGTATTACATTTGAAATATGAAAATTTAGAAAAATCTTGCCTATTTTTTTACGAATTTAGCTGATTGCAGGAACTGTTGCTTAATTCAAAATACTTCTAATAATTTTTCTGTAGAATAGTTTGCTATTTCTAAGAAGTAGGGATCAGTGATGAAAAAAGAAACATATATTTAGAAGTTTATGATTAAATAGAGTAATCAGAAATTACACATTCACAAATAAAAGCCATATGATGTTATAGTTGATTCTGGATTTAAATTTATTGTGCTTGCCAATGTAACTTACAGGACAATTTCGAATTATGTTAAATTCCAAACACCCCTTCTACACATAATTCATCCACATATCTTGGTTTGTCGTCATATTAAATTAATGTACATTTTGATAACTTAGTGATAAACTGATTAGATTAAGTATTCTCTTCTGAACAGGTAAAGCTTACAAAACATTTGGTTAATTGTTTGTTTGCCAGTCGAGTGTAAATTTCAATTTCAGAATGAAGCTGAATTTAAGTTTACTCCTTCGTGAAATAATCTCATTGTTTGTTATGCAAGATGTTGATGTTGTGCTTTTAATTTAATTCTATGAGAAGAGAAGACAGGTTCTTACTTATGAGGTTTAATGGGAGATTGACTATTTGTTTAGCTACTTTTTTATTGCTATCGAGCTTGAGCTGAACTCAAACTCGAACTTGAGCCGAACACGAACTCGAATTCGAATATCACTTGCAAACTTTTAGTCAAACTCGAGCTAATTGGTAAACAAACATTTTTCGAGCCGAGTCCGAAATATTCACGAACTATATATTTTTCTAATGAACCGAACTCGAGCCTATATTTTAATATTCGAATTGAGCTCGAGCTGAGCTCGAGCCTAGTGATGTTCGGCTCGGCTTGATTACATCCCTACTAATCAAATTTGATGTTCTTGTATATTACTTATAGAAATATGCTAGGTGCAAAAGGAGGAAATGGAAAACTTAAATTTCTTGGTCTTCTAGATGAGATTTGTGGTGACTATACATAGATATTTCGTAATTGATAAAGAAATTAAAAAATATAAAGAAGTAACCTCACTGTCAATTAAGAGGAATTTCAAAATTCTAATTTTCCGATTACCTCTATGATCTACTTCTCTTAGAGTTTTCCAAGAAACTCTTACTTTGATGCACCATTCATCTTCATAAGGAAGAAACTCTTTAAAAAGTTTGTCTTCCATATCTAAATCACCTTTAAAAAAAACAAAAATTATAAGATAATTAATGGATGAGTAAAATAATTTTAAGTGTGTTTATATGGGAGACATGCCTTTTGGGTCTTGAGTTAATTGTTTAACTTTCAAATTCTCCATCGACTCAAAGCTAATATATGTTTTCTTTAATGTAGTTGGCAATTCAAAAGTAAGCAAATGAAACATGACATCTCAAGTCATGTGTTGGAATATATGAGTTTTAGCTAACTTAGATTCAATAAATTCCATTTTAGAATTTCAGGGGCCACTGTATAAAGAAAGTTAGATTACATGAATAACTATGAAAACTTGGACAAAGATAACGGATGCAGCCAGTGATCCAAGTGGCATTATGAAATATTTAAATAAATGTATTATGTATTACTACTATTTTACATGGAAACTTGGAAAGTCATAAGTTGTAACATACAGTGGATTAAATTGAAGATGGACGTACAATGTATTGTTCCACGTTGCATATAGAAGATGTATGTACAATGTAACGTATAGTCGAGTAAATGGGGAGTAATATATAGTGGAGTAGATGGAAGATATAAGTACAATGTATTATTCCATGTGAAATGTGAAATAAGTAGGGAAAAGTGTTAAAGATGCAAATAAATGAAATAAGTGGTGATAAAATGGAGAAAAATGTTTTACATGTGCCAGGTACTTTAATATATAGGGATAGGATAGGATAGGATAGGATTTGGATTAGGATTTATTATCATATCATGTGTAGAAAACATTTTCTAGACAAGCAGTTTTACTATTAGTCTATAATGGTTATCCATAGAAGTTAAATTTTGTAGTTTGATGATATACACAGAAAGAGAGACACATGGTGGTCCGAATGAGGTTGCCGGGATTGGTATGCCGGAGCAAGCCGTTTTACCGTGTAATGGCGGCAGATAGCCGATCCCCTAGAGACGGCAAACATTTGAAAGTCTTGGGCTATTATAACCCCCTTCCTGGTAAACCTTAATTCTCTAACCCCCCCTCCCCCCAGTTGTAGTATATTCATGTATTATTTATTTATTAGAGAAAGTTATGCAAAAGTTTTAGTCGTTTAGTGGTGTTGAATTGGATTCTTGATCTATATTTAATAAGATTACTGGCAATGCGAATATCCACTGGGAACTCCGTATCATAGTCTGATTATATTTAATTTGTTAAATCGTGCAGGTCAAGATGGCGGTAAAAGAATGGGTATTAATTTCGTTGAGTCAAGTAATTGTTTTAAAATCTGAATTTTCAAATCATCCTCTATGTTTAGTTTATGAATATTGAAACTTAGCGCCAACATAATAGCAAGTACAACAGACCAGACCTTACATATCTGCTTCTTGCTCTCTTTCATTTGCTTTGCATATAAAGACTGAATGTTCCACCCCTGATAAAACTACCCGCTACAGCAATATCATGCTCAATTTCAACAATCTTCTCCCCTAGAGTTTTCACCATCACATCATTTTAGTATTATACCCTCTCGCCTCTCTCCGTTCTTCAAACTCTTCTCCCTCCACTCTTCCAATATTTTCCACTCTCCCATTACCTGTACCCAAATCTCAATCATCATCTCACTTGGGTACGCCCACCCCAGTTGCATTGTCGTACATCCTCTTTAGTCCTCCTTTGTAATCCGACATAATGTTTTTCCCTCAAAGCTTTGATCATAATCCATTTGCAATTCAAACTTTCATTTGATCAGCAGCATTCCCCCCTGCATATGTCGCTGGAATCCTCCGGTTAGCCATCTTAAATTTATCGAACAATTCGAGTCTTGTATTGAATATCTGCAACCATATCTGAATCGAATCGATCTCTTAGCAATGACGGAGGGATAGTGGGACCAAGGGGGCATTGGCCCCCCTGGAAATTTAAGAAACATAGTATTTACGTAGTAGTTGCTAGGAGAAGTGATTGAATTGGTTCAGGTTTTAGAGGACTTAAACCATTTGAGGTCAAGGTTTCGAATCTCATTGTTAGCATTTGCTCCTTTTTCTTTTAATTATATTTCCTAATGAAATTGTTTTAATTTTCTTTTCTTTCATATTTTATATTAATACCTTTTATTTTCCTTTTCTTCTATGTTTTCTATTTATTCATTTTTTCTTGATGTTATTATATGTTATAACAAATTGTTTTCACATATAAAATATAATATATATATTTTTTTCATAAAATAATTTATACTTTTCTTATTCATGTATCTCATACTAAAAAAAATTAAAACATCTATCATAAATCTAATGAGTACATTTAATTTAAAAAATGTCATTATTTTTAATTAAAACATTCATATACTGTATTTTTTATTCAAAATATCAATGCTTTCAAAAATTTAATAAAAAAATTCGTAAGAAAATTTAAATCTTTCTAAACAACCCAAGACCGGAAGAACATCTTATTTTTATAGTGTAGTTCCCTGACATCAATTCTTGGCTCCGTCACTGTCTCTTAGCCCTCTACGCCTAAGGATTTTTGCTTTGTAAGTGGATTTAGTTTCTTCATTTGAAGTTTGGATATCAAGCAAGAGATTAGCGATTTCCATCTCTTTCATATCAACCTTGATACTTCAACTTCTTGGAAGAATTGATCAGAAATATTTTCATCTGTGTCACTGTGTGGGGGAGTATCACTTTCCCCAATGCTTAAAACCTTCTCGTCTTTAAGATCCAAGTGGGCTTGTTTCTGGAACTCCACGCAACTTAATAACAACCATGTCATTAGATCATTCTACTTGAATACCATTTCCCCAAATGCCTTCTGCAATTAAAATCAAGCACTGATACTCACTGATACTCACTATGAAGAACTTTATTTTAGTCATCCTTTTATTTGCAGTATGGAAGGAATTTAGAAAAATTAATTAACTTTCACAAATCTTATTATTGTCTTCAGTTTGTCTCACTGGTTTATGAATAGTTCTTCTATATATGGTTCACCGTTTAATTATGCTGATCCTAACAACTACACTTCATTTTAGTTCAAGGTACCTCGTCTCAATTTCATTGGCAAGTAACATTGGCTTAGCTAATATAGGCTATTTATATATTTATTGTGGTGTTATTGCTTTCAGTGTTTGGAGTGATGTATTGTGATAATATCAATATGCATTGTTTTATTTACGTGGTCATCAAAATACCCAATCTTCATCTATCTAGGTATTGGCTTTCCGTGGGTGCACAGCCTTCCGAACCTGTTCAACGTGTTCTCTTCCGAGCAGGTTTGTTACCCCCTCCGCCTATGATGGCAATGGGGCGAAAAGGGGGTCCACGAGACATGCGCCCAGTTGATCCAATGACCGGACGAGTTATGGTAGTGAAAAAACAAAATAGTGAGAAACAATCTGATGACGAGGAAAGTTCAACCCCTTGACAATTACGAGCCACTTATCACATGCAAGGTCTGTTCAGGCTTTTTTGAGCATGATTATATCAAACTCTGTAGCAATTGTTTAGTAACAAGAAGCAGATTATGATATTAGACTATTTAGTGCCCATATTTCACTCTCTCTTTCTCTGTATTTCAGGAGGTCTGTAATTCACTATGTTTCTTTGGTGACTATTTTCAAGCAACAATTCATCAATTTTGATATCCTCTTACTCAATTCAATTACAGTAATTTCTTTCCTTTTTTCTTTCTTGTGATACGATAATGTGGTGTACAAACCTTGTGTATTATGGTACTTAGGACTTGCTAAGTTTGAAATCTACTATAATTTTTTTTTCTTTTTATTTTATTATTATTATTTTTTTAATTTTAGGCAAAGTGAGTGAGATCTAATTCCGTGAGACGATAATCCCCTATCCATTTAAAATAAAAGACGCTGATGACCAATTCTATATTACGTTAATACCCTTCATCCAAATGGGAAGCATTTTGGCATCAATTCATCGATACCTCATACCTGTTCTCTTTTTTTCTTACTCCAAGTTAACTTTTTATTTTATTTTTATTTTTAATTACATTGATTACTTATTTTACATTGATTACTAGAAAAAAGTTCTATTACTAGACTAATTTTAATACATTTTATTTGAAATGTCTTAATAGCTATTTTTTTAATACATTAATTCTATAACTACACTTTATTATATCTATTAATACACTGTTCAATAAATATATTATTAGAACTCTTTTAACTACACTATTATACTATCTATTAATACATTATTCAATAAATGTATTAATATAATCTTATTATTAATAAGGGTGTTGGTTTTATTTTTTTTAATTTACAATTACTATTACTTTTATTTTATAATAATAATAATATATTTTAAATAAAATAAAGTTAAATATAAACATATAAATTTTATAAAATAATAAAATAGATACGTATAATTTTATTATTGAATTTGATTTAATATTATATAATATAATTTTAAGTTAATGAAATAATATAAAATTTTGTTAATAATAAAAATTATAATTTTTATTAAGTTATATATATATATATATATATATATATATATATATATATATATATATATTGTATATCATTATAATTACAGCTTTTCATTACAATTATTACGTAACCAAATGAGTGATAGGTTATGTAAATTCATAATTAATTTATAGTTTTTTAATATATTTATTCTAGGTTGATATATAAAAAATAGTATTAATTAAAAATAATTTAATTAGTAAAGATAAAAACAATGAACAATTTTTTAATCAAAGATATTATTATGTGTAATCGTAATCTTAATTTTAATAATAATTATTTAATCATAATTATAATATTTGTAAATATATTTGACCATTAAAGTTAAACTAAAAATTAAAATTAAAATTAAAAAATAAATAAACTAAAAAATTTTAAAAAAAAATAAAACTAATGTAAAAATAAAAGTAAAAAAAAATATACAAAAAAAACTAATGAAAAAATTAAAACAAAGCAAAGATATGTTATATATACGATATTTGAGAAAGAATCAACAAGTATGAACTTAGTTCAATTGGCTATAATCACAGGTTCGAACTCGGTGAAGTCAAATCTACATATTAAGTTTTCGTTTTTTTTATTGAATTAGTTAATTAATTAATTAATTAATTATTAAATTTATATTTAATTAAGTGTAGCTTAAACTAATATTTAATGACAATAAAAAGTGTATTGATAGGTTGTGATCTAATAATACATTAGAATAGTAGACATTTTGTAGAAATGTCATTTTATATTAAATGTATTATTAGCAATTCTTTCACTACTTTTATTAATGTCATAATAAGTCATTTTTCAAGTAGTATGTCTTTTTATTTTATTTTGTATAAATATTAATCTATTTTGTATATGTATTTTGTAATAATTGTATACTTTTTTTCGCATTAAGTTATCATTAAAAAAACTAACATCCATATGTGTATAACATTTTATTAAATATTATATACAATTTTTTATTAAAAAATTAACAATTAAATTGTATATATTTTTACTCTTAATTGTATATGTTCTTGTTTATATTTGTATATGAGTGCACCCTATCTTTAGGTGCACTCGGGTGCACACAATAAATTGTCTTTTACATTGTGTTAATTTTTTATTAAAATATAAAACAAATATTCAGCAAAAATTAAATTTATCAAATTATTAATATATCTCTAATGTAACATTCAGTCGGTTACTTTTCTTTAATAAGATATCACTTTTTACTTTAAAAAATATTATTATTTTTTATTCGTATTATAAATTATTTATAGATGAAATAGTTCAATGAATACGGTTATCACTTTTCTTTTGTTGGATATAATTTTTTATTATAAATGTTTATATATCACTTTTTATTCGTCTTATGTTCTTTAAATAATTCAATTAAAAAGATACAACTTTTCCCTAATCAAATAACACTTTTATTAAAAATATTATCACTTTTCATTTGTACTACGAATCTTGAAATAATTCAATTCAACGAGTATTACTTTAACTCATTATATATCACTTTTTATTGGAAATATTATCACTTTTATAAGTTTTATTTATGAACTCTTTAAAAAATGGAGTATCATTTTAATTAGATGATTATCACTTTTTGTTTGTCCTACTAATCTTAAAATAATTCAATTTGACGAGTATCACTTTTGCTTCATCATATGTCACTTTTTATTTAAAATATTATCACTTTTTATTAATACTATGAATATATTTATAAGTAGTTTAATTGAATAATTATCATTTTTTCTTAATCAAATACAATTATTTTTGTTAAAAATATTATCACTTTATTATTCGTCATGCGAATTGTTTATAAAATAATTTAAGGCAAAGATTTATGTGAGACGGATAAAAAGTTATCACATTTCAATGAAATAGTAACACTCAATTGACGGAAAGTGATAATGATACATTGAACTATTTCATGAATAATTTATAGTATAAATAAAAAGTGATACCATTTTAAAAGAAAATTGATAACATTTTTAAATAAAAGTGATAAATAAATACGAAAATGTAAAATAGTCTCACCGGGATCATATAAAACTCCTCCATAATTTAATTAGATGTACATCACTTTTCTTTTTTATCAGGTATAATTAAACTTTTTATTAATAATAATGTTATTTTTTTAATCAGTCTATAAATAAATATATATTTAAATTATTTTAAAAAATATCAAAATTAAATAAATTCTCATATAGTGTAAAAATTAAGCTAATGACAATTAAAATGAATTTTAAGTTGGTTTGTTCCTGGCGGCCAACTTAATGGCAATTACATCATTTTGAATTAGAATGCATGTTAGCCAGCCCATTTACCCTCCTTTGTAGACCCGCGTAGAAATCTTATGGGTTAATTGATATTCGTCTTACAATGTAAGATCCGTGAGACGGTTTCATGCAAGACATACCCTTTATTTTATAGTGGATAGAAATAAGACAAAGACTATAATAACACCGTCTTTTTTTCAAAACTCATACAACCGGACCTTTTAAATCAAATGGGTCAGATTTGAATTGGATTTCCTTTTCACCGCTTTCTCTCACTTCTTTCCCTTTCCTCTTTCCTGCAGTATCTCCTTTCAATGGCCGTCGCAATTTCGACTGGCTGCGGCATAGGTCGTCGCTCACGTCAAGCCCACTGTTTGGGCTTCTTCTCGGAATTGGAGATCTGCCTTCCAAGTTCCTTGATTGTCGTCGTCCCTTATTCCCTATCCGTCCGCTGCCGGCGAGCTTCTGGCCAAGAGATTGGTCTATCAATGGTGGATCCCCTTACTTGGGATCTCGCCTATTCCGACACTGAACATCCAGTCGTCGTATTCGCATAAGTCTGCGCCTACTCCGGTGCAGATTGCTTCGCTAAGAGCCCACGTTGGCATCACTACTCACCGCTGGAATGTCTTCACCGGCAGAACCAGCGCCGCCTAATGGAAGGTATTATGTGGTGGAGAAATGTTATCTCCGGTTAGATCTTGTGAATATACTGCGAGAACTCTACCCTACCCTCAAACTCCCTCACAAGTAAGTCACGATTATTCTAACTCATAATTAATAAATTTGCATAATGAGCTCAAGGTCTGCTGTCATATGAGCTCAAGGTCTGCTATCTTAGGAGTGATCTTTTAAGGTTGTGAAGTGGCATCTCTTTGTTCAGAATTATGCAGACTCTGTGGGTGTTTGTGGTGGTTTATAACAATTTATGTAATTATTGAATCTGTGGTTGTGTCTTTCAAATCTTGAATTTATGATAGTTGTAGAGCTTGGTATGGGTTATATGGACTGAAGCATTTGGTCTGAAATGTTATACTTTGCAAGAAAAAGGAGCATTTTCAGTTTTTCTTGGAGATTTTCTACATGCTGCTATTACTATATTTGATCAATACAAAAGCTAATTGAGTTGTGAACTAATTTTTCAGTTATTGGAATGGTGAGGAGGATGAAAGCGAGAATGAAGAGATGGATAATGTGTCGGAGTTTGCTAATTAATCCTCAGAAGCAAAGAGTGAGGATGATGAGGTGGAATAGATTGGCGATGGAGATGAGTATGATTACGATGAGTTGGACAAGATTGATGACTTGATAGCGATATGAAGAAACAGAGCTCCCCATATCACCCCAACAATTGTGAAATTGAACAAGTTGAGACACATTCATGCCAAAAGCGCAAAACCTGGTGATGATTGGGGTAGTGAAAGCAGCAGTCTAGAGTATGTATCATGTCTTAGTATTAGTAAAGCGAATGACGAAGAGTTGTTGAAATGTTCGTAAACTAAAATGCACATACGTATTGAATGTGCATGTGGGAAGCATGAGCAAGCAGTTATCATGAAATGATTATTTGATTTAGTGACAAGAAAACAACATAAAATACTACTACAACACAGTATCAGATGACATGGGTTAGCAAAGCCCAGATAGGGAACACGAACAACATGATAATCCCTAGAGTGTTGTAGATGCCATGGCTTTGAGTAAATGACTGCACTTGGTGTTAATAAAAATAGAAAATATTTTTAGGTTACTGTTTTCTATTAATGGAGTTACTCTTTATAATAATTTGGGGTTACTCTTTAATTTCATATTTGAATTTCAGAAAATAAAATATTGTTCTAGTATTTGATTATTATATTTTAGGTTACTATTATCTATTAATTGGGTTACTCTTTCTATTAATTGAATTACTTTTTAATTTCATATTCGAATTTTAGAAAATAAAATATTGTTCTATTTGGTTAAGGTTACTCTTTTCTATTAATTGAATTACTCTTTAATTTCATATTCGGATTTCAAAAAATAAAATATTATTCTATTTGGTTAAATTTTTTTATGTTACTCTTTTCTATTAATTGGTTTACTCTTTATAATAATTTGGGTTACTCTTTCATATTATATTCGGATTTCAAAAAATAAAATATTGTTCTATTCGTAACATCTTTTAGGTTACTCTTTTCTATTAATTGAGTTACACTTTTTAATAATTTAGGTTACTCTTTAATTTCATAATCGGATTTCAAAAAATAAAATATTATTTTATTTGATTAACATCTTTAAGGTTACCCTTTTATATTAATTGGGTTACTCTTTATAATGATTTGTGTTACTCTTTAATTTGAAACTTTGATTTTCTGAAAATTAAGGTTCTTTTTCTGAAACATCGAATTAAAACATGTCCCAAAAAGATATAAACTAGTCCAGATGCTGCAATACCAAACAAGAAATGAAAGAAAGTAGTAGTGAAATACTATAAGATGGAATAGGTGGTCCATCTGTGCCAGATTTCCTGAATATGAACCTAGATGGCTGTTATCATTGGGACTGATAATCACAGTAAACCTTCCATTGATCAAGGAACTGGCATGACATGACATGCTGAATGTTTTGGTAGTGTGCTGCTGCTTTTGAACCTGTTTCAATTCTTTCGAACCTCCAATGGTGATTTTCACGAATAAGATGATTGGTAAGGTTTAGTTACCATCCATACATGTAAGTAGATAGCATGCACCTATTTAACCCACAACTGAAGCAGCTTCAGAATGTACCTCCCACAGTGCCTTGAGTCATTCCAATCACGTAGATTTCTCAACCCCAATCCTCCATTACAAGAAGATCATTTCATCAACTAGGTTCATATTCAGGAAATCTACTACAAGACTTCAAATTTTATAACTACATCTAAAAAATGAATATTGAAACAAGAAAAAAAAGTGCAAGAAGAATTGAATAAGTAGATTTGATATTCGCAGAGAAGCTAAAGCTCGTTTTTGGACAAGTGTTGGGCTTCTTTCACCTTTACCACTGATTCAAATCCCTTCCCTAATTCTACAAAGAAAGAATGCTTGATGTCTCAAGAGGAATATATACACTATAAATATATATATCAGCAATCGAAAACAACCCACTGGAAAAATTTAATGACTTCAAACTGAGGATGTTTACATACAGCTCACAACTATCTCAATACCCCCTCACTCCTTGAAAAAAGCAGAAATAAAAAGGGAAAAGAACCCAATCCATAAATAGAGAAATTAATTTCAATAGCTAATTATGTTCTTGAAGATTTAAAGGTTGTTGATCTCTATAAGCAATGACAACTACAGATCCCCAGAATGAAAGAAATGAATACATTGAGACGGTGATCGCCGCCGACAATCCGCATGCATACCAATGGCCACGAGTGGTGGCAGATCTGGCGTGGGTGAGACCGATCTCGGACGATCTCAAGTGGCTGACTAGATTTGAAAAGAAGCCCAATTATGGCGATGTGCGGCGACTGGAGGCGAGCTAGCGGTGAGTTCGTGCCGGAAGCATAGCGGGAGGAAAGAGAAGATGGAAAGCAGCGTAGTATTTAGCTCTCACCTTCGGAGACTGAGAGAGGAACAGAGCAGGAGGAAGGAGAAGAATTTCTTGTCGTGTGATTTAGCTGTGAGATTTGGGATCCAGATGCAACCCGCGATTTCATATGGGCGTGATTTAGGATCCGGTTCCACCAAATTTTAGTAGGACCAGTCCTACCCTAGTCATTCTCTAGAAATAATTTTCAAAGAGCATGTAAGCAAAATAAACATATGATAATTAATGTATCATCCCCATGACAGGTATTGAATTAATCGCGCACAGGTTCTAATATCACGAGTTTATATTATTGTATATTTTTAGTGGCATTTTTCTTTTTCTTACAAATTTGCCAATTACTCGACAATCTAAATAAACTCATGCTTATTATCAAGGAATTTATTTTTTATCAAATTTAATTTCACCCCTTTATGAACCCTTTATGAATGCATGTAATGTAGTAACTCGTAACATTTCGATTTTTACTTTTTTGGACGACGGTGGTTATATTTTCTATTTTAACTCAAATATGTTAGTTAATTACTCCGGCAAAGGTCCCCATTTTCTTTTTACACATGAATTAAGGAGTATTATTATTTGGAAAAATTGAAATAATACACTAAATTCAATATACAAAATTTTTACCAACACTTCAATATGTTTGTTATCATTTCTACACATTTGCACATTTTATGACACTATTACCCCTCTCCCACACTCACCCACCCACCCAAATTGGGTCACGATGTGGGTCATCCACACCGACGGCGGCGGCCGACGGTGGGTGTGGGTCACCCACACCGGCAGCGGCGGCCGACGGTGGGTGTGGGTCATTGTTGGATTGTATACTAAAAGTCTAACTTTAGTATGAACAATGTTTTAACAATATTTGAAATGAGAATCATTGATCAAATGATTGTGTCTTATAATTTATTTATATGTCGATGCAATAGTCCATTTACTTTATATTGTACATAATATGTTGTGCGACAACACGCGGAAGATCATATTATCGGTTTCCTTATAAAGTATAAACGGATTCTTACAACCGAGATAGACGGGGACTCTCTATCGGGATGGTTGTAGTGTGATTGGTATTAGTTTATCTTGACTATATAATCACATTAGTGCACTTTGTGTGTATTGCGCAGGACCGCTAGAGATCGTTCGACTTATACTGACTATATAGGAGAATTTGATCTCTGTTATTATGGATGTTCGTTCTCTTAATCTTTATACAATAATATCGACACGTAAGACAGTATGTATTTCTTTGATTCATCAATGGGTGATATTTACATATAATTAAATCAACAAGCTCGGTGAGTTGGGAAATAGTATTGTCTCTATGTTGTGTTGTTGATTGTAGAAAGAATCTGTGTCCTATTAAATAGGTTGATGATGTCCCCTTGAGTAGCTCATAAGGATTATCATGTAAACCCTACAGGTGGATTTATTCCGGCATGATAATGAGGTTGAGTGATACTACTCTCGGATGGGATATTAATTAATATGTCAGTAACTTAATTAATTAATGAGCATTGTATATCTTAAACATGGGGAGACTAACGGGCTCATAATAAGAATGAGCCCATAACTTAATTATGGGATTAGAGCGGCAGTGCAGTAATAATATTTTAGTGGAATATATTATTATTAGACTTAAGTATAAGTTTTGGGCTAAACTTGGATACTTAAGCCCAATGGAGGTCCGACTTTAATTTCTCCTCCTAATCCCTGCTGTAGCCTATATATAAGTCATCTCAACTGTTCAATACCTAATAATACACGTCTAACCGTGAGTAGGGTAGAGAGAACAGCAGATTGAGAGCTGATGTTCGTCAACTTCCACGAGTTTTTTGAATTCTTGTGGAACCAAAATGCTGGTATGATATATGGTTGGAAAGCCACGGAAGAGAGGATCGTTTTGATGCAAAAATCACTCAAATCAGAGATCGGATGAGGAAGTTATGTCCAAATTCGTGAGGCTGCGCATGCTGCCGGCGAGAATTTCTCTTCTTCAACATAACCTGGTGAAAGGTAATGCAAATCTTTATTCTTGCTTCCGCTGATATAGTTTACATGGAACCCTAATGGTTCACGTTAATCAAATGATCAAACGCCAAAAGTTGGTATCAGAGCTTCGGTTTAGTGGTTAAACGTGACACGTTAGGCTAGGGTTTATGTATCAAACGTGGATTAGGGTTTAGAAATTATTATTTCTTGTTAAATACTCTATACGTTTGATGGCTTACGACGGCGACGTGTTCCGCCTTGTTTCGAATTAAGGCAACCCATGATGATGAACGACTTTGGGAGCAAGTAATTCTGCTCGTTGCGTAAGGCATCGATTTCACAACTGGAGTGTGGGACAATACTTCCCTATTTAAGTGGCGATTTAATTCGTGATATATAAATATCATAATTGATTTAATTGTCTATTATTGTTATATATGGTTTTATGTCGATATCGATGATTTCGATAATCTTTGTCGATATCGACGATTTTGATAATTTGGTCGATATCGATAATTTTAATAATCTGGACGATATCGACGGTCGATAACGATAGTTTTAAAATTTTGATAATCTAGAAGTTTTCGAAAATTTGATAATCTGGAAGTTTTTTGAAAATTTGATAATTTGGAAATTTCAAAATTTTGATAATCTGAAATTCTTTGAAAATTTGATAATCTGGAGATTTTTGAAAGTTTGATAATCTTAAAATTTTCGAAATTTTGATAATCTGGATATTTTCAAAATTTTGATAATCTGAAAGTTTCGAAAATTTGATAATCTGGAAGTTTTTGAAAATTTGATAATCTGAAAATTTCAAAAATTTGATAATCTGGAAGTTTTAAAAAATTTGATAATCTAGAAATTTTTGAAAATTTTGATAATCTGAAAGCTTTTGAAAATTTGATAATCTGGAAATTCTCGAAAATTTGATAATCTGGAGATTTTTTAAAATTTGTTTAATCTGGATGTCTTTGCCGATATTTGTGCTTGGAGGCAAAAAATCGAATTCGCTGATATATAACTATTTATAATTGATTTAATTATCTAATTATTGTTATATATGTTATGCATGATTATCTGTGATTTACTGTCTTATGTGTTGTAATAGAAGCATGCTAGGTTGCGTATTTTACTATGGAATATTATATGCATGCAAAAAATCTCGGTGTCAAATAACTAAGTGGGAGAGGGGATTTGTAAATAATTCCTGCGGCCTCCATTATTGGTTTGTAAGTGATGTGAGTAAACTTGCCTGCTGGCAATAGAGCTTCCTCCCCATCAGATGAGTTTATTCATGGATCACTAGAACGAACTTCTTTGTGCTGATTGTAGGAAGTTATCCGAGCGCGTGTGTACTTCACCATCTGTAAGGCATATAAGCTTGAGCCTGTACTTGGGATCAAATAATGGTGTACAGTTAGGTACAAATAATAAGTATCCTCCCCATCAAAGTCACTGCTATTATTTGCATGCCTAAAGAGGAACCGACTATTAATTATTTTGTTATGAGGTTAGGTTAATAAATGAAATTAATGGGTAAAACCTTCTCTTGTAAATGTTCAGGTTTGTATACGTCCACACTATCATGGCATGCAGACTCACGGTGCTTAAGATGTTGCTGAATCAATATAAATGGATAAATTCAAAGATTTGATCGGTGTATTTATTTACGTGATTCTCTGTATTTTCAAATGATTTTATCTCGCTTATTGTTTACTAAAAGAAACATATTTACTTGTCTAAATTAGATTATTAAAAAAGAATCTTGGTTTCAATTATTACTGCTTAGGGAAAATACATGTGTGTTCTCACTAAAGATGTCTTATAGTGTCTCTTTAAGTCTCTGGTGAAGAGATAAGAGGTTCATAGAAATATAATGGTCAATCTCATGCTACTCTTCAGATACTTGACTAAGTTAGAAAAGCAATAGGGCATGATTAATTTGATGAATTAATTGGAAATACTTGGAGTAGAAGTTGAAGGGGAAACCTAGGTCAATTTTATTCTCCATAATTTGCCTAGATGTTTTGAGCAAGTTCCACCTAAGTTACGAGAGATTGTATTCGGTGGGAAACTTCTGACAAAACAAGTGGCGAAGAAAATCAATTTTCATTAAGATGTGAACAAGGTTAGTATCTCATTCATTAGTTGTTGAAGCATGATTAGTGATGGGGTTTACTAACACATTGTATGTAGATACGTGAATCATTAAAAGTCTGAAACTAAGTAATGATGAGATTATTATGTACATGAGTAATACTACGAAAGTAGTGGCTGTTGCAGTGGGAGTTATTTATTTATCTTCTTATAGGAATAAACGTTTGATTATGAGAAATTGTCTTTGCGTACGTCTTCATAGAAAGAATTTAATATCATTTTCTATTTTATAACAGATAGATACTCTATTTCATTTGAATGGGATAGTCATTATAATGAATGATGGAGTTATAATCTGTTATGGTACGTTGGTAACAATTTGTACACTCTTAAATCATGAATATCCCACGGATGTAACATAATAATAATGATAACGCGTCTTCTAATCTAATAAGAGAAAGGAAAATTCGAATATGAACTAAATATGTCTTTTGGCATCTGAGACTAGGTCATGATTGTTTTTTCAAAGCAAAGGGGTGAATAGCCAAATATATGTTGGAATTTGTTCATTCTGATTTATGCGGTCATAAGACTATCCAGGCGAGAGGTAGTTAGATATATTTTGATACACCGCAAGTCTTAGTACTATGATTAATTCAAAAGTGCATGGGTCATGCGGTGAAGAATCATCAAAGATATATCAAGTCATTACGATTTAATCATGGTGCCGAGTGTCTTTTAGGATAGTTTAGGAGCTATTTATCAGAGGTTGGGATTGAATCCCAAGTTGTCAACACCAGGCAGACCTCAACCAACTGGTGTGGCGAAAAGAAGTAATAGGACTCTTATGGAAATGGTTAGATAGATGATGAGTTATTTGGAATTACTAAATTCATTTTATGGGTATGCTCTAGAAACAACATGTCATAAGTATGTTTGTCTGTTTGTGGGATATCCTAGAAAAATGAAGGGTGTCTTATTTGATAATCCAAAAGATCAAAGGGTGATTGTTAACAGGAACACTAAATTTTTGGAAAAGGACTGTGTAATAGATCACAAAGCCATGTATAAATTGTTCTAAAGGATGTGAGAGAGAAAAACACAAAGTATAGTACTAATTGTACAAGAGGATATACCACAAGGAAACTGCATCGCTTGATACGTCTGATACAGAATTGCGTGTAGCGCTTTATCATAGTGGGAGGGTTGTTCTACAACCTGATAGATTAATATTTTGGGAGAGTCGTGGGATTTGGTCTCTAGTAAACATGAAATCGCCCTATGGGTATGACGTAGCACTACAAGATAGAAATGCGGAATCTTAGGAACTTGCAATGATTTCTGAAATAGAATCTATGAATTCTTAATTAAGTCTGGGTACTCGTAGAACCGCGAAATGGTGGTAAAGCCATTGGAAGTAACTCTACAAAATAAAAGAGGATCAGACGGTAAGGTGATACTTTGAAACAAGGCTTATTGCGTAAAGGTACACTCAGAAAGAAGGGTGAGTTCGAGTATGAGAAAACCTTTTCGCCAGTAGCTAAGTTTAAGTCGATCCGGATTCTTTTATTTTGTTTCTTCTCATATTGAATTATGAGATATAGCAAATAGATGTCAAGACAACTTCTGTGATTGAAACTCTTGAGGAAAACATCTATGTGAAGCAACTAGGGTGATTAATTGCAAAGTGTGAAGAGCATTTTGAGTGTAAGCTTAAAAGTGTCCATCAATGGACCAAAGCAAGCTTTAAACTCAAAGTACGTCTGTTTTGATGAGCTAATCCAGTGATATAGATTTATTCAATGCACGGATGTGTCTTGTGTATTGAGAAGAGTGACAAAAACGTGCTGGTATTTCTTGTACTATACGTAGATGGTATCTTGCTCATTGGAGGTAATGAAAGAGTATTGTCGGCGTATGGGTATGGTTCATAAAGCAGTATGAAATGAAGGACTTAAGAGAAGCAAAATATATTCTTGTGATCGTGGTGATACGGATCACAAGATATGATGTTGTGCCTATCTCAAGCTTCGTGAAATGATAGAGTCCTTACTCATTTTAGCATGTGACTTTATCTAAGGAAATATGTCTTAGGACACAAAAGAAGCTAGAGTTGATGAAGGCGGTTCCTTATGATTTGGCGAATAAGGAAGCTTAATTTAAGGAGTGATATGCACGAGATTGGATATCTGTTTTGCTAAATGCATGGTCAGTGAGTATCAAGGTAACCCGAAATAAGAATATTGAACTGTGGTAAAACATATATTTAAGTACCTGAAAAGGACTAGAAACTATATATGGACTCACCGGGCAGATTCATAGCTTCTTGTGGGTACATAGATTTGGATTTTATAATCAGATAGGGACAACAGTAAATTCACCTTAAGGTTATGTGTTTAATTTTGGAAGTTGAGTCATAAAATGGAGGAGTGTCATATAGAAATATATTTCGGTCTCCACCATAGAAAGATGATAAATTGGAGCCTCCGAGGCAGCCAAAGTATTTGTATGACTCTAGAAACTTCAAAATGGACTTGGATGTGATTCTGAGTTTGCCCAAGGTTATCACAATTTATTATTGTGATAGTAATGGTGCAGTTGCAAACTTGAAGGAACCACGAGCCCATAAGACAATTAAATACATTAAGCGCAAGTACCACCTATTACGAGAAATTGTATGATGAGGGCAAGGTTGTTGTCGTTAAGATTGCATCGGATGATAACCTAGTAAATACTTTTACAAGGACCTTGAGGCGAAAGCTTTTGATGGTCATGTAGTGGGAGTGGGAATCAAATGTATGGCAGAAGATATGCAGCGTAGTCTTTTAGTATAAGTAGGAGATTTTTGGATTATATATTAAAAGTCTATCTTTAGTATGAACAATGTTTTAACAATATTTGAAATGAGAATCATTGATAAAATGATTGCGTCTTATAATTTATTTATATGTCGATGCAATAGTCCATTTACTTTATACTGTAGATAATATGTTGTGCAATGATTAGTGATATTTTTACCTAGAATTTAGTGTCATTTTATATCCGTTTTTGTAGCTTTTCATTCGTTTCTTTGTATTATTTGGTGGTGTGATGTGTTTTTATGGAAATGTGTGGGAATGAACTTAATAGTAGCCATGTAGGGTACACGAGTCGTGTAGCGACACACGACCCATGTACCGAACACGGTCCTTTAAGAGGAAGTCGTGCGGAGACATCAGAACATCCAACACGGCCACCCCTTGGCCGTGTTTCAGCACACAACTCGTGTGCCGTTTTAAGTAAATATTGATCGAGAAACTCTGACTCGACTCGACTCGTGTTGCAGCACACGAGTCGTGTCGGTGCCAGAACATAAATTTTTTTTAAATCTTCTAGAAGGTCTCCAAGGGGTATAAATACCAATTCATTCAACATTTTGATCATCTTGAATCTGAAATTCAGCTGCTCACACACTCCACACACCAATTTCTTCATTTTACACCATATCCTTCATCACTTTCATCCATCTATTTACTCCATCATCATCTCACCATAAATCCTTCATCCAAGTGAAGAGAAGAAGTAAAGAAGAGATGAGAATTACAAGGAAAGGAAGGAGATAACCATTGGAGCCAATCCAAAGGAGTTTTCATCCAATTTTTGTATTAATCCTATTTGATTATCATGACTTGTAAGGTTTTTAATATTTATGTTAATTATCTTATGAATATGGTAGGCTAATCTTCCTTGTGAGATTAGCAATATGAGAGTTATTGGTTAATTTTGGAGATCTATGTATTTTAATTTGTGGGTTGAATGGATTTATGATTTTCTATCATTGATTGTTAATTGCTTGATTTGTATTGTCGATTTGTGTGATTAATTGTCATAGGCATGTGATTAGGCTGAGAAATCAATTATATGTTTAGGATAGTTCATTGAATCATTTCATCTTACACTTCTTGCATTATAAGTCTTAAAGAGATAGAGATATCCTTTAGGATTTAGAACCCTTTGACAGGACATCCGATTGGTAGATCGAGAGGTTGATTGATTGTATAAAGGGGATTCTCATTTAAGCTTAGTACTTAGTTGGAATTGTTTGAGTGAGAACCAATTCGTTGAGCTATTTTAGGATTCTTATTTGGATTCACATTCTATTCATTTCGAGAGAAAGTTTAGAAGAAATTAGTTTTGGCCCTTAATCATTTATCCATGATGCATATGAATTTAATACATAATTCCTAGAGTGCCACTTCTTAATTGTTGTTAATCTCACTTTTGTTTAACTTGGAAAACAAATCACACTCATTCCATTTTTGTTTACTTGACCTTTGATTATTTACTTGCATTGATTGATTTTAATTACTTGTTTGATAACAAAAACTTTGATGATTCATCTCTATAAAATTATAAGAAATGTGAGATCGCTTAAGCACTAGTTCCTACCTCCATGTGGTTCGATAAATTATTGAATTGGTCAACCCGACTACAAGTTATGGCTAATCAAATGGCATCGTTGCCGGGGAGGTAACGGTTGCTAGTAGCTTAAAGAAGGAACGTTTTGAGTAATCTTAATGGAGATGTTTTTATATATTAATTTGTTTATTTGTATTTGCTTTTGAAAATCTTGTTCTAACTTCTCTTATTTTGAAGGTATATGCAAACAAGGTCAAAAGGGAAACAAGTTGAACCTATTGATTTAGAGATTGAACACACTTTTCAGAGAAGGAAAAAGGAGAACAAAATCAAAAAGAGTAATCCAATGGAGAACAATCAAGATAATGAACGTGTTGATGATAAAAATGATGGAAATGGAGTGAAAAATGCCCAAGTCAATGTTAATAAAAAACAACAAGCCTTATTCCAACAAATGATACACCAAACGCTTCTTCAACAAGGTTTGCAACAACCTTATGCGCCACCACCGCCACCTCCGCTGAATCGAGGGCCTCAAGTAGATCCGAGTGTGATCTGGGACTTCTTTATGCCAAGGGCAATGCCACAAATGATGGGACCACCAATCAATGCCAACAACTTTGTATTTAAAGAGGGCTTGATTTCTATGGTGAGAGAGCAACAATTTAGTGAAACCCCGAATGAAAATCCTAATGCTCATCTAGCTCAATTTATTGAGATTGCCAACACCGTGAAGATGAATGGGGTGAGTGAGGATTGTATCAAGATAAAGTTGTTCCTGTTTTCGTTGAGGGATCGTGCGCGAACATGGCTATCTAGCATTACTTTGGGTACGTACAACACATGGGATGAGCTTGCACAAATATTCTTGAACAAGTATTTTCCTCCTTTCAAGACGCTTCAAATGAAGAGCTTGATCACTCAATTCAAGCAAATGCCTCAAGAAAGTTTCTATGAAGCTTGGGAAAGGTTTAAGAATATGCTTTGCAAGTGTCCACAATATGGCTTCCCGGAAAATCAACAAGTTGAGTTTTTCTACCAAGGTTTGGTGAATGGTCAAAGAGTGCTTATTGATGCTTCGGTGGGTGGATCCGTACTAGGAGTGACTCCGAAAAGTGCTATAAGGATTTTTGATGAGATTGCCACAAATGTCTACCAATGGCCATCGGAGAGAGTTAGTAGATGCTATGGGTTTGAAAGTTTCGATCAAGGGCAACAGTTTAGTGTGAAGAGTGCTAGTGTGGAACCAAGTATGCCAAGTATTGAGATGATAGCGGCGGAGGTCATGAGACAAATGAGTTTGAATCAAGGTGTGAATAATCAAGGAGTTAATATGGTTGAAGGTCAAATTGATCAAGGTGTGCTTCCTCCAAATAATGTTAGTGGGGAACAATGGGCTATGACAATGCCACGTGTGAAAGATGTACAATACAAGGAAGGAAGGAATTACCAAGGTAACTATCAAAACAATTACCAGGGTAATTTCAACCACAATCAAGGAAACTATCCACCAAGGCAAGGAGGCTTCAATGGTCACAGTAGTGGAAGTTCATACCCACAACAATAAAGGAGGCAAGATAACATCTCTTATTCGAACTCGAGCAATGCGGTTACTTATCCTCTGGGGTATCATCCGGGAGCTAAGACACCAAATAATGAATGGAAAGCAACCATAGAAGAACTCATTGAAAAGTTGATTGAGTCGAACAAAGCTCAAGATGAGACAAGAAGAAAGATTGATGAAGTTAATGATAGAAGGTTCAAAGCTTTGGAGCACTCGGTTGGTCAAATTGATAGTTCGTTGATTGCGAATGAAAAAGAAAAATTTCCTTCTACCACCGTTGTAAATCCAAAAGAGCAATGCAAGTCAATCACTTTGAGAAGTGGAATTAACTATGAAGGACCTTCTATGCCTATGGAAAATGAGAAATTAGAAGAGAAGGAGGTTGAGGCAAACTTGATTGAGGAAGAGTTTGTGGAAGAAAGTGAAGTTAAAGCTAAAGAAAATAATGAAACGGATGTGGTTGAGCCGGAAGTTGTTGAAAAGAAATGGCAAAGAACCAAATCAATGAAAAAGAAAGAGGATGAAGTGGAGTTGCAAAGAGATAGTTGGGTCATACCAAAAACTCAAGTACCTATTCCTTTTCCACATAGATTCTTAAAGAATGGCCTTGATGAAAAGTTTGCGAAGAGATCTTCAAGAAATTCCACATCAATATACCCTTTGCGGATGCTTTGAGACAAATGCCTCATTATGTCAAGTTTTTTAATGACATCATGGCAAGAAAAAGGAGCTTAGTGGAGAATGAGACTGTCAACTTGACGGAGAAGTGTAGTGTCATAATTCAAAAGAAATTGCCTCCAAAGCTCAAAGATCCGGAAAGTTTTGTCATACCATGTGAGATGGGTAAGAGTGAAGTTCATAAAGCTCTTTGTGATCTTGGGGCTAGTATCAATTTGATGCCTATGTCGATCTTTAAGAAACTTGGTATAGGAAAAGTGAAGCCTACGTTACGTTGTAACTTGCGGATATGTCTTTGACTTATCTTAAGGGAGTAGTTGAGGATGTGTTAGTTAAGGTTGGAAAGTTCATATTCCCGGTGGATTTGGTAGTGCTTGATATGGACGAAGATGCTAATGTTTCATTGATTTTGGGTTGTCCATTCTTGGCCACGGGAAGAGCTTTGATTGATGTGCACAAGGGAGAGTTGACTTTGAGAGTAAATTAAGAGGAAGTGGTGTTTTCACTAAGAAATGCTATGAGGCATCCGGATGAGAAAGAAGAGTGTATAAGGATTGAATTGATTGATGAGATTGTTCAAAAGAACTTGTCATTTCTCTTATACAAGGATCCTCTTGAAACAACCATAAGCCATCTCTTACTTTATCTTTAAATTCTACTTCTTCTTTATATTATTTAGAAGATGATGATATAAATGATTGCTTACATGAATTGAATGCTTGTTGGGAAATGCAAGAAGATGAAGCCAAATTGATGTACTATGGAAAGAGGGAATATCTTCCATTGGAGGTGGAGAATGAAGAGTCCAAGGTTGAAAAAGGAAAAGAAGAATTGAAGTCATTACCCGATCACCTTATGTATGCGTACTTGGGGGACAACAAGACCTTTTTGGTAATTATATCATCTTCTCTTTCTTCCTTAGAACTTGAAAGATTGTTGAGGGTTTTTCGAAATCATAAGAGTGCTATAGGATGGAGTTTAGATGATTTAAAAGGAATTAGTCCCACAATTTGCATGCATCACATAAGGTTGATAGATGAAGATAAGTCATGCATACAACCTCAAAGGCGTTTGCACCCTATTATGCAAGAAGTGGTAAGAAAAGAAGTTTTGAAATGGTTTTGAAGTGGTAAGTGATAGTCCTCATGTGATTCCTTTGCATGTTGTGGTGAAGAAAGAGGGATTGACCATTGTTAAAATGGAATTTGATGAAGAACTTGCTACTAGGGTAAAAACGGGTTGGAGAGTGTGTTGTGATTATAGAAAGCTTAATAAAATACTCATAAAGATCATTTCCCTTTGCCTTTTATTGATCAAATGCTTGATAGGTTAGCGAGATACAAGTATTATTGTTTTCTAGATGGTTACTTGGGGTACAACCAAATCATGATAGCCCCTGAGGATCAAGAGAAAACAACTTTTACTTGTCCATATGGCATGTTTGCTTTTTATAAATTACCCTTTGGGTTGTGCAATGCCCCCGCCACCTTTCAACGTGCATGATGTCTATCTTTGGAGGATTGATTGAAAATATAATGGAAGTCTTTATGGATGATTTTTTCATCTTTGGATCTTCATTTGATACATGTTTGGCTAACAGCGATGTCAAGATACGAACCTAGTCTTGAATTGGGAAAAATATCATTTTATGGTTCAAGAGGGTATCGTACTTGGACATCACATCTCGGAGAAAGATTTGAGAGTTGATAAGGCGAAGGTTGTAGTCATTGAACATCTTCCCCCACCAAAAAATGAAAAGGTGTTAGATCGTTCCTTGGCCACGCCGGGTTCTATCAACGTTTTATAAAAGATTTTTCTAATATAGTCAAACCTTTGTGTAAATTGCTTGAAAAAGATGCTCCGTTTGAATTTAATGATGAATGTCTTGATTCTTTTAAGGTACTCAAGGAAGCTCTAATTTCTTCACCATTACTTGTCTCTCCCGATTGGAGCAAGCCTTTTGAGCTTCATTGTAATGCAAGTGACAATGCATTAGGAGTGGTGCTTGGTCAATTGAGGGAAAAGAAGTTTCGAGCAATTTACTATGTATCAAAGACGTTCAATGCAAATCAAAAGAACTATACCACAATGGAAAAAGAATTTTTATCCGTGGTTTATGCGTTTGAAAATTTTCCTCCATACCTAGTTGGCACGAAAACCATTGTTTATACAGATCATGCCGCCATTGGGTATTTGATGAGTAAATAAGATGTTAAACCTAGACTAATTTGTTGGGTTCTTTTGTTGCAGGAGTTCGATGTGGAGATACGTGATAAGAAGGGAGTCGAGAATGTCATTGCCGACCACTTGTCACGTTTGGAAAATGTGGATAAAGAAGGAACCATGGAGTTTATTAAGGATGTGTTTCCGGATGAAGAGATACTTCAAATTGATTTTCAAAGAATGTACACTTTATGTGAGACCGGAAGACCATGGTATGCGGATTTTGTTAATTATTTAGCTTGTGGTCTCAAGCCGGATCATTTTACCGAGTCCAAGAGGAAGAAGTTCTATCATGATGTCAAATACTACTTGTGGGATGATCTTTTTCTATTCAAGAATTGTCCGGATGGGATCATACGAAGGTGTATTCCGGAAGAGGAAAAGTTAAGTGTCATGAAGATGTGTCATAGTTCACCATGTGGAGGACACTTTAGATTCCAAAAGACGGGGGCAAAAATCCTACAATCGGGGTTGTTTTGGCCAACTTTGTTCAAGGATTGCAAGGAGTACATCAAGAGATGTGATCGGTGCCAAAGGATTGGGAGTATATGGCAACGTGACGAAATGCCTATGAGGAACATTTTTGAGGTTGAAGTGTTTGATGTATGGGGGATGAATTTCATGGGTCCATTTCCGCCTTCCAATGGATACCTTTACATATTGCTTGCGGTGGATTACGTTTTAAAATGGGTGGGAGCAATCCCGACAAGGACAAATGATGCTCTAGTGGTCAAGCCTTTCTTAAAAAAGAACATCTTTGCTAGATTTGGGATGTCAAAGGCCATGATTAGTGATGGGGGATCTCACTT
Organism: Pogostemon cablin; assembly: GCA_023678885.1. Taxonomy (NCBI): domain Eukaryota; kingdom Viridiplantae; phylum Streptophyta; class Magnoliopsida; order Lamiales; family Lamiaceae; genus Pogostemon; species Pogostemon cablin. Next base: position 9,642,328 of record CM042976.1, read on the forward strand.
CATCAACAATCTTATCGAGAAGCTCTTGAATGGCTATGGAGTGAAGCATAAGGTTTCTACACCTTACCATCCTCAAACAAATAGCTTGGCGGAGGTGTCAAATGAGCAAGTGAAGCTTGTTCTTGAGAAAATGGTAAATGGAAATCGAAAGGATTGGTCTTCTAAGCTAGATGATGCTTTTTGGGCCTATAGAACGGCTTATAAGACCGCTCTTGGTTTCTCCCCGTACAAACTTGTTTATGAAAACCTTGCCACTTACTTGTGGAGTTAGAGCAAAAGGCGTTATGGGCCCTTAGGAAGTTGAACTTTGATGAGAAAGAATCCGAAAAAAAATGTGTCTCCAATTGATTGAACTAGAGGAGTTTAGAGAGGAAGCTTATTCAAGCTCTAGGATTATGAAGGAAAAGCTTAAAAGGTGGCATGATGAGAGGATTAAAACGAAGGAGTTTATTCCGGGGGGATAATGTTCTACTGTTCAACTCAAGACTCAAACTATTCCCCGAAAAACTTCGTTCGAAATGGATCAATCCGTACTTAGTGATTGAGGTTAGAGAAGATGGATCTTTGAAGCTAGAAGGATCGGAATACTTTTGTTGTCAATGGTCAACGGGTGAAACATTACCATTCTCCCTCTCAAAGGGAGTTGGTGTATGTTGACACCTTTACATCTTAAAAGCTCGTATCCTTTTCCGTAGTTTAGGTTTGTAAATAGTTTCATTTTCTTTTTCTTGCATTTTGGCCTTGTAGGTGGATTGTGTTCATGCGGAGAATGCATATTGAAGATAAGAGAAATGCTTAATTTGAAGTGTGTAGGTGTGTCTCACCATTTTTTTTGCAAACTTAAGTCTCGATTCTTGTCTCGATTTAAGTTTGGAGGATGTTGTGTGGTGTAACATACATGTTTTGATGGTAAGCATATCTTTCTCGTATTTAGGGAGCAAATTTGAAAATTTTCTCATGAGTTCGGTGTGATTTTGGTCCGATTGATTGTGTTGAAGTAGATGATAATCCTTGTTTTGATAACTAATATTGAGCTAATGATGTTTATGAGTTGTAAGCATGTATAGGGAGTATTGGAAGCATAAAAAAGGGAAAATTGGAGAAAACAGTGTTGCAGGTACACGAGCTGTGTTCAGTACACGGTCCTATAGCAAGTGGCTGTGTACTGACACCTGAAGCATCAACACGGCTCGCAACTGCTCGTGTACAGCACACGGGCCGTGTCGCCAACACGGGCCTATAAGAGAGGGTCGTGCCACGATATCAAAACAACCAACACGGCCACCGTTTGGCCGTGTTGCGTCACACGACTCGTGTCGCGCTCATTTCCTTTGTGTTCAAACACATTTCGTCGTGCATTTTCACTTCCAAACTCCACGAATTATCAGTGAACATCAAAAGAGTGATAAGATTGAATGATTCAAGAGTGATTCTCAAGGTTTAACTTCAATTTTTCCATTTGATTCCAAGAAAACCCAAGGTATGACACTTCGAACCCTTGTTTTTAATTGAAGGTTTAAACGTTAAAATTCTTGTATGGGCTTTGAATGATAGCATGTTTAAAGAATGCCTAGTATGTTGAAACATGAATGTGCAAGTTTAATTGTTGAATTGAATGAAATTGTGCAAGAATTAGGGTTCATGAATATTTTGAATTTGGGGATTTTTGAGCGAACTGAATTAATGGCATATGTTGTTGCATATTGATTGATAATGCTCTTGTGATGATTGTATTATTGTACATTAGCTTAAGCATTTAGGATTTGAGCATGATGGAATTGAAATTTTTTGTTGAATTGATTGTGAAATATGTGAATGTCAAGTGTTTGATAAAATGTCTAATTGAAGTTTTAAAATTAAAGTGAAATCTTTACATGAATAATGAAGCATTGTTGACGTAACTTGTGTAAGTGGAAAAGAAATGTGATAAATTCATGAAAGAATGGAGGGATTGAGATGTTGAACTTGAGTGAATTGTAAAGTTGTTTGGATTAAATATAGAAATCCTTAGGAAATATTGTGTGTGTGTTTTAATGTATGCTAGAGTTAACCCTTAGTTGAATAACAAGTGATGATTCTAAGCGATATGAGATATTTTGCCTTGAGTTGAAGTTGAATGTAACTTGAAATATGTTGAATAGTGTAGATGGCTGAAAGGAGAGTGAGGAGACGCAATGAGGACTTCATTATTGTTGAGTCAGACATGAAACTATCCAACATCGATGCACAATTGATGATGAAGGAAATGAACCCTGTGAATTTCAGTGTTGAGTTCACAGAATGGGAGAAGTATGCATTAAGATGGGAATACATAGTGTCCAAAATTAGGCCAACTCGATTCCAGGATCAAGCCACCATGGTTGGTCTTGGGATTGAGGATGACCTGAGGACGTTGTTCCTGCATTAGACATGGAAGAGTGCTTTGATAAGAGGCCTCCCACCTACCTTCATCTCATATCCGAATTTATGTGCACATTGGAGGTTCAGAAAGATAGGAACAAGTTTCCTATCTCTATCACATTTAAGTTGAACAACAAATAGAGGGAGAAGGTTCTTATGAATGAGATAAACAGGTTCTTTGGGTGCCCAATTACGAGAGGTCATCAGATCTTTTTGCCAGGAAGGGGTTTCAATCAACAAACCTGGTGGAGAAAGTTGGTTAACGATGGGACTGAACCACATGAGTACATTCCAAGCTCTTCAAAGGGGACAGCCATAAGAAACCTGATAATGAGGTACCTTGAAAAGATTGTATCAAATACCATTTTGGGGAGGTTTGAAAGTGGAGATGTTAGTGAGAAGCAGTTGTACATCATGTACAGTTTATTCAAGGAGTTTGGAGTGAACATTGCAACTCAATTCATTCAGCATGTTGAGAGGGTGGCAAAGAGAGAAAATACTTGAGGGATTATGATTGGAGGATTGGTGACTATGATTGCTCAAGGGTTAGGCATCGACCTCAGAGGTATGCCACACATGATGGTTAGTGAGGGACTCACTTACACACAGCTCGTAAGGACAGAGTTCCTATCATTTATAGAAAACACGTATTGCTTGATGTAAGATAAGGGAGCTCCATTTTCTCTACCTGCTCTTGAGCTCACCACAGTGCGCGGACAACGAAGTAGCAAAATCTAACAATGGCGAGCCCCAACCGCTCCGCAGTTGTGAGAGCCTTCTACAGAAAAAATAGAGAAGGAGCGGAGGCAGTGCTCTAACAGATGAGAGTAGAAGAAAATCCAGAGTTCAGAAATCTGAGAGTCGAGCCACTGAACGTGGAGGTAGGAGATGAAGAAGAGCAACCTCATCATGTGGAATTTGAAGAGCAAGCACCAGTACCTTCAGTATTTGATAAAGAAGAAGATGAATTCCAAGAGGATGAGTTTCAGCAACAACAGTTTATGGGACCCGAAGTGGGGAATGCAAGGTGGAATTTTTTAGAAGATGAAGCCAAGGATATTAGGCAGACTCAGCAGTCTCATGGAGATCAGATGAGAGAGTTCCGAGAGGAGCAGCAGAGACAGGGTGTGATGATGAGGGAGATCCATGAGGGGCAGCGTAGGAGGGACTATAATGATGAGCAAGCTCGTGCCCACTCAAACAACATGGAGGAGATGTTCACTATGATGTTCAACTTTCAGTTTTCGGCTTCACCTCGTGCCTACAACCCTGGGGTACCTTACTAGAGGACACCACCTCCTCCCCTAGAGAATTGAAGGGAGTACTTTTAGTGCTCAACACTTCTTAGCTGATTTCTAGTTAATTTAGATTGTGATGGATTTGATACTTCATTTGTTTTGTTTTGGGATATTTTAATTTCGTAATTTAGGATTTCTTTTCAATCAAGGTTGAGATGAGATGTGACTTGCATTGATCATGGATGGGGTGAACTTTGTGCTTAATTTTCTAATGTTGGATGGAATTTTTATTTTTGTATGTTATGTGCTTTTGTTTTGTTTCTTGTTTGGTGTGTCTTTGTGTTGTGTAAGTTTGTAAACATTTTTAGGGTTTGTTTGGTGGTTTTTTTTTTGGGAGGTCGTGAGTCATTTTGAATGTGAGTGATTATATATTGTGGTTATAAGTGATGACAATTTATGATTAAGAATCTCTACACTTTCGTATTGTGACATGTTTTACTTAACTTGTTCAATTTTGAGAAGAATGTGGTGTAATAAGTTCCGTAAGTCCGAGCATAAACTTGTGAGAATTTGTGCCTCGACCATGCATACATGGTATATCTTTTCATGAGTGGATCGATTGTATTTTGATAAGCTAGAACTTGCTCGATGACTATAGGAACGAATATGATTAGTAGAGATTGATGATATGATTTAAGGCCATCCTTGTCATAAAAAGTCATTGCCAAATATTTCCATAACCTGAACATCATCCCTAGTCAACCACCTTGCATTTATAAGCCTATTTTTTGTGAATTTAGCATATTACAAGCCTTGATTTCCCACATAAGCCTTATATATGTACCTTTTGTGTAAGTAATTGAGGAGATGGTAGTTAGAAAGGAATGATTAAAAGAAGAAAAAGAAATGGTAACAAGCAAGAAAAAGGATGAAAAGAGTATGAACAAAGATGCATATGCAACCTTAAAAATAAGAAGAAGAGTGAAGCAACAAAAACGCTCAAGAAACTAGAAATCAAAGAAGGGAGCATACAATAAAAAATTGTTGAAAATGAAAAGTGAAGTGATGATTAGTACTTGAATGTTTCAAAGAATAAAAAGGAAACAAAAAAAGTGGAGATATAGAAGAAAGTAGCTACCTCTTCGATTACTTACACTTGTTAGTCACTTTTATCTAAATTTTTCATACCCTACCAAAGAGTCTATCATTACATCCTTAGTGAAAGACCTTTTTGATAATTGATTGAAACTTTGGTGGTTTGTGAATGTAGTCCATGAGCAAGTCTATACTGAGTCGAGCCAATCGATTGATGAATGTTGATTTACCCAACTTCAAGAGTGTCGAGTGAAATTGATAAACTTACGTGAGGCTTAGACTAAAAGGAACTATATTACACCTTATTCTTTTGTGATTGAACTTGTTAATTTCTCATGTCATGAATCTATTGTGGTAGGATAACTTAGCATAAGTTGTAGTTATTATTGCTATTGATGTGTTATTACTTACGTTCGTTAGATCTTTTCCTAGGTGAAAATCTCCCCATTTGATTTATCATTTTTGTTGTTCGGGGACGAGCAACATTTTAAGTTTGGGGTGTGATTAGTGAAATTTTCACCTAGAATTTAGTGTCTTTTTATGTCCGTTTTTATAGTTTTTCATTCGTTTCTTTGTGTTATTTGGTGGTGTGATGTGTTTTTATTAAAATGTGTGGGAATGAACTTAATAGTATGTAAATCAGGTGAAAACGGAGCAAAAATGAAGAAGGAAGATGAAACGAGGAAGAAGAAATAGGGCAGCATGAACACGGTCGGTCGTGTAGGGTACACGAGTCGTATAGCGGCAATAGTCCATTTACTTTATACTGTAGATAATATATTGTGCGACAACACGCGGAAGATCATATTATTGATTTTCTTATAAAGTATAAACAGATGCTCATAACTGAGATAGACAAAGACTCTCTATCGAGATGGTTGTAGCGTGATTTGGTATTAGTTTGTCTTGACTATAGAATCACATTAGTACACTTTGTGTGTATTGAGTAGGACCGCTTGAAATTGTTCGACTTATACTGACTATATAGGAGAACTTGATCTCTGTTATTATGAATGTTCGTGATCTTAATCCCTATACAATAACATCGACACGTAAGGAAGTATGTATTTTTTTTATTCATCAACGAGTGAGATTTACATGTGATCGCTATTTTCTTTTAGAAAATATGAATCTCACCCTCAAGTGTAAGGGATCAATTGTAGTACGCGTGTCACCAAGTTGAATTATCGAACCCACGGGATAGTGCTAGAGTGACAAATAAATCTAATATATGACTATTTCTATTTAAGGCAAACTCATTTTATGAAAATCAAATAATAACTAATAAAATAAATAAAATACGCTGGCGATAAAACGATCAAGTATTCCAAGATAAGAGATTGATAATGCTAAGGACAATCCAGCTTAACCATGTGACATATTATTCTAGAACCAAATTAATTATCAGCAGATATTTATAAGAGGATCACTAAGCCTAGTTAGACCACCTTGATCGGGTAAGATCTAACACTTATAATGAGCTGCAAATCCTAAGATCGATAAGAAATTAACTCTCTCTCCCTCTATAGGTACTTCATGCTAAATTCCATTAAAGGCTAGAGTACTAGACTTCCATTATCCCAAATTGATTGTCTAACACTCTTAGGAATTATAGGTCAATCCCCTAAAACTGTCACAGGAAACAACAACTATCATGTAGAAATAAAGAATCATATTAACTACCAATCAGTGATACCGTCAAGAATAACTAAAGGAATCAAAGCTCAAAACAAAATAATATGAAGTCTCAAAATATCCTCTTCAATAAGAAAATAAATAATTTGCAGTATAAAAAATCCAAATCTAGGGCAATCAAATCAAATAGTCAAAACAGTCTAAAGCCCTTACAATACCAAAAAGATACTTAGCCCATGGTGTTATAAGCAACAACCATGTCTATGGAAAAAGACTTACGCATGAGTTTAAAAACTAGAAAGAATAAAGTAAAGAAAAAAACTTATTTGTTTGGTTCTCCTTCTTCAACCCCGTCCTCTCCAAAATTCCCGTTTCCGATTAAGTAGACGAATACTCTCTTGAATCCTCTCCAGATAGTGGATGGCGAATGATGGGTAGAAGATGAAGGCGGATATGGTGGATTAGGGTTTAAAACCCTAGGTGATGTGGTGATGGTAGATTAGGCGGGTTCTCCACACCTTTATGTGGTGATGAGAATATGGTATATATAGGTGTGAGAATTAAATAAAATAAGGAGTAGAAAGATGTGGGATCTTGAAAAATTAGGAAAAATATCATTATGGAAGATATGAAGGGATATTAGATTAGAAAATAACTTGGCCACCAAGAAAATAGGAAATAGAGGGTAATTTTCGTGAATTTTCGGTATTCTCGTTGGCAGCTGCGCAACCTCACGGTTTTGAGCATAACTTCTTCATCTAAATTTCGATTGAGCTGATTCTTATGCCCACACGACCCTCTTTTCTGTAGTTTTCTAACAACGTATGACTAGTTTGGACTTCTACAAGCGTACAGAAAAATTATGAAATGTAGTCATATGTTTTCTTGCATGTTGCATAAATTCACCCTTCATTCCAACTTTACATTTTTTATCCTTTTTCCTATCAAAACACAACAAAATACCTCTCAAGCACCTTTTAGTCAATAATCATTCAAAGTATTAAGATTTGTGCAAATAATAGCAATTAAACACTCAAAGAGGTATCAAATCGAACCCAAAAATACATGAATTTTCACTCTCATCAACATGTAATTAAATCAACAAGCTCGGAGAGTTGGGAAATAGTGTTGTCTCTATGGTGTGTTATTGATTGTAGAAAGAATCTGTGTCCTATTAAATAGGTTGATGATGTCCCCTTGAGGAGCTTATAAGGATTATCATGTAAACCCTGCAGGTGGATTTATTCTGACATGATAATGAGATTGAGTGGTACTACTCTTGGATGATATATTAATTAATGAAGTTGTCAGCAACTTAATTAATTAATGGGTATTATATAACTTAAACATGGGCATCCGAGAATAGTACCATTCAACCTTGTTATCATGCCGGAATAAATCCACCTACAGGGTTTACATAATAATCCTTATGAGCTCCTCAAAGGGATATCATCAACCTATTTAATAGGATAAGGATTCCTTCTACAATCAACAACACACCATAGAGACAGCACTATTTCCCAACTCACCGAGTTTATTGGTTTAATATTTAAATCTCACCCATTGATGAATCAAAGAGATATATATTGCCTTACGTATTGAGGTTATTGTATAGGGATTAAGAGCACGAACATCCATAATAACTGAGATCAAGATCTCCTAAATAGTCAGTATAAGTTGACAATCTCAAGCGGTCCTACTCAATACACACAAAGTGCACTAATGTGATTCTATAGTCAAGACAAACTAATACCAAATCACACTAAAACCATACCGACAGAGAGTCCCTGTCTATCTCAGTTGTGAGCATCTGTTTATACTTTATAAGGAAACTGATAATATGATCTTTCGCATATTATTGCACAACATATTATCTACAGTATAAAGTAAATGGACTATTGTATCGGACATATAAATAAATTATAAGACGCAATCATTTGATAAATGATTCTCATTTCAAATAAATTGTTATAACATTGTTCATACTAAAACTAGGCTTTTAGTATATAATCCAACAGAAGTTATGCCCAAAACCATGAGGCTGTGCATGCTGTCGGTGAGAATGTCTCTTCTTCAACATACCCTGGTGAAAGGTAATTCAAATCTTTATTCTTGCTTCCGCTGATATAGTTTGCATGGAACTCTAACGATTCACGTTAACCAAACGATCGAATGCCAACAACGGTGTGGGTCAGGATGTGGGTCACCCACACTGGTGGCGACAGTCGTCGGTAGGTGTGGGTCATAGTGTGGGTCACCCACACGGATGGTGGCCGGCGACGGTGGTTGCAGATGGCAGTGGGTGAGTGGGTTTAGATTTAGAAATTTTTTTTAATTTTGGGGGGGATATAATGATCCTTTTAGGTAAGTTTTGGTTAAAAAAGAAAGAAGTTTTTTGAGTTGTTGGTAATAATTTTTGGATTTAGAGAATTTTGTATATTTGCCTATTGACACTTATTATTTTATGTGTGGTGTGTAGTTGTATTAGTAGTGAATGACAGACCATATTTGTGGCGGCCTTTTTCAAAGGTCTCATTTGCTTTTTGCACATGAATTAAGGATTATTATTATTTTATGTGTAGTGGGTAGTTGTATTAGTATTGAATGATAGGCTATATGTGGGGCCTTTTTACTAAAAGAGGAAAATGAGGACCTTTAAATGAGACGTCCAATATAATAAAATGGGGATATTTCAGTGGGACAGAGAGAGTACTATTTAAGCATATTTGATACTCCCTTCCTATAACTCTTCACATTTATGATCCACCCAAGTTGTTTAAGAAAAATTGTTTATTTTGACTATTTTTGTTGGCTTTAGAGGATATGATATGTGTTTAATGAGAGTGACAAAATTGAAATATAAGAACTTGTGAGGTTATGTATAAATGAGTTTTTTTTAAGTATGAAAGATCTTATGAAATGAATAAATGTAGGAAGTACGAGAAGTAGTGTATAAATGAGTTATTATTTTTTTTTAAGTGTGAAAGATGAGTGAGGCTCTTGTGCACCCAGACACACGGGTTTAGATCCGTGCGCCCACTAAGTCAATGAATATTATATAAGGTTAAAAATAGATTTGGGTCAACTTCTTATTTGGATCAAGTTGGATCCGTGCACACGAATCTAAATCCTTGTGCCCAGGCGCACAGGAGATTTTGCCGTGAAAGATCTTTTGAAATGAATAAATGTAGAAAGTACGAAGGGTTCGAGAAAATATATCTAATTAGAAAAAGACTTGAAATTGATTTAATTGACCTCGTGGTAACCATCCTTATTTTTCAATTTAATTTTAATAGTTAGTTTTGATAGGCAAAGACTTGTACGAGACCGTCTCACGGATCTTATTTTTGTGAGACAGATCCCCCATCAACCCATATATATAAATAAAAAAAGACGTGAGAGGAGGGTTGTTAACAAGCGCATTCCTTAATTACGTGTTGTGCATCCCTTCCTATAATTAAGTAAACTAAAAATTCTCGTTCGTACGTTGCACGGAAAGACTTTTATTATATAATTATTTGTTTATTATTTTTTTGAATATTTGTTGGATTTAATGAATTCATCTAACTTTATTATTGAATTATTTGTTAATTATTTACAACTTTATTATTGAATTATTTTTTAATTATATTTGAGTTTATCTCTTTTACTGGTTCTAATGAATAGATTTTTTCTTATATGATTATTGATTAAATTATATTTTATAGTTTTTTTTAATTATCGATTTATGTTTTAGGGTTTAAGAGTCACAACATTTAGTAATATTTTTTTTCCTTTCTATTTATTGATTTTTGAGATTAGTTTTGACAACATATTTAAATTGGTATTAAATTTGGTTGAATGAGTATTTAGATAAATATTAACAATGACATTCCTCATATTCAATTTTAAATGATTAAGCATAATTAATCTTTCCAGTTTTCGTGACTATTGAATTGCTTGGATCAAAGCTGTGTTATACTACTTGTTATTTTGACGTAATTTATTTAATCAAATAAATAATTTATTCAGTATCTGAGCATCTAATGTTAAAAATTCAAAAGTTTCTTATAAGACATCTCAGAATTTTGAAATTCCAGAAAATTTTAATTTTTAAAAGATATATTGAAATATGTAAAATCTACAATATACAAACCTTCAACAAATTATTAAATTAAAATTTAAATACAAAAAGGTGGGTTGTACTACTCATGCTTCTTTGTTGAACTTCAATACTAAAATACGAAATATGATTAAATATTAAACGATTCAACTCTATTCCAACTTAAATTTTTAGATGAGTTGGTCATTTAATATAGTAACATGATTAATATGTTGCATTGTGTGCCACTCCAGTGGCCACCCTATTGAGTATTTTGAAGAGAAAAAGATCATATTACATCCATTCAATTTCACAAAATATTAAACAAATCAACTCTAGAAGAATTAATCACTTATCCAACCTCATAACAAAAATTAAATGGGCAAACACAATAGTTTGTGACCTTACATATTTAATGAACGTTGTAAGCTAAAAATAATTTAATTGACACTAAATAAGCTAACCAAGCAAAAGTTAATGAATTAAAGTATCAACATAAGTAAAATTTTAAAAGATTTAAACTCAATAATTTTTTATAACTCACTTACCATCTGCATTGTTCGTAAGCACAACAAAATTTTTTCAATAAACAGAAGGAATCTAATAACTTCAATGTGGTTTCTCATATCTAATCTAACCTAATTGCATGCACACCTCAAAAATACTTTTCATAAAAATCGTATCTTTGCAATGGCTTATTTCATGAATCATTAGAAGTCTCTCTTATAATTTCAAAATTTCACCTACCTATAACATTCTTAATGAGCCAAAAGTAAACATTTATAAGCCAAGAAATTTTGGTTTCCTTCTGCCACAATCACACCTACGTAAACACTTCGTAAATTCTATAAACTAATAATAATTTTATTGATTTGATTCGCACAAATATATCTACATTCCACAGTCATTTTACAGTAACGGTAATAATTTTATTGATCAAACAATAACTTTACAATAATACCTCGAGAGAAAACACTTGATAACAAAAAGAACATCAACATATATCGATTCATACATACATTCAATCTTAGCAACAAATAACTTAATGCATTCTATCAACTATTCCACTGTCATATGCTTATCTCCAAACCATGTCTCATTTCTTGCTCTCCACACAAAGTAAACAGTTGCAAACAATGCAAAAGTCCTCAACTTCTTAAGATTCAGAGAAACCCCCTTCCAGCCACCTCCTCTCCTTTCCCCACACCTGATAGACAAAATAACACTCAAAAAAGAAATGTTTATGTGTTTTTACTCAGCCAACACAAAACCCACATATTATATCTCTATCATTACCATACAATCTATCTTTAGTTTTTTTTATCTACCTCTAACCATATTTTGAAGCATAATTTCCTAGACACCACGTAAAATACATAAATTATGATATGACGTTTATTCAATCAATTTATCAATACTCGCGAGTCAAGATTAACAATGAAAAAATGTATTGATATTTGATCAGTTGAATGAAGACGGTATTTTACCGTAAAATAAATTAATTATATTAAATTAAGAGAGTATTTTAGAGTATGAAACTCACGTACAACGCGGGATCATTTAATTATTATTCTTATTTTTTATAATTAAATAATCTGTGTTATATAATGATGTAAAATTAATTAGAGAGATTTTTTTTAAAAGCAAGACAATTTCTTTCATCAATGTAAAATATTTGCAATAAATTATAACTTTTGACTTTTGACTTTTGACAAAGTGACATTTATGTAAAAAGTGTGTGTGTGTGTGTGTATATATATATATTTTAATTTTTTAAAATTTTTTGTCTCTTTGCGGCATATTTATATAGTTGTTAATATTTCATTTTTTCGTTGTATTTAAGTGCAATTATGATCAAAGTATGTAACTTTTAGTAATAAATCCTTAATTTTACTGTTTGTCTAAAACGAAAATCAATTATATATAAAAAAATATCAATTTATTCTTTTTTTCTATACATGATATATATATATATATATATATATATATATATATATATATATATATATATATATTCTGATTATTTATGGAAAATAAGATCAAACATTCTATAATTAATTTAAAAAAATTATTAAAATATTTTAAATAGTTGCTATATATATTTTTAAATATACGTAATATTATAAATAATATTTAAATGAATTATTATTTTTTACTCATGATTATGCAAGGTATAATATTTCTTAATTAACTATATAACAATAATTCTATTTCTATTAATTACTATTTTTAAGAAAATAATGTAATATATATAATATAAATAAAATTAATTTATATATAATATTATTTTAAAATATTCATAAATTTGTAATGAATTTATTAATTTTATTTTTTATTTAATGTTATTAGTTTCAAATTATATAAACATCTAAAGAAAATAAATTTTATAATTCATATGTCATAATTGAATAATTAAGATATATGTAAATAAATAAATATTAATATATTAAATTTAAAAAATTAACAAATATTTACAAACTCAATTTTAATGTTATTTGATATGAAATAATGATTTTACTTAAAGAACTTAAGCTTTCGATTCTATACATGAATTAGTTTTTCAACTTCTTTTTCTCTAGAGGTAAATCGATTTAAGAGTATTTGAATCGTCGATCCTCTTTCACTTGAAGAATACCTGAATCAATACTTTAGAGCTAGATCTTAAAGAATACTTAAATCGATTTTTAAAAGGTAATACTTGAATTGATTTTTTTTCCTCTTGAAGAATCGATTCTTAAGATGTAAGAATCGATCCACTTAGTCTTGAAAAATTAATTTTTAAGATGCAAATCTATTCAAGAATACTTGAATCGATTCTCTTCCTCTTGAAAAATTGATTTTTAAGAGGTAAAATAATTCAAGAATACTTGAATCATTGATTCTTAAGAAGTAAAACAATTCAAGAATACTTGAATAAGTTCTCTTCATCTTAAAGAATACTTGAATCGATTTTTTAAAGGTAGATCAAATATCCACTTGATTCGCTCTATCGAAATAAATATTTATACTTTCATAAATCAATTCTCTAGAGGAACTTGAAAAAAGCTCTTATTCCTTTTGGAGAAACGAATATTTATATTTAGAATGAATAACCAAAAAGTTTTATTTATAGGTGGCCGTGAGAGAGAATATTATATAAAGTATTCCTTTTTCCCTTTATATATATGATTTAATTTGGTATTAATTACTCCAATTTATTGCAGTAACAGATTTAGTAACTAATTAATTATACCCAAATAAATAAATAAAATATTGAAAATTAAATCATTATTAAAAATAAGAAACATATTATTTAAAAAAGGAAATATTAAATAAGGAAGTTAATTAAAAGTAAATAAATAAAATATTAAAAGATTATTAAAAAATCCAAAAAATGGAGAAAATTACACGTCACATTGAAGCGATCTGGAGACAACACGTCAGCAAGAAAATTTTCTGCTATAGTATATTTAAGATATATATATATATATATATATATATATATATAACAAAATTAAAATAAATTCAACAAAAAAGTTGAGCTCTAAAAGTTAATTAAGATTAAATAATTTAAATAGATTAGTTTAATATTAAGAAAAATAAATTATCAAAATATAAGTCTTATATAAATTAAATTGAAATATGTTAATTGATATATTAATTGAAAATTAGTATATTATTTGATAATTAATTAAATATGCTAAAATATCTTCCATATTTGATAATTTTTTATTGTTAATTAAAAAATAAGAAAATTATTATTGACATAAATATTACCCATCGGTACATTGAACGGAAAGAATTATATTACAATTATTTACTTTTATATTTAATTTTTTAATTTTAAGTATATATATATATATATATATATATATATATATATATATATATATATATATATATATATATATATATATATATATATATATATATATATATATATATATATGTTTGAATTTATGTATTTTATAAAAATTAATAATTATTTATGTATAATATATATAAATGTATTTTTTAAACATGACATAGTTTTATATTTATAAATTAAATTGCATTATTTATATGCTTATTTTTTATAACATTAAATTTGATTCGTTATTTAAGATAAATAGAGTATATATTAACTTTCTATTATTAATTATATTATTTTTTAATTTTAATTGATATATCTACTTATTTTTAAAAAAATAAATATAATCTCTCTATAAAACTCAATTACGGTTTTTAAGAAAGAGATATAGTATATACTATAATTTATATTTTATTTTTAATTGAATAACATATGGATAAAATAAAATATTATTTATTATATAAATTATAAATATTAAAATAATATTTATGGAGACGATCCTAATAAAAATAAAGTTGAAAAAAAATTAAAATAAATCACAAAATTTCAAAAATAAATTTTATATATTACTCCTAAAGATTTAATTAAAATAATATTTATAGAGACATCCTAATGGAAATATAATTGCTTTGAATCTCCAATTCTAAAAATTTTTAAATTAATTCTAGATTTAATGATTGATGCTGCAAATAAGATAAAATAAAATAAGATTAATAAGGTTAAAAAAATTATAAAAATAGATTTTATAAAATATAAAGAAAATAATAAAAACGAAGAAAAACAATAAATCATAAGATAAACGAAAAACAAAATAAAAAAAGAATGACACCTCAAAGGAGAATGATTGAATCTGAAAATAAGATAGAATAAAAATATAAAATAAAAAATAAATTAAAGTATAAAAATAGAGTTTATAAAATTATAAAGAAAACATTTTGAAATTAATTATGGATTGTCCAAATTCATCATTCCGAACATTGATGACTTTTTTTAATGTTAAAGTTGCAAATAAGATCAAATAAAAATAAAATTAATAAGATATACAAATTATAATACAAGGTTAATAGAATATGAAGAATACGCAAAAAACGAAGAAAAAATCATAAGATAAACGAAAAATAAAAAAGAAGAATGATACTTCAAATAGAATAATTGAACCTGAAAATAAGATCAAATAAAAGTATAAAAGATAAAATAAATTAAAGTATATAAATAAGGTTTATAGAATTATAAAGTTAATACAAAAATTGCAGAGAAACGAAAATAAGATAACAAAAACTAAAAAAGAAGAATGATACTTCAAATGAGAATGATTGAACCTGCAAATAAGATCAAATATGAGAATGACTGAACATAAAAATAAGATCAAATAAAAGTATAAAAGATCAAATAAATTAAAGCATATAAAAATGTTTATAGAATTATAAATAAAACAAAAAAATCGTAGAGAGAAAAAAAAGATAACAAAAAAAAAAAGAATGATACTATAGAGAATGTTTGAACCTGCACATTAGATCAAATCAAATAAAAGCAAAGCAAAAAAGATAAAACATAAAGTAGATTAGAAATAGTATGAAAGTGAAATAGAGAAGAAAAAGAAGAAGCATAAAAAAGAAAATAATCAATAAAATAAGGATTTGATTAGGATCTAAATTTATTAAAATTGAAAAGATGGAGAAAAATTGAAAATAAAAATAAAAATTAAAATTAAGTTTGTTTTTTTATATGTATATATAAATTAAGCATATATTGATTAAAAATTAGTCAAATATACAAAAAAATATATCTCATATTTACCAAATTTATATTGTAAAATAAAAAAGTAAAATTTAAATAATAAAATTCATTCTTAGTATAATTAAATTTATGAATGAAATCAAAAGTATTAATTGAATGATTAAGATTAAAATTGAATTATTTCTAAATAGAGTAAAATTGAAAAAAAAATAAAAATAAAAGTGGAATTTTAGGTTTGCTTTTATATATTTATTTATTTATTTATTTATAAATTAAAAAACCTTAATTACCTGCTGCGCATTCCTTCCTAGAATTAGTTAAATTAAAAAACAGTAGCTTCGTACCTTTTCTTTTAATTAATATATTTTTAATATAAAAATAATAACTAGGTTAATTTAATATATAATTTATTAACTTTTAATTAATTTTTAGGACAAATAAAAGGGTTAAAAGTGATACATTATTTTTTTAAAAAGTAATCATCATACATTTGAATTTAATAAACAATTCGTAGATATATAATAATAAGTGAAAACGTTTTTAATAAAGAGTGATAATCATTAAATCGATTAACTATTTAATGAATAAACAATATATTATACGACAAATAAAAAGTGATAATATTAATAATATCATGTGACACTTTATTATTAAAGAAAAAAGATAAATGTTCAATTAAATTTATTAAATTAAAAATTCGTAAAAAGGATAAAAAGTGATAAGATCTTTTAAAAAAAATAATATTTAATCAAGAAAAATGATAACACACTAGTTGAACAATTTCATGAATAATTAATAAGATAAAAGGTTATAACATTATTATATAATGTGATACCTAATTATGGAAAAGTAATTAATGTCCAATTAAATTTATGAGAAGATTACTACTAGGTACACTAAAAAATTCTTAATTACTATGAGATACAAACATACAAAAATATTATTACTAACTACATAATATATAATGATATTCCAATATTACCCTTTCAATGTGCTGCAAATAAATGTTTGTGTTCAACAAAAGTTCGTGTGCAGCAAAAGTGTGTGCAGTAAAAAAAGTGTGGTGGTCCGGCGGCGGTGGTCCGGCGATTTTTCGCGCGGCTAGCCGACGGTCCGGCGGTGGTCCCGCGACCTGCCGGCGGCGGCAGTCCGGCGATTTTTCGGCGGCCGACCGGCGGTCCGGCGGTGGTTCGGCGATGGGTGAGGGTTTAGGATTTGTGGTTTAAAAGTGTATGGGTTAAGGATTATATTTGACATTTTACTTTAATATTTTGTATGTGAGAGTAATTCTTTTAAATCAATAGCATGGGTAGTTAAAGCAAGTGGATGATTTGAAATTCGAGTTATTTCACGGAATAACACTCTTATAAATTGAGCAGTTTTGATTGAAGATTCGTTGTATCAAGCGCAAGTCAAAACTTGTGAAAATTCATTGATTGCATGCTTGATTTGTCCTAGAGAATAAGCCATGGCACCTGCAAGACCTTACTAGCCGTCTCCGCCCAATGCAAAAAAAATGCATGTTGGGTCTTTGAAACAGTTAGCTAGGATTGAGAAAGCTCTGCCCAAAGGTGTGAGTGAACGAGTCCTCACTGATCTGAGCGATTTCAATCACCGAGGGACGGGCCTTGAAGCGAAGTGGCAGTATAAGACGAAGTATAAGTGATAACCAAGAACTATTTCATTGAAAAATTAATAAAATTAATAAAAAGTGATAATATTTTTAATAATAAGTGATTTTTAATTTACTGAAAATAGTAATACTTCAATTAAACTATTTTATGAATAATTTATAAAATGAATAAAAAGTTATACTATTATTTTTAATAAATTAATACTTAATTTAATTATAAAATGTGATAATAATAAAAAATAAAAATACATACTTATTTTTAATAATTAAAATATAATAAAATAATTATTTTTAAATGATTAGATAAGGAAAGGCTGTACATATTATTCTTAATTAATTAACGGCACACCTAATGCATAATACTACCACTAACCTTCAACATATCGCCGATAAACTACGGTAATTGGTTGGGCCGCTTATTTTATATACTAATTGGGTTAATGGATAATTCGTCTCACTTCCGTGAGACAGTCTCACCCAAGACTTACCCGTTTTGATATACAATAGATAGAGTGGTAGGTCTTGCGTGAGACCGTCTCACGTGAGATCATTTTATACTTTTTAAAATAATAATTATCAGTTTTGCTATAAAACATTATCACTTTTGCTATAAAATGTTATCAATTTTCATTTATACAATAAATTGTTCATGATATAACATTATCACTTTTTATTAATTTAGTGTCACTTTTCAGTATAAAAGTTATCACTTTCTGACCGTCTCATTTAAAGTCTTATGTGAGACGGTCTCACAAGTCTTTGCCTAAATAGAGAGAGTGGAATTATTATTATTTTTTAAAAAAGAAAAAGGATAAATCGTGTTAGTGTTAAGTATTGCAAAAGAAATTATGATTATACTTATATAGAATTAAAATCAAATTCTGAATAAATTAGAATTAATGTTAAACTCTAAATAAAATTAAAATCACAATATAAGTCATTAATTAAAATTTTAATTAATAATAATTAATTAAAAAAACCAAGAATAAAAAAAAACTTAATATGCAGCTGAAAAAATGTTTAAATCAAGATCCTTTACACTCCTTAGTTTCCTTTATTTAAGGATAACATTTACTGTCGTAACTGAGATTATTTTTACAATTTTTTAAGGATAAAACCTGCGTGCTCCAGTCCGCACCGCATGTCCAGATCCGACGCTCCAGTCCGCACCGCATGTCCAGATCCGACGACGTAAAGAAGTTGTAACTTATAATATAGAGATAATTGTAAAAAAAAAAACCAAAATAGAAAGTCAAAAATTATTGACACTCGTCAAATAACTTATATAACATGCATCCCGAATGACTATTTTTGGACAAAAATACCCGTACCATATCAGAATACTATGTTGGGATTCCGACACCGATTCTGACAAAATCAGTTGTCGGATTCGGTGTCGGAACTCCGACAAGGTGAGGGTATTTCATCGAATGTCGGAATTGGTGTCGGAATCCCAATATAACATTCTGTCATGGTGGGGGTATTTTGGTCCAAAAATTGACAAATTGTATGAATGTTATATAAGTTATTTGATGGTGGCAATGATTTCTGACTTTTAAAATTGGTTTTCTCCCTATAATATATGTAAAAAGCAATAATATTTTTAAAGAAAATTGATGATATTTTTAGTAAAAAATAACAACATTTTTAAAGGAAATTGATGATATCTTTAATAAAAAATGACAATTAATTTAAAAAGTGTAAAATAATATCACCGTAAGAAGATCTCAAGCAAGACTGCCCCTTGAATAATACTCCCCCCGTTCACGCGAAAAGTCTCTATTTGATTTTTGTATGTGGATTAAGGAGTATTAATATTTTATGTGTAGTGGGTAATTGTATCAATAGTAAGTAGTGAGTTATATGCAGAAATGAGTTTAAGTAGACACGCAAAATAATAAAATGGGGATGCTTGGGGTGGATATGAGGGAGTTCTATTTTTATGGGGTATACACTAAAGTTTCCTCATGTTTTCTATGTATACACATCCAACGACATGACATACTAATCAAATGATCACATAATTTCATAACAATTCACATTTACACTTTTGTATATACAACTAAAATTAGAGAAACAGAATTTCAATCCCCTTTTCAAAGCCCAAAACAATCCAATAAACCATGTAGCTACTCTCTCTTAAAAAACCATGCACCCGTAAATCAATGTGATGGTATCATGATATGGAGTGTCTCCCATCTTTGGCGGATTTATTTCTACCCTTGGGACCCTGATGTTGGATTGTATACTAAAAGTCTAGCTTTTTGTATGAACATTATTATAACAATTTATTTGAAATGAGAATCATATGATCAAATGATTGCATCTTATAATTTATTTATATGTTCGATGCAATAGTCCACTTACTTTATACTGTAGATAATATGTTGTGCGACAACACGCAGAAGATCATATTATCGGTTTCCTTATAAAGTATAAACAGATGCTCACAACCGAGATAGACGG
This sequence comes from Pogostemon cablin, assembly GCA_023678885.1. Taxonomy (NCBI): domain Eukaryota; kingdom Viridiplantae; phylum Streptophyta; class Magnoliopsida; order Lamiales; family Lamiaceae; genus Pogostemon; species Pogostemon cablin. The sequence goes on from CM042976.1 coordinate 9,662,442, forward strand.
GGACTCTCTATCAGGATGGTTGTAGAGTGATTTGGTATTAGTTTGTCTTGACTATAAAATCACATTAGTTCACTTTGTGTATATTGAGGAGGACCACTTGAGATCGTTCGACTTGTACTGTCTATATAGAAGAACTTGATCTATGTTATATGTTTATGCTCTTAATCCCTATACAATAACCTCGACACGTAGGGCAATATGTATTTCTTTAATTCATCAATGGGTGAGATTTACATGTAATTAAATCGATAAACTCGGTGAGTTGGGAAATAGTGTTGTCTCTATGGTGTACTGTTGATTATAGAAGGAATCCGTGTCCGTTATAGGTTGATGATGTCCCCTTGAGGAGCTCATAAGGATTATTATGTAAACCCTACAAGTCCGGCATGATAATGAGGTTGATTGGTACTACTCTCGGAAGAGACATTAATTAATGGAGGTGTCAGTAACTTAATTAATTAATGGACATTACATATCTTAAACATGGGGAGACTAACGGGTAATTATGGAATTAGAACGGTAGTACAGTAATAATATTTTAGTGGTATATATTATTATTATTAGACTTAAGTATAAGCTTTGGGCTAAGCTTGAATACTTAAGCCCAATGGAGGTCCAACTCTAGTTTCTCCTCCTGGTCCCTGCTGTAGCCCATATATAATTCATCTCAGCTGTCCGGAAACCCTAATCAATTGATGATTCAAGTCTAACACTGTGAAGGGGGTTAGGAAATAGCAGATTGAGAAGATCTCGAAGATCGTCGCCCACACGACGTCGAGATTGGACTTGGGAATATAGCAGAAGACTGGAAGGTTGTTTGCCGCTGCTATCCGCCAACTTGTATAATTTTTATAAAATTTTACAGACTTCAGAATAGGATGTATGATATAATGACAGAAAGCCACGGAAGAGAAGATCGTTTTGGCATATAAATCACTCAATTCCGACATCGGATGAGAGAGTTACGCCCAAAACAGTGAGGCTGTGCATGCTGCCGACGAGAATCCATCTTCTTCAACATACCCTGATGAAAGGTAATACTTTTCTATTTTCATGCTTTCGCTGACTATTAGAAACGTATGGAACCTAATGGTTCACATTAACTAAACAATCAAACGCCAACACCTGGGTGGTGAGCCCATCAACACTTGTATTCCTCCCGAGTTTCTTTAACGCAGAGCTCATGAAAGACTTCGAGGTGCCAACGGAGGTTTTTTCGGGACACGAGCAGAAGCTGAGGGATATCTTATCCCCGTGTCCATCCCATTCATTTTCTTGAGTCTTATCTTCATTTTCAGGAGCTCGAGTTTAAGATCTTAATTATCCTTCTGCACCGTTGATTGGTCGTTAATAGTCGAGATGGCCAATTAAAATAATTTATCAAACCCAAGTGAGGAAAGTGCTAGAGTTTAAGTGATCTCAAGTTTATCGTGATTTTATAAGGACGACGGAATAGAGTGATGGATAGGTTGCAAATAAATATAATTAAACTAATGAAAGAAATAAATTATAAAATAAATGCAAGATGAATGGGTTCCGAATGATGTAAGAATGAGATTAGCAACAATCATGGCATAGATAATGAAGTATTCATGCAATTAATTCTATTCTCTCATAGATATGGCATAGAAGCGATCAATAATTCCACCTAAACTCTCTCTTGATATGGATAGGATGTAAGCTCTCAATAAGGCTCCCAAAAGCACATAGGATCGAGACCAAAGTGAACACCTCCCAATAGGTACTAATTATTCTACGAGTTCCCTAATTAGGTACTAAATCATATGCAATATTTCCTTTTAAGATACTATGAATTCACTAATGGTTTGGGTCTCCTCACCTACTCAACCAATCTCTCGATTAAGCTAATCAAATGTTCTATCAAAGGGTTCTAAATCTAAAATGATATCTCTATCTCATTTTAAATTAATGCACATGAAGTGCATGATGAATTGATTCAATGAACTATCATAAACACAAAATTGATTTCTCAATCTAATCATATACCCATGATATTTAATCACACAAATCAACCATACAAATCAAGCAATTAACATCAATGTTAGAAATAACACAAATGCCCAATTAAGATTAAAATCAAATTTCATAAAACTACATTATCCAACACCAATCATGGAGCTAATCTCATAAAGGAGATTAGCCTATCATAGTCTTAGAGAAAACAACATAGACAATTGTATCTACAAATCCCATGATCAAACTATAAAGAACTCACAAAAATTAGAATTAGAATCTCCCTTTGAAGTCCTTTGATGGAGTTCTCCTTCTTCTTCTTGCAATCTTCACTCTCCTTTGCTTCCTTGATCACTTGGACGGTGGATTTGAATGGTGGATGGATAAAGAATGGATGAAGATGATGGTGTAAAATGAAGGAAATGATGTGTGATGTGTGTGTCCAACAAAAACCCTACGAACCTGCCTCAAATGTTGAAATTGGGGGTATTTTTCCTTGGGACCTTCAAGAAGGTTGCTGATATTTTTTAATTTTTGGGACAAGCTCGACTCGAACTCAGAACTCAAGCCGAGTCGTGACACATTTTCTTAGTCAACATCAACTTCATACGGAGCTCGAGTTGAGTCTGCAACTCAACTCGTGTCTTCTTGCCGAGCTCACCTCGTGTTCTGAACTCTAGTACAGGGTGGGCGAGCATGTGATTTCTGATGTTGGCGCACGACCAATGTTATGGCCCATTTTTATGCATGACACGAGCTTCAAATCGAGCTCGACATGAGTGCTTGGACTCGATTCGAGTTGGGTTGAGTTCTGCACTCTTTCTTGTTTCAGCTCCTATCTCCATTTTTGCTCTGTTTTCACATATTTTTCATACGTTTAAGTTCATTCTCACATATTTCCATGAAAACACAAAACACAACCAAAATGCACATAAATACGGATATAATAATATGAAAATAGACATAAAAAGATACTAAAATTTAGATGAAAATAGCGACAATCAAGCGTCATCACCTCTTGAGGAATAGTTTTAAGGCCTACAGAGAACGGGCTGAGTTTAATAATCAAAGTAGCAGAGGAGTCGTTATGACTATTGTCTATCATTTCCCTGAGGCGTTGTTGCTCGTAGTACAACCTTGGACTACAGTCTGCACTGGGAAGCCTATCCATCTGAGCTGCATGAGCACAGGCTTCCCGCGATAGCTTTTGGCAGTTCATCACACTGCATATTTTTTTTCTCTCCATGTCACTAAGAGTAGGACGAGCTTATAAAACAGAACACAATATGAACACCTCATAAAAGCTCTAAGGTACTAAATAGAAATGTGCAGTGAAAAATGTAGACCTTCAAGTAAATGTCAATGGCTCTATACATTCCATCTTCTGTGACCCTGAACTGTTCTGGGATAACTTCTGCAAGGCTCGCAAACTTGAAAATGGACAGGTTATGATAAAAAGCTATCTCGGAAAGGAAATTCTCCATCAACTTGGTGATACGTTTACATCCATTGTTGATGGAGAAAATGATCTTCATCTTCATAAAACCACATTTGGTTAACATCCATTTTGGATTCCAAAAAGTTGATCAAGATCCGTTGAACAGTATCAGCATCAAACAATGTATCTCCAGTGAATGAATAAGAAGGAATCAACAGATCATCCAACATGGCTTGCACAAGCTGTGATGCCATCCTCTTCTCCAAATCGAGCTGACAAACAATCGTGGTTTCTAGAAACATCGTAGCTTGAAGAAGCATAGACAAAAAGCTCATAGACATGGCATTCTTCTCTCGAAGTAGAATTACTCACTATGTGTTGGGCCCATTGGGCCTGTTGGCCCAAATTTCTGGTCTTCACTTCTCCAAGTATTGGACCAGTTTTAATTGATTAGAACTTGGCCCATATCATTACATCTTTCCCCATTTAAGCCACCATTTTGTGAACCCTTACGGGTGGAGCGTGAATTCTATTCTCAGTGAATAGAAGAAGGAATCTGAGCACCTTCTTGCTGCCCTTAGTTCCGACCACGACACCAGAGTTTCGATGATGATGACGATCGCCTCCACCTAATAGTGGTATTAGAGCGGGTAGATCGTCCATCGTCCTTCATTCGCCGTCTGTCGGTGGTAGGTTCCCTCAGTCGTACGTTGGCTAGGGTTCTCTTTTTTCCGACACTAGAATTTCTTCCCATTTTGGTGCTAGGGTTCACGTAGTTTGAACTTGACCGTGCTGAGTTTCGTAGGTTTTGTAGTGCTGTGGTTCTCGTCGGTGGTCAGATCAGTCGTCGGTAGCCGCCGCTGTACAGTCATGGAAGTAGGAAGACTCATCCTCCATTCTGTCGTTGTACATGATCGTTGAAGGTTTTCAGGTAAGGTTCCCGGTGAGTGGAGGTGCGGAATCGGGTATGTCCACCGCTATCTGCCGCCGCCGCTGTTCGTCCGCTTCGTGTTGGGTTGAGGAACTTTGGATAAAGAAACAGCTGTTTGTGCGCCTCGTGCTGCTTACATCAACACAGTGGGTGGAGGAACTTGGTAACAGGGAAGATTCGTTCTATCCGAAAAATTTCAATTTATTTTGTTGTTATTTCGAACCTGTTTTTTCAAACTCCCAACCACTGTTTTGTCTCACTTTGTGTGTAGGGTTCAAGTGTGGTAGCGGGCAGGGTACGACTCTAAGGTAGGAGTTGCTCGTCCGGTTGCTGCTTGAACAAGGCTTTGATGGAAGCTGGTGGCTCGTAGAGGTGGTACGGTGTACTCACCCGAGGCACCACTTTGGTGATATTGCTTAAACTCCTTTTTTGTGTGATGTCCTGAGGCGATTGGTCCTTCTTTGTGATGCTTTGAGGTGGCTGGTCCTCTCGATATATGTTTGTGATTTCTGTGCTATAGAATTATGAATTTTTTTATTTGTGGCCTGGACTGGTCCATTTCCGTGGTATCTCTAGTTTTTTATTTGCTTGAAATTTCTCGTGGGTTCTCTATCTGTGTGATATTTTACTCTTGGTTTGCTTTCGCTGCTAATCTGTTTTTTTGGAATTTTATGCTTTTTTTCTTTCTTTGCATGTGAATTGAGTAAGTTTCCAGGCCCTATATGTGATTGTGTTATTTCTTGATTCTGTGTGAGTCGATTCACTCAACTTTAAGCACTAATATCTGGAAACATAGATGAAGTATGGAAGGGTGTTCAAAGCTGTGAATGATTCTTATGATTTAGATATATATTTTTATAAATTATTTGGTGCCTTTTAATTTTTGTGTGTGTTTTAATTAGCTAATTAATTCTACATGTGATTAGGAAATATATTTTCTTATCTTGTTTCACTTTGAATCTATGTGCTTCTTTGTGAATTTGTGTTTTCTTTGTATGAAAACTTGTAGAAATGTGTTTTCTTATTGTGCATGTTTTGTACGTCAAACTTGATATATTATAGGTTGCTTCTAATGAGGTGGAGCATTTGCATATGTGTTATATTTATGCTTTTCTGTCTTGTTTACATGCTTATTTGTTTTTCTTAGTGAGGTAGAACATGTTTTGTGTGAATCTAAATGTTTGTGTAATGTTTGATTGTTAATTATTATGTGTGCTTCTATGCGAAGTGTCTGTGTAACTTTTAAATGTTATAGCTTGTGTTTGTTTGTGATTAGACTATGTGTCTAGTGAATTTTGTATTCCTTTCTTGGTGATAAATGTTATGAATTGTGTATTCATGATCTTTGTGATATTTTGTTAGCTTTGTGCTTAGTTTATTGTTTTCTATGTGAATTGTTGTGTGTCGTCAGAACTGTGAGTTCTAATCTTGGTGATTATAATTTTAGACTGTGTGTCCGTTATCTTTACTCCATGCTTAGATATGTGTATCTTCGTGATACTCTTGACTTAGTGTCAATTCTTTCGACTTACTTTGTGTTTGTCAATTTTCTGGATCTTGCTTTTAACTTTGTGTTTTTAATTTTTGCAGGTTTTGAAAAAAGGTGCGATGATGAATTCCTACATAGATGAACATGATTTGGGGCAGTGTGGAGATTTGTTGGGCCCATTGGGCATGTTGGCCTAAATTATTGGTCTTCACTTCTCTAAGTATTAGGCCAGTTTTAATTGATTAAAACTTGGCTCATATCCTTACATCTTCCCCCATTTAAGCCACCATTTCATGAACCCTTACGGGTGGAGCGTGAATTCTATTCTCAGTGAATAGAAAAAGGAATCTGAGCACCTCTCCGTTGCCCTTAGTTCAGACCACGACACCGGAGTTCCGACGACAATGACAACTGCCTCCACCTAACACTATGGTCTCCAACACAACCCTTTTTTTAGTGCTCTTTCCTCGGGATAATCTTTGTCCTACCCAGGGCTGGCCCTGGGCATAGGCAGGAAGGGCGACCGCCCAAGCCCCCAAATCTTAGGGTCCCCCAATTCTTACCCGTATAATACAGTCTATTGTAATAATTTTCTTTTTCTTTTATTGTGATCTCTTTATTTTCTAATTCTTTCCCTATATTTTGATCGTAGTAATCTCTCACTAATTTATCTCTTATTTAATTAAACTTTTTTTATATTTTGATCGTGTAATCTCTCACTAAGCTACCTCTTATTTAATTAAACTTTAATAATTTGATCTCTTTCTTTTTTTAATTATTTTTTAATTCAATTCTAACTATTGTGATCTCTTTCTTTTCTAATTCTTTCTTTATATTTTAATTGTAGTATTTATTTCACTAATCTATCTCTTATTTAATTAGATTTTGATCGTTTAATCTCTTTCTTTTTTCTTTAGTTGTTTTTTTATTCAATGCTAACTGTTGTGATATATTTATTTTCAAATTCATTTTCTAATTATTTCTGTTGTGATCTCTTTTTTTATATAATTCTTTCGATCTCTTTTTTTTATATAATTCTTTCTTTATATTTTGATCATAGTACATTTCTCACTATTCTCCCTCTTAATTCTAATTCTAATGTGCTTATTCCATCTGTCTCCTAAGTGATCTTACCTCCTAATTCTTAATTCTTAATTCTAATTCTAATGTGCTTATTCCATCTGCCTCCTAGGTGATCTACCTCCTAATTCTAATTCTAATGTGCTTATTCCATATGTCTCCTAATTTATTTAATGATTTCTTTTTATTTATCTACCTCTTGATTCCATTTATTAACTTTCGTTATTTAAATGGGGTTTTAGTTTGTATGAAAATGAAAATAATTTAGAGAAGAAAATTTTCAAAATAACTAAAAAAATAATGAACTTGAAAAATACAAAAATATTTAGAGAATATAGATCATACAATAATACACTATCATAGAGTTTGAGATAATATTTTATAATAAAACATTAAAACTAGAGATATATAGATGTAAATCATACTAAAGAGTATCTCAAGTTTTCTAAAAATAAATTTTATAAATATTTTTATTAAATATATTATACTAAAAAATTACAAAATATTTATTAATATTATTTTTTAAATAGGGCTCCCTTTGTTAATTTCGCTCAGGACCCCGAAATCTCAGGGCAAGCCCTGATCCTACCCTTTCCAAATATGCCCTGAAACCAACCAACCAACCACAAGGAGTTAGTTCATATGATCAAGAATTAAATAACCATACACCACGAACCTTACCAAACCCTGGAGAGTCAAAATCAGGCCTAGAGCACACTGCTTGATTCCCCTAGCCATCATGGCAATGAGGGCCCTTTGAAAGAGATCACTTGAAGAATGGTTAAGTCCTCAACCCACCAATCAACAACGGGCTTTGAATTGGAGGGAACCAACTCGGAGTCGAGCCTCCTCGGAAAAGCAAATCGGGTATCTTTACAAGCAATAAAGGGTATAGTATCAATGCATCTGCTCACAAGTTTGATCTTTTCTGCAATGGGAAGAAGCTTCTCTGTAGAATGTAGAACAGATACTGCAACTGCAAGTGTCTTCAAAGCTACTTCATTGCGTATGATTCAGTTCTTCCCATCAAGTTTTCGACATCATAATCCTCTGTCATCTCCAGATACTCATTTGCACATCTCAGCATGGCTATGTTTTTTGTACTAATCTCAAAGTTTATGCAGTAGCAGAACATGGCTGCAAGCTCGAACGCCTCCGGTCCACAGGGGATATCAGGGATTTCAATGGTGGAGACGTCAGCATTACAGGGATTTGAAACCACAATCCTTATGTATCCACATTTTGAGACTAATTGAAACTGTAACATTCTGAATTTTTTATAAAAATATTTTTTATATAAAAATAGGATGTTAATTAATTTAAAATAGGAAATTAGAGCACATAAACAAATAAGATGAACTTCATAACTGATAGTAGAGTACTAAAAAATAATTCATGGTGAAAGCATAATGTTTTGCATCTAGTTAAATAGAGGAACATGTGTTCATAATGCATAAAACTTAAAATGGAATTCATAGCAATTGAAGTGTGAATGCCCAAGACAATTACACCTCCGCTCAAGCCTTGCCTCAACCTTTATAATCTAAAAATTTAAGTGTTTGAGGTGAGCATTCTAACTTGCTCAGTGGGAATGTTGAGAGTTAAAATAAGCGTGTTTTAGTGTCCAATTTAATACCTTTTTGATAAGAATTGTAGTCATATATTAGCACAAATGTCTTATATTCAATATATGTGAGAAAAAGGTACGTTTGAGGTGTTTTGTTGTGTTTTACTTGGAAAAATGATCAAAAGTGCCAAGTTGGAGAAAAGGTACAATTTGTGCAATGATGCTGAAAAATGCACGTCCAACTTGTATAATTTTTATATGTTAGTGTGGAGCTTTGAATTGGAATTGTGATATATGATTGGAAATCCACAGAAGAGAGGGTCGTTTTGACGTAAAGAACACCCCAATCGGATTCCAAACGAGAAAGTTATGATCAAAGAGGTGACGTCGCGCAAGCTGTGCCAAACAGAACGGTTGTGCAACGTTTTATAACTTGTTATACACTTAAATGTTGGAGTTTCTTTGAATTCTTTATATGGATAGAAATCTAAGGAAAAGAGGATCGCATGAGCGCAAAAATTACTTAAATCGGAGTTTGGATGTGAGAGTTATGTACAAAATGGTGAGACTGCGCAAACTTGTTTGACCAAGGAGATCCGTTCGACCAGAATCTGCATGGTCGAAAGGAAGAGGTCAAGTTGAACAGAATGTGTTCTGACTTACAGAAAGGTTGTTTGACCACCGTTCGACCAGGAGGTCTTGTTCGACCAAAATTGGTCTGGTCAAACGGCTAATTTTGATGGGATTTACACCTTCAGTGTGTGTATTTTCGTATTTTCCAAGAAAAAGTCCATCCAAGGTCCATAAGGAGAGCTCAAAAGTATAAAAGGGGATGTAGATCACATTATTAATGAATTAGATTGAATTGGATTGGAGAGAAGACAACACAATCATCCTACACCTCACAAGGGGGAATCACCCCCCAACCATCATCCACATCCTTCCCTCCATCCATCTATCACTTTGAAGATTCATCTGTGGAATCAAGAGGAGAACCAAGAGGAGGATTCAAGACGGAGAAGGACGCGATGACTCCCGCATCTAGAGTTTTATTCATTTCCTAATTTATCTTGTATTTTCCAGACATATGGGTAAGATCTATCCAACCCCATGATTGATCTTCGCAACATCATATGCTAGAACTGTTTTTGTAGATCTAGGGTTTATGAAGGTTTTATGAATTAATAAAACTCTCTTGTGCGTCCTCCGTTTGTGGATTTATTTTATATATGATTATACTTTCTTAATCCATATTCACGGTCATTTTGTGCATCTTCAATTGGTATATAGAGTTTGAATATATATCTTGGTTGTAAATTGAGTGCGTTCACCGCTGAATAGGATTCCATGTTATGATTCTAAGTGAGGGGACTCCGAAGCTTCATTAGAACTATCATATATGAATGTTTATTAATTGAATTAAATTCAGGTTAATAAGCAGGATAAAGAGGGTAATTTTATAGTACCTATAAAGGGAGATCATATCTGGTTAGATTCCAGACGTGGGAAATAATTGATACTGATAGTACCTAGAAAGAGGGTGAAATAATGTCTCTTGCTCCAAGGTTATACACACGTGTTACACACATATTTACTTGTGTCTACAGAGTAGATTTGCATGGTTTAGTGATGCGTCCATAGTTCACAAGGCAGAGTCGACCTGCACTTGAAAAGGAAGTTAAATAGTAAAACTGGATTACCCTAGAGCTACCTATTCTCCTACTTGATCAACTTTCATATTATTGGAGTGCTATTTTATTTTATTTATTATTTTAATTTATTTTTTAGTAGTTTATAACAAATTCACAACTTTATTGCCAACTTGTCTTGATTAATTAGCTTATAATTAAATTGATAATATTCCATCCTTTGGGTTTGATAATTCACTTGGTCGCTTGCTTAAGCTGCAACTGATATCCTTAATACTTGGGCATTAATTTTGCGTATAAAGAAAACACGCATCAGGGAACAATATATATAATCAAATATAAATAATGACATGCATCGACATCATGAATTCATCAACTTGGCATAAAAATAGTTTTAAGTCTCTTACTCTATCGATAATATCACAAAATAATTTAAAAAATTTACTTAGATGTAGTGAAAATAAGGAGAAAAAAATCACCTAGAAGGAGTGTATATTTATGCTTAAAAAAGAAAATCTCAATTTAAAGATTTTTGGAAACTTCCCTAAACACTACATTTTTTACATGTATTATCAATATCTTTCTTATCACAATGCATTATATTCAAACATTTCCTAATTGCAACTTTAATTTGGTGTTTACTTACTTTTCACGGAAGGGAATATATGACAAATAAATCATCTTTTATTTGAATTTTACTCGACCCCTATATTGTATAGAAGGGAATATAAGACAACTATTTACTTTTTTTTTTTATTTTGATGTATTTATATTAATTATATAAAAAAATTTATCAATGTATTTTTATTTGAATTTTTATATTTTGAAGTTATACTTTTACTTTTTTACACATTTTTTTTGTTTGAACATCACACAATGTTCCTAAATTATTTAGATACCCTATTTATATATAGGTATCTGTAGCTGTATTCATTTAAATATTCACCACTTGTATACGTATTTATTACATTTAAATACTCATTACAATATTAATATATGTCTCAAACCCCGCTTATCAATACATGCAAGTTACCCATAATTATTTAATACAAATTTATTTTTATTGATTAAATTAATATTTTAAATAAGATTATGTTATCACTAATTAAATTTAAAATAAATATAATGTAATACTTTTAAATAAATATAATAAAAAATTATACCTTTTTAATTAAATATATAAAAAATATTTTATTATGTATAACTTATACAATACAGTAAGTATTAAAAAATTTACATTATACACGTATAAACGGGTACCTGCAAACACCCCATGCATATATTTGTATCTATCCTAAATCATATTTGGATAATTTTTTTAACTATTTGTATTTGTATTGGCTAAAATTTTGTGCCCTCAGGGCACCGTGCGCCCAGATACATTTTAATGTTAAATTTATACCATTTAACATCAAGACATGTATCCTTTATTTCCTTAAAAAAGATTTTTTTAATAAAAGTGTATACCCTTATTAATTAAAGTGTATACCTTTTAGAACAAAATGTTGTACCCTTACACACTTTGTGCACCTGTAGACATAAGAGACCAACTCATTTGTATTTGTCTCAAACTCGTTTAAAACAACTAATATTCATACAATTTTCAATAGGCTTGGAGTAAAACAGGTATCAGGAAATAGGGTAGGTCTTGCGTGAGACTGTCTCACGTGAGACCATTTTTCACTTTTTAAAATTGTTATTACTTTTTCTATAATACGTTATCGTTTTCGTTATAAAATGTTATCACTTTTCTTTTATACTCTAAATTGTTCATGAAATAATGTTATCACTTTTCATTAATTTAATATCACTTTTCAATATGAAAGTTATCACTTTCTGACTGTCTCACATAAGCCCTTACGTGAGACGGTCTAACACAAGTTTTTGTCCAGAAAAATATACTTATTAGAGATAACCAATATCGGTGTTAGGGGTACCTGTATCCCATATTCATTTAAATGTCCACCATCCGTACTGTACCCGTATCAGTCCCATTTTTTAAAATCATTATGACATATGTATTTATCTCAAATCCGTTTATCAATACCCGTAAATTATAAATACCTATTAATACCAATTTATTTACATATATTTATATTTTTTATTGATTAAATTAATATTTGAAATAAATAATAATAATGCTATTAAATACTCCCTCTGTCCCATTTCAATGTTTACGTTTGCTTTTTGCACGTTGATTAAGGAGTATAATATTTTAATAGATAGTGGGTAAAAAATATAATATTTAATGTAAAGTTGGTATGTGTATTAGTATTGGATGTGGGTCTCATAGTGATATATTAATTGTTTATCCCATATACTATAAAAAGGAAAATGTAAAGATTGAAATGAGACGCCCAAAATAAAAAAAAATGTAAAGATTGAAATGAGATGGAGGAAGTATAAAATAAATATATGTTAATAAGTTATATTTAAACTTAAAAAATTATTATGAAATTAGCTGTTTAAAAAATGTTAACAATTGAGTTATAACTTTTGAGTAAATTGTTTTGCTCCGTGAAAAATAATAATTAATCTCTATAAAATTTAACTTTTTTTTTATGTACGAGTATTCAATAAAGAGTTGATATTCAGTGCATCTGTATATGCATAAATTTTCATTCAATACTATATATTATATGTTTTTTAATAATTGTATAGTTTTTTTACATTTAGTTTTTCATTAAAAACTAACAGAAAATTCGCTAGCAAATTATATACATTTTTATTCACTAGTCTAAAACACGTGCTCCACACGTTACAAATATGTTTATAGTGAGTAGGAAAAAAATGTATAAATTAATTTTTTAATTTTTTAAATTTTATAATTTAATATCTAATATAATTTAATATTGTGAATAGTAAGTTATGTATTCAACGACTTCAGTGATGGATACATTAACTTAAATTAAATAAAGTTATTACCAAGTACTCATATTTTATAATTTATAGAGTGAGGCTTACGTGCACCCGGGTACACCGTGTGCCTTTATAATTTAGTATTATGGGTAATAGTACATTTTTTATTCTAAAGGGTATACACTTTAATTAGTAAGGGTACACCATTTTGTTCTAAAAGGTATACACTATTTATTAATATTTTTATTTTTCTTCAGAAAATAAAGGGTATACATTTTTATATTAAAGGGTATACAATTTAACACAAAATTCTAAAGGTGTACGGAGTGTGCTCTGTGCACCCTGGTGCACACAAGTTTTTGCCTAATTTATATGGAAGGAGGTTATCATGATATGATGTAGTTGAATACACAAATAGTTTTGTTAGAGTGGCTTACATATGAAGTTCTTTGTAATTATAATTATTTTCTAAGAATCAATAAATTAAACATTATACATTCCTCATTAATAATAAAAGAAAAAAACTTTAAAAATTATAATAGTGTATATATTAGTACATCACAAAAGTTAAATAGTTCATTTAGAGCACAATATTTTTATAATAGTGAAGTAATGTGCCATGTAACTTACAAGGAGTATAGAAGTTCAAGAAACTAAATAACAAATTATGAACTACAAACCTAAACAAATTTCACCACATTTGTGGGTGTAATATTCACATCATTCTCAGTAATAGCCTGTTCATCTCCATATCTTCATGCATGGCAACCAGAAGTCCATCTGCATTTCATCTTCTTCCCGTTTACTTTCAATTTTCGTAGAGTTTTAAGAACTTCCATCATGATTATCTCATAGAGAATTGCTCGAGACCGTCAAAAGCCAAGTAAACAGAAATAAAAGAATTACCTTATAAAGAATAGTTTATATTTGAAGGGGAGATAATAATATGATAGGAAATGAGAATGATAACCCACAATGCTCGTCTCAATTGTTTTTTCACAAGAACAGGGGTTCTGAATGAAAGCTATCCTAGATCAAACCAATTGTGTTAGATGCTCTAAGCTATTCACTCTGCCAAAATATATGTAAAAGATGCCTACCTTGTTTCATTTTTTTAATATTAGAAATGTCACATTTTGCATGAGAACATTCATCTAGTGAGTTTTGTAGCTAGTATTGCTTCAAAAATATAGCTAAGAACAGATTATAGAATTTTGGTAATGATAAATAAATCAATTCATACAGAGAAAAATAAACAAATAAATTAAAGAAACATTTAAACTGAAGTCTCTCTTTACAAATTTAAATTAGTAGTTAGTTGCATGTGAAGGCAAAACTCCAACTACTCAGAAATAGAAAGAATTCGTACCTTCCTAACACAATTTGAGATCTAATGGTAGTGGCGGTCAAATTGCTCCACACATTATTTACATACTGCACAATTCTTGGAGCGAACGGTTCTTATTATCTAGAAGACACATATAGTATTAGTCAAAACCAAAGTATCAAAATAATGACGTAGAAACTAAACATTACAAAAATCATCACAACAAAGAGGTAACAATACAATCATGCTCAGCAGAACATCAAAACTAGACTATATTTATCTCATCTCAAGTCTCATCAATATATCAAAAGCAACAAATTACCTGGAGTTCCAAAAAAACGCTGGCCACAGCGGACGCTTCAGTATCACTTGGATTCACACAATTATACGCACTTTCCTATAGATTTTTGATTTGCAGAAGCATTTGAGGTTAGTCAAAACTTGTAAATGCAAAATAGTTGAGATTAAAGATGACACAGTCAAGAAGTTTAAAAATGGTAAAACAAAATGAATCCAAAATATAGATGGTGTAGCCCCTTGCGTTGCTTCATCATAACATTTTATGGGTTGCTATTGCATCTAGAAACCCACTCATCATTTTAGCTCTCACATGGATAATGTAATTAAGAGGAGAAATTAAATACGAATGGATGCTAAGAATTGGAATGAATTTTCTTGCAATTCATGAATTTCATTGAAATGTCACAAGTAAATATTTTATTTTATTATTAAAAGAATGTGCATGGAAGTTCAACACTATATCCTTGAATTCTAAGAGGGTACACTAAATTAAGTAATTAATAGGATATAACTTCAACAAATTATAGTTGAATTTTAAGAGGTTACACTAAATTAAGTAATTAATAGGATATAACTTCAACACATTCAAGAATTTCAAGAAATTAGCTAGCAATTAATAGAATATAAATTATTTTGTTTTTATTAATTATTTATTATAAATTAAGGGTAAACATGTATTTAAGAAATATAAGTAAATGTTTCACAAACTCAAGCCACTTTTAATATACTATGATATGATTATGATTAATGTATATGTTTTTATTCATAATTTTATAAATTTTAGGAAGTAAATGTACAGTGTACCGGATATACAGAATAATTAACCATCAATAAATTATGGGTAATTCTAGGGTGAACCGGTTCACCCCTAAGTTAATAGTTTTAGTGTAGGGTATATTACTAATTACTTAAATTAAAATGTTAGTTATTGACTAGAATTTAAGGGTGAGGATTGATATTTTTTTAAATCTAATGGATTAGATCTTACAGGTGCACCAGGTGCACCCTAGTAAAACTCATTAATTATACTTCATTCATCCCAAAGAGAAGTTTACAGTTACTGTAGATACGAAATTTAAGAAAAAGTTCTTTTTTGCTTTACTTTTAGGGGTAGTTTGGTATTTTTAGATGATAAATAAATTATAAAGTAAGTTATGTGAGTTATAAAGAGTGGAAATTTTGAAATTAAAGTATGTTGTGAGGTTATTTATTTGTGTGTATTTTCTTATTTGGGGGTGTGAACTTGTTTGTGGGACGGACAAAAATAGAAAGTGTGAATTTGTTTATTGATTAGTCATTTTGTAGTAGGGATAACCAATTAAAATAATTTATCGAACCACAAGGAGGTAGGTACTAGTGCTTAAGCGATCTCACATTTCTTGTAATTTTATAGAGACGAATCATTAATGGTTTGGATGTTTAAACAAGTAAATAACAATAACCAAAGCAAGTAGGCAATGAATAGCAACAAGATAGATGGATGAAAAGTGATTTTCCAAATTTAGTAAAAGTGAGATTAACAACAATTAAGAAGTGAAAATCCTAGGATAAATGCATCAAATTCATATGATCATGGGTTTAGACTAAGGGTCAACACTAAATTCACCTAAACTCCCTCTCAAGATGAATAGGATATAGAATCAAGCTTAATGGATTGGTTCTCACTCAAACAATTCCAACTAGGTACTAAGCTTGAGGTGAGAGTCCCTTCACATGATTAATCAACCTCTCGATCAAAGCAATAACATGTTCTATCAAAGGGTTCTAAACTCTAAATGATTTCTCAATCTCTTTACAATTTATAATGCACATGAAGTGTTTGATGAAATGATTCACTTAATTATCCTAAACATATAATTGATTTCTCAATCTAATCATATATCTAGAACAACTAAACACACAAATCAACAAAACAAATCAAGCAATTAATAATCAATGATAGAAAATCAATTAACACAATCAATATATGAATTTAAATACACAAATCCCAAAATTATCCAATAACTCTCACGTTGCTAATCTCACAAGGGAGATTAGCCTACCATATTCATAAAGAAATAAACATAGACAATTAAATCCTTACAAATCATGATAAACTATGAGGTTTAATACAAAGATTGAATGGAAACTCCCTTGATCTATCTTCAATGGTGATCTCCTTCCCTTCTTTGAACTTTCCTCTCTTCCTTGATCATTTTCCTTCACTTGGATGTAGAAATTGATGGTGGGATGATGGTAGATCCAAAGGATGAAAAATGGATGAAGATGATGGTGTGGAATGGAAGAAATGATGTGTGAGGTGTGTGTGTAGGGTTCAAAAACTGAATCTCCTTCAGATGTTGAATAAATGGGTATTTATACCCTGTGGGAAGCTTCTAGAAGTTTCTGGAAATTTTCTGATCCCAACACCTACACGGCTCGTGTGCAGCACACGGCCACAGGAGTGGCCGTGTTGTGTCTTCTGATGCTCGCACACGGCTCTTCTAGACAGGGCCGTGTTTGGTACACGGCCCGTGTTACTGCACACGGCCCGTGTTCTGCATACGGTCACAAGGGTGGCCGTGTAGGGTCTTCTGATGACGGAGCACGGCCAATTCTGACAGGGCTGTGTTCTGTACATGGCCCATGTACTTGCTGCCCTGTTTCCTTCACTGTTTTAGCTCGTTCTCCCTCGTTTCAACTCTGAATTGAGATCCACTTTTTCCTACGTCTTCCTTATCATGTCTAGCATCCATTAAAAATACATTTCAATAAAAACACCAAACACAACCAAAGTACACCTAAATACAGATAAAATACTACGAAAACAGACATAAAAAGACACTAAAATCTAGGTGAAAATATCGCTCATCACACCCTCAAAATTAAAGTGTTGTGCGTCTCCGCAAAATGAAAATGATAAACCAAGGGGTGAGATTTTCACGTAGGAAAAGACTAAACGAACATAAGTAATAACACATCGATAGCCATAAGAATCACAATTTATGCTAAGTCATCCTACAACATTAAACTCATGACATAAGAAATTAACTAGTTCAATCATAAGAGAATAAAGTATAAATATAGTCCCTTTTTAGTCCAAGCCTCACATAGGTTATTAATTTCACTCAACACTCTTTAAAGTAAGGTAACAACACACATCAATCGATTGGCTTGATTCACTATAAGCTTGCTCGTGGACTACATTCATAAACCACCAAAGTTTCCATTAGTGATCAAAAAGGTCTTTAATTAGAATGTAATGATAGGCTCTTTGGTAGGGTAGGAAGAATATGGATACAAGTGACTAATCAAGTGTAAGTAATCGAAGAAGTAGCTACTTTCTTCCATTCTTTAACTTATCTTTCTTCCTTTCTCAACTTTGGTAATCACTAGCATTAATCATCAACTTTCCTTAGATTGAGCTTCTTTTGATTCATGCTTCCTTCTTTAGACTTTTAAGTACTTAAGCATATTGTTGGTACTTTGCTCTTTTACTTATTTTATGGTTGCATGTCCATTCTTTGCTTTTGCTCTTTTCATCCTTTTTTCTTACTTGTTTACCATTTTCTTTCTTCGTTTTGCTTTCTCATCAAAACTTTCTAGCTACCATCTCCTCAATCACTCACACAAAAGGTATATATATAAGGCTCATGTGGGAAATCAAGGCTTGTAATGTGCTAAATTCACAAGAAATAGACTTATAGGCTCAAGGTGGTTGACTAGGGATGATGCTTAAGATATGAAAATATTTGGCAATGACTATACATGACAAGGATAGCCTTAAATCATATCACTAATCTCCACTAATCGGGCTCGTTCCTATAGTCCTTGAGCAAGTTCTAGTTTATCAAACACAACCTATTCACTCATGAAGAAAAACCATGTATGCACGGCTGAGGCTCAAATTCTCACAAGCTTGTGCTCGGACCTTAAGAAACTTATTACACCACATTCATCTCAAAATTGAACAAGTTAAGTAAAACATGTCATAATTCGAAAGTGTAGATATTTTTAATCATAACTTGTCATCACTTACTACCACAACATATCATCACTCACATTAAAAAATGACTCACAACATCCCAAAAACAAACCACCAAAAAAATCCTTAAACAAGAATAAGAAAACACACAAACATAAAATAAAGACACAACAAACAAGAAACACACAAAAACACATAACAAGCAAAAACAAAAATCACCTATCAATAGACAATGAAACACACATTCATATCATCCATAACAATTAAGCTTACAAACATCCCAACCTTTGATTGAAAAGGAAATCCAAAATTACGAAAGTAAACCTCCCAAAACATAACAAATGAAGTAGTATGCTAACCATATCAATCCAAATCAAATCAAATTATGCTAAACACACAGAAGTGGTAGGGTATAGAATAAACTCCCTCAAAAGGCATTTGGTAGTAGAAGTTGTTAGCTCCGAGCTCAATTCGTGCTTCCGATACCCCTCATAAATGCTCAACAAGACCATTAGCTCAACAATTTCATTAAAAATATGGATATCATGCACTTCAATCACCACCAATCAAATCAAAATCCAACCAAACTCATGAGAAAATTTTAAAATTGACCCAATTTTACAAGAATCACACTCAAGTGGTGAGTCACACCACACACTCTCCCCACAAACTTAAATCGAAACAAGTTGAGACTTAAGTTTGCAAAAAGTGGTGGGACTTACCCTTGTAGTTTCCATTGATGATTTTCTTGTGGAGAAGTAAACGCATCCAACGACTTGAGCTATGTCCACCACGCACTAGCCCCCCAAACTTAACTCGAGACAAGAGTCGAGAATTAAGTTTGCAACAAGTGGTGAACATGTCTATTCTAATCCATGAAGCACTTCTATTTTCTTCAATGTGCATTTTCTCACAAGCACAATCCACGTACAATACCAAACAACAAAACAAACAAAACACAAAAAGAATGGGTTGCCTCCCATCTAACGCTAAGTTAAACGTCTTCAAGCCGGATGGAATTTTCACGCTCATTAGACCAAATGTTGGTCCACCACACTTTCTCCTCGCATCCTCACTTTAAATATTTGTTTTGCCCTCTTCTTGTCAACAAGCTCAACTTCACCATTCTTGCTCACGAGCATCAAATCATCATCAAGGAGAGCTTCTAGTGGACTTCCTCTTTCTCCTTTATCATGCTTTCACTCAAGCTCCGATGCTTTCATCCTATTAACATCACAAGAAGACAAGTTAGTATTTGAAATTTTCATATAGTCATGAAGAAATGAATTTAAATTGTCAAAGAGAATAGAGTCATGATCCATGAAATCATCTGGAGGTTTCAAATGAGACTTGGCTCCTTTTTCCTTATTGCACAAGAATGTGACATTTTTTTCTTTTGAGCTCAAGGATAACTCTTCTTTGCCAACATCAATTTTCGCTCTTCCCATAGCTAGAAATGGCATTCCCAAAATAAGTGGAATTCGAGGGTCCGCCTTCACTTCTAACACTATGAAGTCGACAGGGAAAGCTAGTCCTTTCACTTTCACCTCCACGTCTTCAACAATCCCTAGTGGCTTCACAACTTCTCCATTTACTATTCAAGACGGATAGCAGTAGGCTTTAGCTCTCCAATTTCAAGGTCTTTGAAAGTGGCATGAGACATCACGTTGACGCTTGCCCCCAAGTCACACAATGCATCAAGGGTACCCTTCCCTCTAAAATCATAAGGGATTATGAACTTCCCCAGATCACCAACTTTTGTAGGTCCCCCTTTTTGCATTGATCCACTTGTTTTGGGTTACTCTTCTTTCCTTTTTTCCTCATACTTCATCTTGAGAGATTTGACATGCTCTTCAAACTCCTTTTTTTTCTCCTCCTTTACAAACATTTGTGGATATGGAATAGAGAATTGAGTGATCGGGATACCCCAATAGTCACGTTTGTACTCCTCTTCTTTCTTTTTCTCCTCCACTTTCTTTTCCTTTTGCACCCTCTTCCACTTAGGTATCCATTTAGGCCTTTGCTCTTCTTTCATTTCTCCAACAACCTTGCTTTCCACCAACCCTTCTTCAACCTTTCGTTCCTCATCCGTATCAACAAACAAATATTGAGCTTTCGGATTCACCTCGGTTGTGGCCGGAAACTTTCCTTTTTGTTGAGTGCTCAAGGAACTTGCAATTTGTCGAACATTATACTCTAAAGCTTTAAACCTCTTTTCATTTACTTCTTCGGCTTTTTTCAATGCTTCATCTCGAGCTTGGTCCGATGTTTCTCGAGCTTTGTTTGATGCCAACAATTATTCAAGTAGCTCATCAATCGATGCTCTTCCTTCGTTGTTCGGTGCCTTTGCCCCCGGTTGATATCCTGAAGGATACGCAACTGCATTGCTTGGATTAGAGTAGGAGAAGTTCCCTTGCCTTTGTTGTTATGGATATGAGCTTCCACTACCTTGACTATTAATGCCTCCTTACCTTGGTGGATTGGATAGTTCCATTGACTTTGGTTGAGATTACCTTAGTAATTGTTTTGATAATTCCCTTGGTAATTTCTTCCTTGCATGTATTGCACATCTTCCACTCGTGGCATTAAGTTGGCCCATTGTTCTCCACTCACAATATTCGGAGGTAGCACACCTTGATCGACTTGTAGCCCCTTAACCATATTAGCTCCTTGACTATTCACACATTGGTTCAAGCTCATTTGTTTTATAACCTCCGCTGCTATCACCTCAACACTTGGCGTTTGTGGCTCAACATTCACACTTTTGACATTAAACTATTTCCCTTGATCAAAATTCTCAAAACCATAGGATCCACTTACCCTCTCCGATGGCCATTGATAGACATTTGTGGCAATATCATCAAAAATCCTTATAGCTCTTTCTAGAGTCACACCAAGTACGAATCCACCCGCTGAAGCATCAACAAGCACTCTTTGACTATTTACTATTCCTTGATAGAAAAATCCAACTTGTTGATATTCCGGAAAGCCATGTTGTGGACACTTGCGTAGCATATCCTTAAACCTTTCCCACACTTCATAAAAACTCTCTTGAGGTATTTGCTTGAATTGAGTGATCAAGCTCTTCATTTGAAGCGTCTTGGAAGGTGGGAAGTATTTGTTCAAAAACATTTGTGCTAGCTCGTCCCAAGTGTTGCACGTATCCCGGGTAAATGGTAGATAGCCATGATCGAGCTCTATCCTTCAATGAAAATGGAAACAACCTCATCCTTATACAATCCTCACTCACCCATTCATCTTCACGGTATTTGCAATCTCAATGAATTGAGCTAGATGAGCATTAGGATCTTCATTAGAGGTTCCTCTAAATTGTTGGTCTCTCACCATAGAAATCAAGCCTGCTTTAATTACAAAGTTGTTGGTGTTGATTGGTGGACCCATCATATGTGGCATTGCCCTCGGCATAAAGAAATCCCTTATCACCCTTTGATCATTGTGAACTCCATGTTCTACCAGAGGTGGTGGTGGTGGCACATATGCTTGTTGAGGAGGAGCAAAAGCTTGTGGAAAGCCTTATTGCCTTAGAACTTGTTGCACCATTTGTTGAAGCAAAGCTTGATTGTTGAAAGCTCCATCCATGATTTATAGGCTTGTTGAGGAGGATTTGCATTGAATTGAGATGCGTTGTCTTGCACGTTCACATTTTGTCCTCCTTCTCCATCATGCTCTATCTCCACACGATTATCTTCTTGAAAATTCTCCATTAACTCACTATTTTTGAATTTGTTCTCCTTTCTTCTTCTTTTCAACGTATGCTCAATTTCCCAATCAATAGGTTCTATTTGTTTTCCCTTGGATCTTGTTTGCATACACCTTCAAAGTAAAAGAAGTTAGAACAAGGTTTTCGAAAGCAAATACAAGTAACAAATAAAATAAAAATGTCTATAGTAAGATTACTCAAAACGATCATTCTTCAAGCTACTAGCAACCGTTGCCTCCCCGGCAACGGCGCCATTTGATTAGTCATTTTGTAGTAGGGATGACTAATTAAAATAATTTATCGAACCACAGGGAGGTAGGTACTAGTGCTTAAGCGATCTCACATTTCTTGTAATTTTATAGAGACGAATCATCAATAGTTTGGATGTTTAAACAAGTAAATAACAATAACCAAAGCAAGTAGGCAATGATTAGCAAACAAGATAGATGGATGAAAAGTGATTTTCCAAATTTAGTAAAAGTAAAATTAACAATAATTAAGAAGTGGAAATCCTAAGATAAATGCATCAAATTCATATGATCATGGGTTTAGATTAAGGGTCAATACTAAGTTCACCTAAACTCCCTCTCAAGATGAATAGGATATGGAATCAAGCTCAATGGATTGGTTCTCACTCAAACAATTCCAACTAGGTACTAAGCTTGAGGTAAGAGTCCCTTCACATGATTAATCAACCTCTCGATCAGACCAATCACATGTTCTATCAAAGGGTTATAAACTTTAAAGGATTTCTCAATCTCTTTACAATTTATAATGCACATGAAGTGTTTGATGAAATGATTCACTTAATTATCCTAAGCATATAATTGATTTCTCAATCTAATCACATATCTAGAACAACTAAACACACAAATCAACAAAACAAATCAAGCAATTAATAATCAATGATAGAAAATCAATTAACCCAATCAACATATGAATTTAAATACACAAATCCCAAAATTATCAAACAACTCTCATGTTGCTAATCTCACAAGGGAGATACCATATTCATAAAGAAATTAACATAGACAATTAAATCCTTACATATCATGATAAACTATGAGGTTTAATACAAAGATTGAATGGAAACTCCCTTGATCTATCTTCAATGGTGACTCCTTCCCTTCTTTGCACTTTCTTCTCTTCCTTGATCCTTTTCTTTCACTTGGATGTAGAAATTAATGGTGGGATGATGGTAGATCCAAAGGATGAAGAATGGATGAAGATGATGGTGTGGAATGGAAGAAATGGTGTGTGAGGTGTGTGTGCAGGGTCCAAAAACCGAATCTCCTTCAGATGTTGAATAAATGGGTATTTATACCCCGTGGGAAGCTTCTAGAAGTTTCTGGAAATTTTTTGATCCCAACACCTACACGGCTCGTGTGCAGCACACGTCCACAGGGGTGGCCATGTTGTGTCTTCTGATGCTCGCACACGGCCGGCCCTTCTCGACAGGGTCGTGTTTGGTACACGGCCCGTGTTACTGCACACGACCCATGTTCTGCACATGGCCACAAGGGTGGCCGTGTAGGGTCTTCTGATGATGGAGCATGACCAATTCCGACAGGGCCGTGTTCTGTACACGGCCCGTGTACTTGCTGCCCTATTTCCTTCACTATTTTAGCTCGTTCTCCTTCGTTTTAACTCCGAATTGAGATCTGCTTTTTCCTACATCTTCCTTATCATGACAAGCATCCAATAAAAATACATTTCAATAGAAACACAAAACACAATCAAAGTACACCTAAATACAGATAAAATACTATGAAAACGGACATAAAAAGACACTAAAATTTAGGTGAAAATATCACTCATTATTTATGAGATGGAGATAGTAGTTTACAATAATTTCAAAAATAATTTTTTCATAGTAAAAATATGTGGCGGCTATTTGCACCCCTGAAATTGTTAAATGAACTCCAATAATTTAAAGAATTAAAATATGATAATGTGAAAAGATGTAAATACCCTTTTATAAATAATAAAATAAAATTAATTATAATCAAATTTCTAAATGCACCCTAGTCAAATTTCTAAATGCATCCCATTGTTATAATCACTAAACCACGATCAACCCTAAACCCTTCTGCATCAGCGTAAGATCATGAAACAAGAAAAAACTGAGAATTATGATAACCCTAAAATTTATTTTGCTGACATAATAAATAATCAAATTGTAGTGGTGAAGGAAAAGGAAGAATGGGAAGAAAGAGAGAAGCAATCGAAAATGTAAAATTGAGGGTAATTGATTAGGCAAGTGGGTGTTTCCAGAATAAAATAAGATTGGTTGTGAGGTGTGCACCAACATTTCAAATAAATAGATTCTGTAAATAAAGAGTTGTGAGGGAAGAATGGAATACGAAGTATATGAGAAACCGAAAAAAAAAGAAAAACTGGTTGTTCGGTAGCAATAACCGAACACCTTTCACTTCTAGTGAAAGTAGAACGAGGAGACTTTGAAATGAATACCTCGACTGACCGAGAAAAAGAAGTTCAAGAGGCATCTTCCATTCATATCGATTTGGATTTTTTCGCACAATATATTTGGATCTGCCTCTTCTTCAATCCGGAATTCCCAGCAAATCCCTGACTCCTCGAATATAATGGGATTTCACACCTGGCAAATCTTTGACTCTATCTCAATTTTCAAAAACTCCTATACACTAACACCAAGTCTTATCCATTTGTTGGATGTTCGATAGAAGCTAGTCTAGAGGGAAGTTATGAGCATTACGTTCATGCATAACTTCCATACCAAGTTTAGCACGGTTGATGATATTAGCCCAAGTATTAATTACACGGCCTTGGCTATCAACTACAGATTGGTTGAAATTAGGGTGTTCGACTGCAGCGATCGAACACAACACAGTGCAATGGGTTTTGAAATTCACATACCTACTGATAATTTTTAAATTTTGAAACTAACCCAAAACCATAGAATTCGTGTGAATGAAGAAGCGAAATAAGAAAGAAGACATAGTACTTGACATTGACGAAGCTTTGACGGTGGATAAAAGGTATGGACGTTCTTCCCTCTCCTTTCTCTCCTGAACAATTGTGGCAAGGAAGACACATCACCGTTCCTTATCTTTTCAAAACTCACCACGTTTTCTTCTTTTTGTTTTTAATGTTGTGATTAATTAGTTTTTTTTTTTTAAATTTTGGTATAATTAATTAAAAGGGTAAAGTTGTCTTTGTATGAAGTGTATTAAGTAATTTAAATAAATAACCATTAATTTCAGTAGGATACGTTTAGTATTTGGAGTTCATTTAATAATTTTGGGATGCAAATAGCCAACCCTTAAAAATATAGTAGATGTGTCTAAATGGATATTTTTATAGACTTGCGAAACCAGTTACACTATTATAGCCAAATTAACACCTTGCCAGTAACCAATAAGCATTCTAATTCTGTCACCCCTACTTCCTGCCTCCCACTCTCTCCGTCACCCGACGTGGCCGTTTTCTTACGCTAGGCTCCGCCGCTTGCCTCTCAGCCGCGGATTCTTTCCACCGTCTTGTCGATTTCTCATACCCTTGCTCCGCCGCGTAAATTTCTTGTAAGCTGCCTTCACTCGGATCTTTCACTAATATATGTGTGCGCGTCCAATTCTTTTTCCCCCTTCACTCCACTCATATGGCCGCTTACAAAAAACCTAATTAGGTATTTTACAACTTCAATAGATACGGTATTGTTTAATAGTTGAAATTTTGGTGGTTTCCTGAATCTACATGAAGAGACTGTGATTTGAAGCCTGTGGTATCTTTGCATGTTTTCTAGGTCGCTTGATTGGTAATAATATATTCGTGTGATTGATGTTGCATTTGCATTATTCTATAGAATTTCAGCATTGGGACGGGTGTGGGGGTTCAGTTTCAGTTGGATTGTGGACAGGATTTCTGTGTTTGGAATTGGGGTTTTGCAATCTCTGTATCCCTGTTGATGGTGTTCGATGGCTTTTCTTTTAAGCAATTTCTTAGCTTGAAAATAGATACTTGTGTTCGACATCGTATTTTATGTTCTGATTAGTGGATTGTTTCTTGTGCATCATCATTCATTCTGTTGAAAAAATATAGTGATTTTTTAAATTTGCATTTTTAAAGTTGAACTGCTTTTTTCAACACCCAATTATGTATGTCACACAACCTATGGCTATATGTGACGCCCCTGTTAATTCCTAATTGAATGAAGCCATCTTTGTTAGACGTGTACACCTTCCGATGATTAAATAATTGATACTCATTGATGTTGTGGTGCTGTCATAAACTTGGGCTTGGTGGATCTATATATATGCACTGCAGTTTCTCTACAAACCACCTCAACATCTTTTGATTGAAAGTTTGCTAACACATTTTCTTTAATTTTTTTAAAAATAAATTTGATGTTTATATGTTTTGGCTAATTTGACAAATTGACTGATTGGTTCATTGATAAAATCTATGTATTTTTGAATGACTATAGATTTGAATGTGCTCTTGATCCTTTTTTTTTTTTTTTTGGTCTTATGTAAGACATGCATTTTGCTCGGTATTGGGAGATTCATAAAAGATTAAAAAAATAAACAAAGATTGAAAATTAGAATAATCATTTATTCTTTTTTCTCAAATTGGAATCCTCTGATTTTATTGTGAGAGAGAATTGAAAAGAGACGCATATTTTGTTTTCAATCTTTTAATGTGTACTGATTAGGGAACATCTTCTTGATTGTCATTTGTTTGTAGAATTAAATTATTAATTGTCCTTCTGTACTAAATATAATGTAACTCTATATGTGTTGGCTGCCGATTTCTTAACAATGCATTGCGTTATAATATATAGTAAATAAATAATTATTGGTTTTGCAAGATTAATAGTGAATAATGTCTGTTCTCTTCATCTGCCAACTTTTATGAGTCCATTCAAAAGAATTTTTGATTATAAATGGGAGATATGTTGTGGAAACTAGTAGAGTTGTAGAGATATAGATGGCCGACTTGATGGAGCGATGCGTGGGAGAGACTAATTCACTTACCTTTTCTCAATTGGAAAATCCAAGCTTATTTTCTTAAGGAGTAGCTTTAAGCTCCTACATTATTTTAAGCTTTGGTTTTCCTACAATTTATGCATGATACTGTATTCTGTTGTAATAGTGGTATTTGTTAGTAGACACTAGACATACATGGCACAACTAAGTGAACATGGAGATTTCATAAACTGACATTGTGAGGCAAATTTCGTTGATTAGTTCAAAAGATTCTCTGTTTGTTTTATTTTTTGAGTTGGATTTTGGCCCTCCACAAGACATATAGTGAAGAATAAATAGGACACTACACGAGCAGAGTGTAATGATGATATTATTCTCACTTTTGCACTTCCTCAGTCTCTAGGCAACAATTTTATTTTTTTCAGTTTTGCAATATGCCTGTAAAATATTTAAGGGTTAATTGCAAAAAAAATCACTAACTTTACTCCTATTGCAAATTAATCCTCACTTTTGAGAAATTGCAAAAAAAAAACCACAACCTTTAAGTATTGTTGCAAAAAAAACCCAAAAAAACCCTACTCTTAGTCACAAATTGGGTTTTTTTTGCAACAATACTTAAAGGTTGTGGTTGTTTTTGCAATTTCTCAAAAGTGAGGATTAATTTGCAATAGAAGTAAAGTTAGTGGTTTTTTTTTGCAATTAACCCTGTCCATATTGCTTTAAAGTGTGTTAATGTAGGTAAAAATTCGATTTCGAAAAATGAGATGGATATGCTCATCTGACTTATTTATGTTTGTTATTAAAGTCATAGTTTATAACCAATTTTTTAAACAATATGAAATGTATTGGAGTAATTTTTGACACTATTAATATTTAGAAAAAAATTTGTGATAGATCGTCTCATAAAATGAATTATGTAAGACGCATAAGAAGTTATAACATTTTTAATAGAAAGTGATGCTAGATCATTGAAAAGTTATAATTGTCCATTGAACTATTTCATGAACAACTGTTTATGATAATCTTCCAATTAAACTATTTCATGAACAATTTATATTTATAATATAAATGAAAATTGATAAATTCTTTAATAAAAAGTGACAAGGAAAACGAAACGGTCTTACCGGAAAACCCTCTCACACAATACTTGCTCTAATCTATATCTATACTATATATAAAGAAGGAATGTTTCAAAACTGTTACCGGTTGCCTTATCTGCCACGTTTCGTTTTTTCAATCTATCCGCACACTTGTACGAGGATGACAACGCATAGAGATTCCTTTTCTACAAAAAGTTATCTTCAGTGCGAAACCCATCTGTAGCTGCACCTCTCTTCTCACTTCCGTCCTTCTCTACTTTCGCCGGCTCCCTGAAAATTTTCTGGGCTCTAAAATCAGGTGGCTTCAATTTCCACGCACCATATAAATTTCAGAATAAATCCCTAATTACTTGCCGTCGCTGATTTATTTGGGTGTTGGCTTGCCGTTGTTTATTTGTTTTAATTGTCCTGTTCCTCAATAAATTTCAGTTCAACCATGATCCATTCCGTCACTCACCTTCTTCAATTTTCCTCCACACCAAGTAAACCTTCAAAATCGTCGGTTAATTTATGTTCTTAATGTCCGCGGCTTCTTACTCTTTATTTTCTAAATTTTGAAATTAGTGTACCTGAAGCCCTAACACTTGGATTTCTCTCCCACAGGCTAGATTTTCTTGATTCTGTTGCTCCTCACCGCCAACGTGCTCGCTTGTTGAACGGGTCCTCTTGTTTACTGCCTGTGTGGTTGTTTTTTCTTCAATTGGTTTTCGAATTGCATAGCTCAGTTTGGTTTGTTTAAGTTTTTCGAATAATTTGATTAATGTGACCAAGAAAATTGTTAAATGCAAGTTTGTGGACACTAATGAAGAGGAAGTAAAGGGCTTTAGATTAGGAATGGAACGCTGTTCCACCATCTCCATCAATGAACAGGTCCTTGAGGACTCTTAATCAGGCCATTGGACTACTGTTTAATACTAACAACTTTACTTATTCAAATACACATGTAGAAAGAGAATGTATTAGGTCTCTTATATTTGGCTGTCTCTGTACTAATCTACTGAGGAACTTCCCACAATATACAACTGTGTAGAGTATAGTTTCTGATGTTGACAACTACTTCAATTTGTGAAGAATTACTGCAAGCTTTATAGGATCAGGGATGTATCTGGTGAATAAACAACTGTTATTTTGCTTGTCTTTTTTTTTCCCATTTATTTACTTATTGACTTGAGTGCATTTCTAATCTTGAACATGAAAAACTTATATTTAATTAAGAACATTTATGTAGAGTATGTAACTGATTTCAAATATTTAAGTGCATATAAGAACACCCATGTTGTAGTAGCAAATGTTATCTTGTACATATCCATTTCTTATATGACTGTGTTGTGATAAGATAAATGACAACTTTCACTAAAAATTTAGTTATGAAAAATAAACTTCAGCTCATAAAAATAGGGGCTTCACCTCACGAAGTTGGGTGCCGTTTACCTAGTATTAAAGATATGAACTTAACATATCTGGGTTCCAACTTCAGAATTTATGTTCTCACTAATTATAAGAAAAAGTAGGGTTTGCAGTACCTTTGTAACTCCTTTAATCCAGACTATCCAGTACCATTGAAACACCTACATATATTACTTCACAATCTAAAAAGTTCATAACTCGCAGACACTCTGTGTGAGTGTGTTATAAGTAATGGCGGAAAAACCCTCACCTGTTAAGGTTCTGTACTGCGGAGTATGTGGGTTACCCGCTGAATACTGCGAATTCGGGCCCGACTTCGAGAAATGCAAACCCTGGTTGATCCAGAACGTACCTGAATTATATCCGGATCTCATCACAGGTATTTTTCCTTAAACATAAACATTAATGTTAACCTAGTGTTCAGGATATTCAGCGCTTTAAATCTCGATGGTTTTTGATGTTCTGTTTTTTTCGGATTTGCAGAGGCTGGTTCGAAGGAGGCTGATAAGGTATCTGATCAGCTTCAGTCCACTTCTATCTCAGCTGATGGTATAATACACATATGACTAATTATTCGTATTTATATGCAATTTCATGTGGCAATATGAAAAATTGTTGTTTCTCTATGCTGTTTGTGAAGTGTCATTCTTTATCTTATTTTTTTATTTGAGGTTTGTGATATAGAATCCAGACCCCGGTTCTTCTGTTTTAGCTTGTTCGTTGTTTGAATTTAAAATGGAGTTTTCTTACTTATTGACTATTGAGTTATGTTCAAGCTCAAATTTTCTTAATTTTGATTGTGCTTTTGTTATTTCACCTATTTTATTATCTTCATTATTGTGGGATTACATATATAATAATTTTGAGGGAAGTTGAACGTTTATTATTTTTGACATTTTGTTATTAAATTCACCCAAAATGTGCATGAATTTTGTGGAGATGAATATAAGTGTCTAGTTCTTCTATTGTAACTTCTCGTGTGTATTTTCCTATATTCTTACTGGTTGGGAGTTAATTTACCTCGGATAATCACTATGTTGTATTGGTCAGAGCAGGCTGTATGGCCCACTGATGAAAATAGATATGATGAATATTAAACAATTTACCTTGTGTTGCAGTAGGTTCTTCCAAACCCAAAGAAGAAATCAAGCGGCTTCCAGGTGGGAAGATTAAGAAGAAGGTAATATTGTGATACAAATTCTTCATGAGCTTGAGCAAAGTTATTTCAATTGTTTAAGTCAGTCCTGTTTTGTGTAGTAGTAACTCTTAAGTACCTAGTTATACATTTTATGCTATGTTAGGGACATTAATGCAAAAAACTTCTCTCTGATTTGCACTGTTATATTTCCGTATGCAAATAGGTTCAAGCCCTCGTGCCTATTTTTTCTCATTTTTTTTGGTGATTTGAGTCGACGTACAGGAGGCGGTTGCCTTTATGCACCTCTCTGTTCCTTTTTCCATCTGAAGAGGCATTCCATGTTCCAATTATGTTTGTGTTTTGGGATTTATTTTTAAGTTATTACATGTTTTTATTAGATGAACAACGTAAATGCCTTTAGGGTGGGGGAGGGGGAATTAACTTTTATATTTAGTCCTATTTGAATTAGAGTTGGGTTTTGAGGTTTTCTTAAGTAAAGGTGAGACCAAGCACCCATGAACTAAAGGGAAAAATCAAGTGGACAAAGGTAAGAGTTTTAAAGGATCATCTTTAGGCTTGGAGATGAAGATATTGAAATTAATTTTGAGTACGAAGGGGATGAAGTGGAAGAATCTAACAAGAGAGATGCTCATTTTTAGGAGGAGGAGAATGAGGGTGATAATTGATTAGGTTTGCTAGTAGCTAATCATTTGAAGCTTGATATTTTTTTTGAACTTAAAGGACTTTGTTGTAAGATTTGAACTTTAAAGTTGATTATGTATGAGTGTTCCATGTGTTATCATGTTATTTCTGAGTTATTATGTATCATCATGTACTATGTGCTTTTACCTTTATTTAGTTTGGTAATTATGTTGGAAGTATTTATGTATCATTGTGTGGTATGTGATTTCTACCTTTATTTAGTTATTTAATTATGTTGTAAGTTGGATATACTTGTGTATATCTGCTGTAGAATCATATTAGGGCAGGTTCTACAAGGAGGTGTGCGCCTCTATGCGCTTGTCTCTAACAACTAATGTAATTTTGTCCTGGAAGTGAGAAGTGAGGATTGACTATTGATTCGAGCTTCTCAGCTCATTTTATGGTTATTCATGCATTTTCCATCAAATCATATTTCCATGCCTTGGCAAAAGGGGGCCACAAAAAAAAATAAAACCATCAAAGCATGCTGCCTTATGTGATATTTTCCATTGTCTTACCTACATATGAGTTTATATGGAGGTAGGCATATTTTATTTAGTTATCTTTATTTTAGTAGTGAGGTTGGTTTGACTTTGAGAATTATTTGTGTTTTGTTTCAAAGTGTGAATTTTTGATTAGAGAGTATTGACCACGTTGATTACCAAGTGGCACTATTGTAAGAGCTCGAGATACCAATGTATTGAAATCAATAGCAATTGTGACCTGCCCATGTGTTCTGAGCCATATCACACCAGCAGGTGCCTGTAATTTTTTTTTTCCACTTGTATAGACTGATTGTTTGACAGTGAAAATATGGGTAAATTTTTAATATTGGAGAAGAATTTGGTTGGTAGAATGAACCTCCGGACTATTCAAAAACTCATTATGAAGGACTTTGCATGAAAAAATTTTTCGCTTTAGATGATTATATTTTCCATTTTTTCCCAGATCTCTTTTACCCCCAAGGTTTTTCCCATTGGGTTTCTCTTAGAGGGGTTTTAACAGGGCTGGCTTGGGCTTTTTTATCGCTGATTGCTATAGGTTTTTGTCTCTGAATAACTTTTGGATTCATTATGTATTTTTCTTGGTTGGATTTTTTCTTAAATAAATCATCTATTTTAATACTTTTTTCTCTCAGTCAGTATAGATTTGACAAGATGTTTTTTCAATATATTACTTGTATTAGCATTATATTGAATGTAGCATTATGACAATTAAAATTTGACTTTGATGCATAAGCAATTGAAAATTCTGATTGTCTTTGCAGGACAAACAGGAAGTTATCATTGAAAAAATGACTCGTAATAAGCGGAAATGTATAACTACTGTGAAAGGCCTTGAACTTTTTGGTAAAGATGTGTTACCTAATTCTATTGTTTAAGCACAATCTGTCTTTTTCGGTTTGATAGCTTAATGGAATTATTTTTCTTTTGCAACTTTCAGGGGTAAAGCTAAATGACGCATCAAAGAAGCTTGGCAAAAAGTTCGCTACTGGAGCTTCTGTTGTTAAGGTAGGTAGCCTTGGCTGTACTGAAAATACATAAATATCTGTTATTCAAAACAAAAGAGAAACTTATTAGTATCCATTCTGTCTGTACGTTTTGATAGGGCCCAACTGAGAAGGAGCAAATTGATGTTCAAGGAGACATTGCTTATGACATTGTAGAGTTCATCACAGATACCTGGCCAGATGTAAAATAATTTCTCTACTATTATAATCTTGTTTCATGTGTGCTTATTGTTTGTCTCTTCTGTCTTTAATTAGTCCCCAGGTTCGTTGAATTTCCCTTTGTCTTGTTTTTAAAATAACTGAGCTATAAGCAGGAACAACACATTCATTTCTCGAGTCAGATTAATGTTTTACTTACATGTCATTTTGTGTACACATGAATCTCATTTTGTCTTGCTAGTTGATACAATCAAATCATTTATAATGAATATCTAATTTTTTTCTTCTGATAAAATTAAAATAGTCATGCCATAACATTTCTTAAAGTAGACTACAGATTTGACATGTCGGTTCTTTCAGTATTGGCTGTTGCATCTGTTTCATCTTAGGTTTAAATCCTCTTGGAATAATGCACATATTGCTTTCACATTGCTTCATGTCGATTAATTCTGCTTGATTAATCTTTCGGAATTGCTGAGTGATGATTATATGTATGGCAGGTTTGTTAACTTAAATCTTCTTTTACTTGCAGTGAAACTGTTATATGTACTATATTTGCCTCATTTGTGTTATGCATGTTCTTATGTGTACATGCTATAAATTGAGATATCGTCTTACTGGTGCTGAAAGCTTGGCCTTCTCTTTTCTTGCTAACCAACAATATTTTCGCTGCACTGGGCATGTTCTATCAAGATTTTTAGTTTGAAGTCATTCAGAAGTATTATCTTTCAATAATCTCATGGTAGGTAAATGATTTTGACATTTGCATCTTTGGCTTGCTACAGTATGTACGTGAAAAATGAGTTCATGTTTTCCCCATCCGTGTTACGTGTCCTTGCAAATTGATTCAGGATCTTGCTGATGCTGAAAGCTTGATTTTTCTTTATTTGACTTGAAAGTTATTTAATGAACTGGAGATGTTGAATCAAGACTTCTATTTATACTGTGGTTTCTGTTAATTCTACTATTTGTTCTAATGGACCTAGGCTTCAAAATTGATAGATTTCTCACCTAATAACAAGTTTCGACATATTTTCACCTCATTTAAGAGGTGCTTGGTATAAGTGTTAATGAAGATGGTTAATTTGAATGAAAGTTGTTGATTGCCATTTTGCATGCTTGGTATAGTTTTTTTTTTTATTATTATTTTTTTAAATCAAACTTTGCTAATCACTTCAATTGATTTATTAACTAAAACACTACCTTATGATCACTGTCACTCTCTCATTTCCGTTGGCTCCTTAATGATACCCATTATCATTGCCATTCCCAAATTGAACCAAGGGCCCTCTTAGTTTCTTAAAATTTAGATATGGATAGCCTTGGCCTTGAGCCAGAAAATATTAGGATTGCATTTGGATTGAAGGATTTGAAATGCAAGAATCTTAAATCAATGGATTAATTCCAGCTGCATCTCAAGTAATTGCTTTAGTTGGAAATTTATGAATTTCAAATCTTTAACAATCTAAACAAACCAATGTATCTGCTTCTACGGATTTCTTGCAATTACTTTTTGCCGTCTTGATGCCCATTTTCAATTTTTCTTCGAATTATTTTTACATTGCTGCATTTCACTTTGGAGACATTTTTATTAGAGTAGTATGAAACCTTGGTAATTACACCCAGTGTGCAGCTGTCTAACTATGCGCATGCTGGTTATATGCATTCTTCAGTATACTTGGTAATACTAGTCTATGTATGAAACAAAATTACTTTTCTAATTTGTTTTCCATTCTGGTTTTTTAGGTCCCTGAGACTGCAATATTTTTTATTGAGGATGGCAAAAAGGTTCCTGCTGTGTAGATGTGGAGAGGCTGCATTCCCTTTTCTGTGTGGCATGATCACCTAAGGAAAGGAGATGCTGAAATCAAGAGGCTTCGTTCAAATTCTCAGATGTGTAGAACGAGCATGTGATTAACATTTATCAGTGGCATATGAGTGACACAGATTACTGGTTTTGTAGTTCAGGATTGCGTTGATCATGTATACTTGATTGTATAGAGGCCTAAGATATGTTTCGGATCCTTCATTTCAACAAGATTACTTGACTGCTTTCCCGGCTATTTATATGATTCTGTATCATTTTAACAAAATCAGTGCTGTATTTGGTTGTGTTTTGATGGACTTTAGTTCTGCTTATGGAACTGATTCTAGGAGAATGGTTGAGATATTGAGCACGTTGGTTTGCAAATGATACTCGTCTGAAGACTCTTCTGTTTCTAGGATTCACATTTCCACTATCTGGCTATGATAACAAGATATTAAGGGGCTACTTAATTCTGAATAACTGCGCCAATAATAATATTCTTCCTCGTGCATCTATAGGGAGAATTAATAGTTCTACGTCTTTTTTCATATTAAGGTAGTGTCAAGTTGATTAGTAGTCACTGGTATTTTCTAATGGAATTGATATATACCTGGGATTTTAGTTTTGTTTGATTTCCTTATATTTTGTTTTTATGTGATGCATATTCAAAAGTTAGTTGCAATTGGTTATGATGATATTCAGTCTTTTATTATTTGTGTTCCTTGATTCTTGGTTTGCACTATGATTATTCCATTCATTAGGAAAATAATTACATCCTTAAATAAGTGAAAAAATTGTATCGCGTCAGTAATGATTGAATAGACTTTGGTTGAAGAATGAAGGAGCACAAATAATAAAAGAATTGTAGTTCTTTTGTTTTAGCATAGTGCAAAGATTGTAAACGATGCTTGTTAAAGGATGATCAGCTGGAAAGCCAGGGATTTTGTAAGTGAAATTTGTTGGGAATTGTTGCTCAGGTGAATTTTAGTAATCTGTGTTGTTCTATCCACTCCACCTTTTGATGATTTAAGGGATAAAATCTACAGTTGACGTATGTATTTGCCATTATAAACAGCTTTCATGTTTGGACCAGAAAGTGATGATGTGTGCGCACTCTTGAGAAAATTTTCAGAGCTGCTGTTTTTAGTTTACTACTATGGCCAACAAGTATGCACAAACTCTTTCAGTTTCATTTTGTGCAAATTAGTTAATGAAATAGGTGCAACTAACAAAATCTGTGGCAACTGCCACTTAGTTAATTATTTAATAACTTATTTTGATTATTATTATTATTATTATTATTTAAAAGTTCAAATTTGATGATTATCACATCCAACTATCCCCACGATCTTCTCAAGTGGATATCAGTGTAACAGAATTTGAGAATACACAGGCCTGTAACTATTAATTTGTTCGTGCCTCAATTATTCACCCTTGAGCCATATTCAAGAATACATACACGCATCGTTCCTTCTACGTCTTGTTAACAGTTTATGCTTTTCAAACCCTGGTTCTCTCCTCAACATCGTGTGTGGTTCTTCCACTCTGTTCCGTCATCGCCTACTTTTGTTGACGGTAATGTTTCTCCTTAATCGTAATTACGTTTTCCCCGTGGTTATAGTAGTAATTAAACCCGTGGGTAAAGAACACTCGTCCCTTTAGACGGATTGTTTATTTCTATCGAATGTAAGATTGAATGTACGTATAGATCCTATTTTAAAAATCTTATGGGACGTGTGTATATATGTGAGTAAACATATGCATTTCTTTTTAAAAACTGATTCTCCGAGTTGTCATCTTCGGAAACGGGAATGAAAGGAGTAAGTGGAATATCATTAGTGTCATAGTTATCAATGGTTAAGAGGGCAGTAGTCATTGGATTCACTATAGGTACTGTGAATAGGTATATATGAGCGCGAGTGTTCAAATGGAAGTTGTATTCCTACTTTGTTGAAGTGTTGTTAATACATAGTGCAGTGGGGGACTTCTTTATTATTTTCCACAAAAATCAACTCATATTGTAAGGGGGAAAACACGTTAAGCTTCTCCACTAAAAGTTAATACTTTAGTGGATTCACTTCGTCTTACCATTACACATATCTTTTAGTGATCCCTCTTTTAAAGACACCAAAAATTCGAATCCCATTCATATCCTACCTTAATATAATTCAAGATTTCAGTTACCATTTTATATAAAATTTTCCAGGTGCTTATTCATTGATATTATGCCTAAATTTGTTATTAGGTGACGTAAATCGTGAGATGTATAACTAAGGGCGTGCATTTCATCATTCTCATTTTCAGCAAACTTGAGGTGGGGAATTCTAAAACCTTTTTGTCTACTGTATGTGCTTATGTGTTTACATATAATGAATTATTTCACAGTCCCACAGTCATAGAGTACTCTTGTAGTACTATCAGAAGTTAGGGCACTTTCAGGTGTCGGGATTCTTAATTGGTCCTCGGGTAACGCCGCCGAGTTTCATGATCGATCATCACAGTTTCATGGTGTATGATTTTATTTATGTGGATATGTGTGCATATTATGGTAGACGAATATTTTTCCCATTGAGTCATTGTTTACTCACCACTTCAAATAAAATTATTTTCACATGTTGAGGAGCAAGACGAGATATGACCGGTGGAGTCCAAGTGCTCATTTTATTGCAACTTTAGTCTAAACATTTCATTTATTATTATTTTCAAGATAATAATTTGCAACATCTCCGTGACTGTTCTAACTGGAACATGTTTCGTTTTAATTAAAAATATTGGATGACTGGGTTTTAGTTTTGATTTTGTTTATGTGGACAGAACCTTTATATGTTAAGTTTTATTCGAACATTGATGGTAAAAGCTTACTCCTGTTTTTCATGTTGTTAGTTTAATTAAAGGAAGCGGAAGGTGGTTCTTTGTTAACTTTGCAACCCATTTTGGTCCAGTAAGTTTAGCTTGGTACATGGTTGCTTTCCATTTTAAAACTCGTGGGGTAATGAAAATTTTCTAATTGAGTTTGTTATGATAACGTGATGTGTTGGTATTAGTTACTTAACATGTTATTTTTGT
The DNA here is from genome assembly GCA_023678885.1 of Pogostemon cablin. Lineage (NCBI taxonomy): Eukaryota > Viridiplantae > Streptophyta > Magnoliopsida > Lamiales > Lamiaceae > Pogostemon > Pogostemon cablin. The sequence continues at coordinate 9,700,597 of CM042976.1, forward strand.
TTTCATTTAAAGACTTGGACAAATTAGTCTGTTATGAATATGGGAATGTCAAACCTTGCATATGGTGATGAGTGTGTTAGGTGGTTTAATTGGAAATAATGCAGACTTCATAGTAGTGATTAAAATATGATCTTTTATTAAAGAAACTAGTGTACTGTTTCAACTGTATTAGGGTGATTAAATTTATTGAACTTTGAAACCATTAGTCAACTTGTTAGTCCAGTATGTTAGTGCATGGTTATGTGGGTTATTGCTTTTATAAAATCTAAACCGAGGTGTAATATTAATTTATTTCATGAGCTTGTTAACATTATTTTTTAAGTGGACGTTTGCTTCTGCAACTTCACAATTGAGATTTTTATGTGAATGGATTATCTATTTAAAGGTCTTCTGTAAAGTGATTTAATGCAACAAGAGGCTCCGTAGGCAAGTTTGAAAAAAATATATAACTATTATTCTCCTTAGAAAATTTCTATCGTATTTTGGGTCGTTACAAAATCTTTCAGTTTTATTTTGTTTTTATCTATGATTTTTTTATGAATATACTGGAGTAGTTGTTCGTTGTTTCTCGATGCTTTACTTCCCAAACACCTATAGAGAGATGCATAGTTGGTGTTAGAATTACAATCTTTATATATATAATACCACCAAATTTACCACTTATTTTACACTAATTTTCCCCCCAAAACTGATTTCACCACTTTGGTTAATTAAGGTTTACCTATTGGTAACTTATATCCATTGATCTCCACCATTGATTTCTTTCAATTAAATCCACACCATTGATTAAAACCCTACACATTACTTTTCTCTCACATATCTCTCATTTTTACTCTTCACGTTTTTTCATTTCATTCACTCTTCACGTTTCTCATCACTTCAGCTGCATCTGTGTGAAAGAAACCGATTATCCATTCTGTGAAAGCCCTATTCGTCGATTCACTTTTGTAGGTTTCTTTACTGAATGTCGATTGCATCTTGAGAAAATGTTCAGTTTTATTCTTTCGAATTTGTGCAAGCCCTAACTCCACGGTTTGGTTTATTTGTTCCATATTTTCAAATTTCTGAATCTTGATTTTGTTTATTTCTCTACTGTGTTGGAAAAATCCTGGGATTTTGTAAGTTTCTTTACTGAATCTCGATTATATCTTGAGAAATTTTTGGGATTTGAATTATCCATCTTTTGAAAGCCCTAATTGGCATTGTTTTGTGTATTTGATTTCGATTTTTGAATGGGTTCTGTTGAGATTATTGATTGCATCATTAAATTTTCTCGGATTTGTTCTATCCAACTTTTGAAACCCTAATCGACACTGTTTCGCGTGTTTCATTTGGATTTTCGAATGGGTTCTGTTGACTTTGTGTAATTATCTGGATTTGTAAGTTTCTTTACTGAACATCGATTGCATCTTGAGTAATATCTGGGATTCGAGCTATCCATCTTTTGAAAGCCCTAATCGGCACTTTTTTGTGTATTTTATTTATGATTTTCGAATGTATTCTGTTGACTTTGTGTAGTTATCTGGGATTTGTAATTTTCTTTACTGAATATCGATTGCATCTTGAAAATTTACTGGGTTTTGATATATAATTCTTTTGAAAGCCCTGATCGGCACCGTTATGGGAAGAAATTATTGTTGTTTCGAATTTTTTAATGGTTTATATTGAGATTATTGATTGTATCATGAGAATTTTCTTGGATTTGTTCTATCCAACATTTGAAAGCCAGAATCTGCACTGTTTCGTGTATGTCGACATCTATGTTTGAAGTTGGTCCATGGATATTTTGTGTTTCTTTCTTTTATTCGATTTCCTATCTTTCCTGACCACTGTATTATATTGAGTAGTTGTGGACTAATTGCTGTATTTATTTGATGTTTTTTTCTTTAATCTTCACATGCATTTGTATATATTCTTTGCACTTTTTCTAATTATCAATGTACATGTTCTGATAGTCAATGTACATCTAACTATCATGTGCATCTGTTTGTATATTAATAATCTATTTTTTTATTTGTTTTTGATTCACAGGTTCTAATGGAGGATTTATCAAATAATTATTCTGCGTTCCGTAATTATTTTTTTGTTTAGTTTGATATTGTAATTTACTGATATTCTATTTTATGGTGTAATATTTCAGACCAGTTGATGCTCATACGATATAATCGAAAAGATACAAGTATATTTATTTTATTTCTTTATGAATCTTTTTGATTGAAAAATGTTTTAATTCTTTGAATATGATTATTGTTTTTTTTTCTATAGATGAGGAGGTTCTGTTGTCGTTTGTTGCAATTGAGTTATACAAGAGCATTTCTTATGGATCACACTGTGCCTTCACTTTATATTTTGCACCGTTTGGGTCAAGTTTGTATTTGAGTTCTATGATTAGTAATTAATTTCACTTCTTATTTGATGTACTCCCTCCGTCCCATAATTGTTCTCGTAGTTACTGTAGACACGGAGTTTAAGAAAAATTACTTTTTGACCAACTTTATTGACTTTTTAGGAGTATTGTGGTATTTTTAAGTAATAAATAAATTATAAAGCATGTGATGTGTGTTAGGTGGGAGTGATATTTTTGAAATTAAGATAACTTTTGAGGTTGTTAATTAATAAAAATTTCCATTTTTGGGGATGTGACAGTTATTGTGGGACGGACGAAAATAGAAAGTAAGACAGTTATTATGGGACAGAGGAAGTATTAATTATCTGCATACCATTATAATTATATTGTTGGTACATGCATGTTATTCTTGCTACGTTTGTTTGTACTTATGGAGTATCTTTCCCCCAAGAGTTCCAACTTCATGATCATGCTCAAAATCATTAGAATTGTGTTGTTGATAAATATTGGAGCCTCTTACTATTTTGGTGAAGGTTGGAAGGAAATAGAAACGTTTTATAATCTAACCTCTGGTGATCAAATCATTTTTACAGCAACTGAATTCAATCTTCTTCGTTTCAGGTATGTATATATATAGTTTCTTCATATGTTTATAAAGATATGTACAGTAATTTGTGTTGTTTTTTTGATTCAGAATTTTTGATGCCACTGGTCGTCTAAAGGAGGAGAATCTACCTTTTAATCATAATGTAAATCTTGTGGTGTTGTTTGGTATGTAATTTGATTGCATTTTATTTTAGATGATATGAAAGACTTCACATTTGTTGGTTTTCTTAATAAAACCTTAATTTTGAATGAAGGTTTGTTGACAAATCGTTACTTTGTGCCAGAATTTTTGACTCATTCTGAGAATTACGTGGTTTGTTTCTACTTTTTGAATGCCTTTATGTACTATACTTTTGATATATTCTTTGAGTTTGACATTGTTTTATATTATAATATAGGAAATACCTAGTCTTTTGTCCTAGATATACGGAGGGTATTTTCCCCCAAAATGTGTTGTCCGATTATCGTCAGGTACAATTACACAGGGTGTGATCCGTAGGATTGGTTCTCATTGGAGGCTTATTTTCGATTCGACTGTTTTATTCTCTGGTATATATGTTACTCATCCAACACAGTGTTCATCAGTACTGTACGATGGTCTTGCTACTTTTTGGGTGCAATCTTTCAGGGTCAATGGTTGTTCATTCATGACGAGATGTGCTCATTTTAAAGAAAATATTGTTGGTGAGTTCTTTGTTACATAATAATTTAATTGTTCTTTAGATTCATTATTAAAATAAATTGGCAACATTGTTTTTAATGTTTTGTATTTTTTATATAATAGTCTTCTGCTGATGTTTCAAATTATGAACCAACCCTTCATAATATTCATTCTAATATTGATATATCAGATGAAGGTAATTTGATATTTTTTGTCTACAAGTTATCCCATCTTTTTCCTGATTTTTTATGTATCTATATCATAATTTTGACAGATGTTAATTTGAATGAATTGGAGCAGCATGTATCTCATAATGATGACGATCAATTTGATCATCCGATTTTTACCGTTGTTCTTTTACCATCCTACATTCATGAAGGGGGAATGATTTATTTTTTCTGTTTTAATTGTTTTTATTACATATGCTTATCTTATGCATAATTTATACTGTAATATTTTAATGTGTTATTGTATACATCTATAAAATTTGTTGTGTTTATTAAGATTAATTTGTCTTTACGTTTAGTTTTAAATATATGTAAATATATATATTTTGATAACCTATTCCCAAGCGTTTCTTGCATGCGCATCTCAACGGAGTTTTATATCGAGGTCTTGATGTTGCTATAAAATTTAATGGACTTACTTGGAATGTAATGTTGAAGCAACACCGTGGAAGTATTTATTTTCAGACTAGAATTGTGAAGTTTATCAATGATGTTGGTTTGTCAGCTGGTGATGTATGCAGATTTGAGTTGGTTGATCAAGACCCTGTTACATTTAGTTTCTTCAAATGTTAGCTATTATATAGTCTTTCCCTTTTTAGACTGTGACTTGGTTCTTAATTTATAACTTTTTGAGACTAATGTAGATTTGTCCTCAAACTCTATATAGGATTTATATTTGTATTTGCATGTTTTATTTTGTGACTCCATTATAACATCATTGCATGTTTAAATTGCATTTTTTATATAATTCATTATTCTTCGTTATATGTATGAAGATTTTATCAGAATTCGTCTATGTACATACTGCTTATTGCGTTATTATAATAAGCAAAATTATAATGAAATTTGCAATAATTATTGCAGTTATTAAGTTATTAAATCTCAACTTATCCAATAGTAGTTTTAATATCAACATTTATAATGCAAATATTTAATACCAGATGATCCAACGTAAACTGAGTTCAAAAGTAATAAATCATGCAGTGTTCACTCCTTCTAAAATTGCAACCAAAACATAGGTATAGTTTGTGGTTACTTATTTTCAAATCTTGCTCCTTATGTGAAAGCAATAACTAGTTCAAATTTCTCAATGCGAAATATCGCAAAATTTGTACCACTTGGGCTTCCCAACAGTTTGAATGTGAATGAAGCTTCGATAGCTAACAAATCATCCCATAGTCTTCTCATCCCAAATCGAGCCATAGTCCTCCTTCATGTCTAATCCCCATTACGTTCCAAACTCGATTATCCTTTATGATATCAATCTCACGATGATTTAGAGAAGTGCTCATCAAGATAATTGAAGCAATCTGATCTGGTATTTTCTGCTAACACAATTGTAATTACTTATAAGGCATGAAGAATACTTCTTGGATAATGAATAATAATAAAATTCTAAGCACTTCTAACTAACCATCTTATTGTGAATGAAGTCTGAATTGTTGAGCTTATACTCAAAGGACGCACGTATATAAGCATTCTCAAAAAATTGTACATAAGTAAGCGGTATTCCTTTTGTAGCATGTATTGGAGGTGTGTAATATGGGATAGTCTCTGCAATAAATAACATTTTTTATGCACATTTGTAGCATATATAAACTAAATTTATGTATAAACATTCATTGTACCTTCAAAAGGGATGAGTATTCCTCCATCACCATATATCTTGACGATGAAATTTGCACCACTTACGTCGTAAAAGAAAGAAGCATACTTGCCTCCCAAAATTTTGAAGTACTCAACAAATGTGCGCCATCCAAATCCATATATTGAACAGTATTCATCATCAATCAAGTAAACTCTGAAGAACTTAGTATGAGTGTGTTATTCCATGTTGCAATATTCAAGCCTCTTATGACTGATAATCTCTTATATTTGTGGTGAAATACACTATATAGCAAGTTAAAGTATCTATAATGAGCATATCAAAAGTTTTGACATAACTAATAAATAGAAATTTGCATACTTGATGTTATTATTTTATTCATAATATTGCCATACCAAGTATTCCTCCAACTTTGCCACAAAACTTTTTTGTGTTCAATAGAAGATGGTCACCTAAAAAAAAGATGAATAAATAATTTTGTTATGCAACCATATAAATTTGAGATAATTATTAAATATTAAATTAGTTTATGATACTTTTTAACACAGAAAATACCCTTTATGTTTCCTACTTCATTATACACTTTATAGTATAGACATCCATCCTTTGAGTATGCAAATGTTATGAAATCACCAATCTTCACATTGTTTTCTTTGACTAATACTGGCCATCCATTTAACAATGCCCACTTTCCACATACACGATTAATACGCCCTTTTATTTCCAATTCAGATTTGTTTAAGAGTCGGCAATCTTTTGGTTCTATAATACCCATCTGCTCAGAAATTTTATCATAAAGCATCTATATAGAAAAATAATACATGTGTTAATCATTTATGAAACTTAAAAATAAATAAATTCTATTTTTATGTATGTTAACTTTAAGATTTACCAATACAACGGAATATTCTGGAAGTATCTGTTATGTAATCACAATCATTAAATGACAATAATCCTTCAAGTACATCTTATCAAGGAACCACTTCAATTTTTCCTCCTGAAAAAAATTTAGACATTATAATATAAATTAAAGAATGGATAACCTATCAAGCAATTGAGATAACATTATGTAAATTCACATCATATCAAAATGAATGACGTCACTATAAAGTTTCAAAAAAATTATGCTAATAATAATCCATGTTTGGGCAAGTATATGCAAACAACCACTATGCATTATCCATGGTTTGAACTATATTATATTGGTTAATAAAGTGAAAATTTACTCTTGCATTTTAATTATGAATGTTTTCGATTGTGAAAACTATTGTATTCATGATATTTTTTACCTTTTCAGTCGCCATTGTTGATGCGTTGCAGCTGCTCTGTATTAGAAGATAAGAAATCAAAATAGATGTTTAAATTATTATGAAGAGAAAACTAAATACTGATTTCATTTATATTTATTAAGACTCACTATAATTATATAATGCTAATAATACCATAAAATCATTCTAATTGCATGATTAATATTCCATAAGTAGATAAAATCAAATCAATTAATGACATAATTATAAATTATGCTTAAATAAATTTAATAGCGTATTGTGTATATTTACACTTAATTTGATTCTTTGATGTATACTATAAATACTTTGATTCTGTATATACTTTTGATTGTAAATTATTATTATAATATATTTTAAATGCACGTTCTTTTTTGATTAAGATAGAACAGTCCTAACTTGAATTTTTAAAATACTTAAATTATATGCATTGTAAAATAGTATAGATAATATTTAAGTCGTTTTTTTTTGTAATTTACGTGATATACATTATTATATATAATATATATATATAATTATAATAATATATAATATAATATACAATAAAAAATAATATATCATATAAATATAAAATATACTTTATGATAATTAGATAACAACTAATTAAGCTACTCCCTCCGTCCAATTAAAACGTACGCATTTTTTCATTTTGGCCCGTCCCAATACAAAGTGTGCATTTCCCTTTTTGGTAAAGAGGACCCACACATACTTCTCTCTCTATGGGCCCACATGTCATACTAATACACCTACTCACTTTACATTAATATATTATTTCTCTCACCTCACTACATATTAAAATATTATACTCCTTAATCACCGTGCAAAAAGCAAACGTGTACGTTATAATGGGATGGAGGGAGTATTAGTTAGGAATATTCATTTATGATAATAAAAATAAGTTATAAATTTTTTTTGGAAAATCAATTAAATTTTGGAAAAATTCTGACCACTTCCGTGCTACTCACCACATTATTTTGACAATTTCTTCACTCCATCGTATGGTCAACTCAATCACCGCATTTTCACTATTATTACTCCTTGAATTTAAATGCGGCTTACAGAGATCATCAACATCACATTCACTGCGTTTCAACCATTTCTCTCTAATCCAGGTATGATATGTCTTTTATCTCCACCAAATTAAACGATATCATGTAGTTTTATCACAATACAAATTATGTGTATTATACAGAACTGAACCAGTTCTCTATTTAGATATATATGTTCAATTGATTATGTGTTTATGTATTTTTATTACTCAAAATTTCGAATATATTGAATCCATTGATGGATTCGACTCGAGGTAAAGATTTCTATAATGTGTAGTTAATTTATATTTTAGATTTATTTAATTAATGATTAGTTCATTGCATGCAGAGTATGTGAATGAATTTGGCGATGAACATCTTCATTGGTATAAGAAGTTGTTTTATGAAGACTACAATGATTTTGTTTTGTTCTACTGCAGTCCATATAATCCAACTTATGAATATACTATGGTTAGTATACCTCAAATTTATTAGGTTATATGTTGAATTCATATTGATTTAAACTATAAAAATTAACTTTTTCAGACATTACCTATCAAATTTCTAACGAAGATTGAAACCAAACATGTTACCATCTCTGATCTTTCAAGCAAAAGATGGTCAACTACATTAGAGGATTTTGGTGGTTCTCTTGTGTTTAGTTCTGATTCATTGAAGGATATAACTCGCTATTACAAGATTATAGTTGGGCAACCAATGTATCTCACTATGTACAGTTCTGACCACCTTTACTTGAGAGTGTTTAACTCTGAAAATTTTATACATGAGTTCACAACACCCTCATTGTCATCTTCAAATGGCTTCAGTTCAGGTATTAAGTCAATTTTATAGGTTATTTTTGGTTCTATTGTGCATCTATTAATTGCATATGTATTTCTTGTGAAATATTTCTGTTATTTTGTATTTACATGCTTAAAATTGTTAAAAATGGTCATTCCAGAATTCAGTAGCCCATGTGAACCAAACATTTTGAGATTTAGCTTTCTATTATAATATCTTCATTTATGCAAGCATATGCTAATTATTTTGTTTAATTGTAATATTTTCAGGTTGTTCCTCAATGCTATTTAAAAGTTGTTGAACCATTTCTGCCAAAAAATGGTACTTCTATTACCATTGTTCACGACAGAAGTTGTTGTTTCACAATCAAGGACAGTGGCATGCTTTGAGACTTGAAATCTCAAAATGGTTATCCTCTGTGGTAAAAGCTTATAAGTGGTGCGTCACTATTTTATATCACTGGAATGGAACTTTTTGGGTTAGGTCATATCTCTCGAATAAGTGTTCCTTTCAATCACTACGGGAATGTAATGGGGTTAAATTCAAAAATCCTTATGACACTTTTAAATCTAACATATTTGTACTGCTTATGATTTTAATCCGTGATGATTATAACAATCATTAATTGTTTCATTTTTTATCCATACTGCAGTTCCTACTATGTCAGTGCATGCTAAGGATGCTAATATCAAAGCCTCAACATAAAAAACAAATGATCATAATAAAGTAATTTATACAACTCCACAAACTTTGATGAGTGATAAAATGAAAGGTATACATTAGTTATTTATATTGCAAATATTTGACTGAAAAATTTTACTTAACTTTTGTTTTACCACTAATAATTGAAATTTATACATTTTTGTTAATATCCATGCTTTTGTTTATTGACAACTACTACCGTTAGCTCTCATAATAAGGGTGTTTTTCAAGGTAATATTATTGTATTCAATTATTTGTAATCTTTTGAACTAAATTCAAACATATAATGTTTATTATAAGTTGTTTTTATTTATTGAAGAATATGTTCGAGTTGAAGGGGACGTTCATTTTGAAATGTGCAAGGATGTATTCTACAAGCATCAAAAAGATTTTATTTTGTTCTATAATGAACCGTCTTCAGAAGCATATTTCGAGACTATGGTTGTTTCATAATTCACATATTACTTTATTTAATATTAACTTAATTATTACCACAAATGTATACTTAGATTGTGTATATATTATATGAATGAAAAAGCAACTAATACAGGTTTTATTATTTTCCAGAATGTTCCTGATAATATCTTTAATGAGATACAGTCATGTGGGAATATCATAAATCATATTGTTGATATTGATGGAAAAGAATGGTTCGCAGAAATAATTGATGCTGGACCTTATAGAGTGTTTGATGCTGTCAAGCTGAGAAGGATGTGTGAATATTACTCAGTATCTCCAGGACAACCACTGTTTATGATTGTTTATGGAAATAAGTGTTATTTAAGACTTTCGTGTGGATAACTTTATATATGATTGTTCTGAAATTGTATTTGATGAACTACTTCCAAAAGGTATTTACTTTTTCTTACTTCATCTTTAATAATTACTATACTACAAACTATAATTTTGTTTAACTTTTATATTTGCTACAACTTTGCAGAACCTCCTTTAAAGATGAAGATCGTTGCTGAGTTTTTTGTTCCAAATGAATCATAAATGGTTAGTTCACTACAATTTAGTTTCAGTCTAATATTTACTTTTATATTTAGTAAAAAAAATTATTTTTATGAATGATTTGCAGAAAAAATTTCCGCTATATTTTTACATGTATGATTACATTCCCATATGTATATTCTGTATAATTATTTTGATGTATTAAATTATCAAACGAATTTCAGATAATTCCTCAGATCTTGGTTGATCTATATGGTCCATTAATCCCTCAAAGTGGAATTCATGCGAGAATTGATGGTAGATCTAAGATTAATGCTACAATTGTGAATGGGGGTGGTTAATTTGTGCTGAAATTGGAAGATCCGAATTCTTCTTTTTTCAACACTGATGTTCTGTGTTGCACAACTTTATATGATTGGCATGATACATTCTGGGTTCGACCTTATTTACACAATTAGTCTTCTTGCCACTCACTTCGTTCTTATGTTCTACGAGGTATAGTATGAGTTCAATTCACAATTTCGTTTATTATATTTTTGTTGTTATTAATATTAAATGTTGGTTGCTTTATTTAGGAGATGGATCATGTGATGCTTTCAATGTTCACTCAATAATTAACATTGATGAAAAGGTTGCATCCAGCACAAATGCTGAATCAAGCGTTAAATTCTTCAAGAAGCGTATAACTCCAACTGAAGCTGAAAGAAAAGGAATGGTAACTCATTTCGACATAACTATCCACCTTTGTTATATGTTGTTTTTATTGCTCAGTTCGTGTAGCGTTGTGGGGATTAATGTTTAACATCAATATGCAGACAATGTCTAAGGACTTTATTGAGAAGAATAAAATAACAGATATTGACAGTGCTATATAGATGGCAAATCGTAAAGAGTGGAATGTTGGAGTAAAATATGAATCAAAAAGAATAATTATCCAAAGAGGTGTCCCCCTGTTTTTTAAGTAGAATAAAATCAGAGCAGGAACTGGGTGCATGTTCAGAATCATTTCTAGATCTCCACTAACTTTTGAAGTGACTAAGTACAGAAGAATTTTGTCATTCTCCCTTTTATTTCAATCTGTATTTCCATTAAGAAACCTTTTAAAGGTTCTGCTCTTTTGCATATAATAACTTTTGCTTGATGTAATATGCGCTTTAGCTTGAACTACTGTTATGTATATATCTATTAATTTGTGAAATTATTTTGTTGTGCCAGCATGCAAATCAACAAAGCATGAAATTATATTATTTAATCAGTTTGATTAATATTGTATTTGCTCTTTCCAATTATGAGAATTTTAAAAATTAATTTAAATGTTAGTCTATGTTGCACTGATGCACCCGGAGGTATTAAAGAGTAAAAATATGGAGTAGTTGGTGGTTATTTAAAGTTAGTATTTTTCTAGAGTACACCGGTGCACTGCAGTTTGACTATTAAATTTAAATTAATTTTAATTATTTAATATAATTATTAAATGATAGGGATCCAATTATTAGTTAATCCAAAATCTAAATCGTCTACGGGCACTGTTAGCACAGGTGCACCGCAGTAATAGTGATAAATTATATTAAATCATAACATTTAAATACAAAGATGTGATTTAAAAAAAATCGATGGATAACTAAACTATTATATTTAATAATTATTTTTCTTTTAATAATTCAAGACATGGAAAATGCAAAACTATTTTTTTGTTAATTCGACATTGATTATATAAATATTTGTAATTTTATGATGCACTTGATCAACAACCTCTTATATTAATTGTGTAAAAATTGGGTGCAGTTTGTAATTTTTAAAAATTATTTTAATTATTTATTTTTATAAAGTAGTAATGATGAAATAAATCTGATCTAACCGATGTTATTTTTAATGTGTACTGTTGTGCCTATTGCCCTACAATAAGACTTTATACATATCAATTTTTTGAATTGAAAATGAATAATATAAAGATTAAGAGTCTGAAAGTGATCCACCCGTGAGACAATTGCACTAGACAATGTCCCTATTATATTAAAATATAAATTTACCCCTTATATTAATTTAATTAAATAGTCAAAATACATAAATTGTTATATATAAATGCAAATATATTTATGTTATATATCATAATTTTCTATACCATTAAATAAAATAATTTTTTTAAACTAAAACTACCCACTACTCTAAAAAATGGTTATTACTCTTAACTATAACATTAAACCTATTAATTAGTCTTAACATTATACATAATTTAGTTTTTAATTTAGTGCTGCTCAATATTTGATAACTAAAATAGATTATTTAAAGCAAAATATTAATTTTTTATTTATTGGAAGTAGAACCATCGCAATCTTCTGCGATATATTTTTTTAAATGACATGTCTCTTTATTTTCAATTCTCAAAATAACGATTGATCTTCTTCCAAAATTCTTTTAGCAGATTCTTATTTTCCTTAGATAATCTTAAACTTCAGTTCTTCATTCTTCAAATTTAAAATGTAAATTATCCTCAAATCTATGTATTATTATCGTTCTGCACAAACTTAAAATATAGTGTGTATTCTGGAATCCATTAGTTATCTTCGTTTGACACAAGGTTTGATTGTAGTTTGTTCTTAAAATGAAAATGTTAAAATCCACTGTTATAGATTTATTTAGATTGTATTTCTCATCAATTTTAACTTCTGCATGTCTTGAATTTCATATACTTATTACAATACTTTCGCTTTCATATATGTGTTTTAACATTAATACTTCAAACTAGAATACAGATCTCTGATTGTCGTTACCAAGATGAGAAACAATTGGTTTTCAGTTGAAGGTAAGATCTCAATTTAACAATTTATCTTCATCTATTTATTTATTTGTTTATCAACTATGCATAAGTGATATTTGGTAAAACCATATTAGAAATGGAGATAGATCGTCACATGGAAAACTTCTATTCACGAGATAATTATTATTTCATTTGCGAAGTTTCAAATGAAGTGATAATCGACGATGAACAATTCATGGTATTAACTGTCTTATTTCAATGATTTCATTTATATTGTTATTACTGAATTCAATTTAATTCCATTATTGTTCTAATTACTGTTAATTTCTTTATCAAGGTGCTTAATTCGGAATGGTCACAAAGAAATGATTGTTACAAAAGTTTTTATTTGATTAAAATGATTGTCTCCTATACCTTTGTTTATATTCGTTACAGAAGTACTTCTTATAAACACCTTAGTCCTTTTTATGTGATGCATGATGTTTCAGAAGGAAGTTCAAGTTCAGTTGCTACAAGCTCTGCAACAACAACTTCTAATTATTCAAATGATCTTGAATGTGGAGATGTTGTGCTAATTACCATGGAAGAGTTCTTATCCAAAGAAGAGGTAATCTTATGACTAATGACTCCTATTATGTTTTTTGCTTCATATAAAGAATTGTTATATTATCTGGTTTGAAATAATTCGCAATTGAAACATATGTTAGGGAACATACTGGATTCTTGGAAGAATTATATAGTTTGAAAATGCCACAAACTGGTGGTATATGTCTTGCAAAAGTTATGAACGCAAGATTAAGGAAGTTGATGGTAAGCTATATTGCTATTGGTGCCAAAAGAACATTGTCAGCGGATTCAAGAGGTTCTTTTTTCTATATGAATTAAAATTATTTTTTGGTATTTTAATTTATTTGGGATTATTTGGCATAACATATTCGAATCTTATAATAGGTATATGCTAACAACTCTGATCATGGACTGTACTAGCAATTCTTTTTTTTGTCTTGTGGGATTCTGTTTGCAAGACTCTAATTGGCAAAACTGCTAATATGATCTATGAAACAAACACAGACGTACGTCTTATTTTGTCCATAATGATATTAATTATTTTGTTCTAAATGATGAATAAGTTAAGCATAAATTATTGCTTAATTTTTATAAGAGCTTTGTTGTCTTAGAACAACCACAATTCACCACCAGACGAAATCATGAATTTACTTGAGAAGAAAATGCTGATGAAGGTGTCTCCAAGGAAATTTGATATACCGAATTCAAAGTCAGTTGTCTCGAAAGTTTGCATAAACATAAAGATCATTAAGAAGTACTTTCCTTCTTTTAATGACAACCAGGTATGTTAATGGATTCAATAACTTTATAACTACAAGGTTTAATATTTTTTTTACATGTTATTTTCAATGTGTAGGATTCTAAATGTGGCAACAAGGCTCAGACTGATGATAGTACTAAAATCTCCAGAGTTCGTTTTAAACATTCAATACCTAATTCATAATCTACTTCTTCAAGAATTTGTATTACCATTTTATGTTAATAATTATTTTCATCATTCACAAAGCTGGTTGATTCAACATGCGATGAAGCTGAGTCACCAAATAAAATCTATAAAAGAGATAAAGAAGTCATTGATATTGATGATGCGGACACTGCTGCGAAGAGATCATTGCTGGACAACTTTTCATCTTCAGCTTCTTTAAAAAAGAACAAGTCGTTGATCTCCATCAAGATTGAAAAGGAGTAATTCACTATGAATTCACTGTATGCTTGAGATTGTTTGGGCTTCTTTTTATCAGTTTTCTATTTTTCTTCAATAATTTTATGCTTTCTGATTGAAAGCTTGATTGTCATAACATTATATTGGCTGAGTTCGTTTATTCTCAGTAATGACTATTGGCATAATTATTATAATAAATTTCGTTTAATTATGTTTAGAGTTATCTTTTTTATATTTTATTTTTATTTTATTTTATAATTATAAATACAGGTTCGTATTTATATATAAACATTCACTACTGCCCACAATCCATTATAATCTTAATATTTTCAGACAAGAACTGTGTTCAATTTCATGAATTATTCTCTTCAAGTATTCCTCGTGTGTTTTCACTACTATCATGATTCCTCAAATATTCCTCATAATAAAGAAAAAACCCATACATGGTTGGCTGCACGATTGAATAGGTACAAGAAAAATATATTTACCTTATACAAAAATTTCACAAGGTATGATCCAATTGAATCAAGTTTCATGTTTGTAATTAGTTTATAGATCCTTTCTGATGCATAACTTTGTGTTCCCTCTATTATACATACATGTATGTGATAGAATAATTGAGAAAAAATAATGCATGCAATGTGTTCGATAAAAATCCTGAAAAATAAAAAAACATGTTTTGTTGTAGAAATACTTAAGTTCTGATTAATAAAGATACGATATTCATATGACCTTCTTCAATGTTTATAATAATAATAATTGAGTACTCTAAGGTTAGACTACATACTTGCTACATTAAGTTATGGACAAAGAAAAAATTATTAAACTTATGCATGTAAACTGTTTGATTAATTTGAAAAGCATGTAAGCTGAGTCATTAAGTTGAAAAAAATATTTTTTATATAAACATTATTTTTCAAAGTCCATCAAGTTTCAAAGATTGAAAGATTTATATATAATACATATGGAAGCTTTAAATATCAAGTTTTAATAGATCACGTTACTATTGATTTGTTTGTTATATTGCATAAATTTAGACGTAAATTAAATTATGAGGAATAAAACATATTTATTACATGAGAATAATATATTAACAATGTATAGCAGGATCATATACGTATTCTGAATATCATTTTGTTCTCAGAATTCTATATTTTTTTCTTGATCAAGAACTGCATTTTTTTTATGAGAAGCTTACAAATTCAACTACGATAAACAAAAAAGAGGAAATATCTCAATGAGGATAAGGGTAAAATGTAGTGATAAAAATGATTATCACTACAACATTAATTGATTCTTATCTTCATTATACTTAGATTTTTTTACATAATGTTAGAATTTCATCCTTGAAGTATAATGATCTGATTTTGTATCATTCATGTAGAAAATAACATCAGACGGGCGTTGGATATTGACTTTCAATCTGAAAATGAAAATCAAGATTTGGGATCTGGCAGCAACATTTTCAAATCTAATGAGGAAGAACGATCAGGAAATGAATTACCAGATATTACAAATGGTTTGATGTGTTTTATTATTTGATTTTTATGTTGAATTTGAAAAAAAATATTATTGTTTCGTATTTTTACTTGAAGAAAATTGCAGTGTAAAATTTTAACTAAAAGATTTTAATATGTTTGGTTTTTATTTTTCAAGTCAACAAAACAAGACATCAGTCCAACAGTGAAATGCAGAAAGAAAGGTCGGCTTTTAAATATGTATTTGGAGATGTAATATCTTTCAACAATATTGGACTATCACCTGCAACTACAATCTCTGAAATTTCACTCGGTTAGTTTCGCTTTTGTAACTTGATTTCATTTGTGACGATTTATTATGCCCATCATAAAAGTGAAAGTAATATTAATGTACAATTAGAACAAAACAATATTGAGGAACTATTTTGCTTCATGAACTATTATGTTTTCTATTTAGATTTATTCACCATTGTTAATTACTTTTAATTATAAGAGAATCTAATTCTATTATACAGATCTTAATAACAGAGTTGACTTAGATAACATAAAAGATGTAGGGTGGAGGTTTTCAGAAACATACAGTTGATCATTGCTCACGTATGATTGATAAAGGAAAATCACCAGTTACTGAATTCTACGACATTTCAACAGGTTATATAATGTTTAATAATTTTTATTATTTCAACTATACTTAAAAGATTGGCTAATCTTTATTGTTATTTATGTGTTAGAATTACAAGGTACTTTGATGAATGTCGACATTCAACCCGACGAAGAGTATCATTTTCCAACTGCTAATTGCATATTACCTGTTACACCTCTAATTAATGATTCAAATGGTAAGAATGTTACTTATAATTTGACAAAATTCTATTATTTGGATGTGTTTTAATTTTAATATTATTATTTGAAAATTTGATTTTATTACTATGTAGGAATTCTACTGTAAGAACGTGTTCTGAAATTAAACAACCTGGTCCCAGTAGAGCACCAAGTCAGGTTGTGAATGCTGTGCTGAACTCTCATTTGCATGAAAATATATCCTATGAGCAAGGAGTTGACAACAATGCAGATAATGTTATTTTACATATTGATAATGAATTTTCAGAAGTGACAGATGTGTTTGAAACCGAGAATAACAATGTCAGGTTAAACACTATTGGTAAGTACCACATATCATTTAAATAATACATTGGTTTAATATGAATATTTTGTTATGGCAACTAAGGCTAAAATGTCATACTTTATTATACATCTGTAGGTGAACATTACATTGATTGTAGTGATGAAGAATACAAATGTCAATATTGTTTTGCAAAATTCTAGTATGGTGAGCGTACCAAGACAAAATCCACAAAACTGCAGCCTAAATATAAATTATGCTGTATTCATGGAAAGGTAGTCTTACCTTTTACCAAGGAACCTCCTTCGTTGCTGAAAGATATGCTTCACGATGATGGAGATAGGACAAAATTGTATCGAGAGAAAATAAGATCGTATAATAGCATGTTTGCATTCACATCAATGGGTGGAAAAATTGATAGATCTCTGAACAACGGTTGATCGCCACCCATCTTCCGATTAAGTGGTCAGAACTACCACTTGATTGGTAGTTTATTGCTGCCTGAAGGCAGTACACCTAAGTTCTCTCAGCTCTATATCTATGACACAGAAAATGAAGTTAAAAACAGAATAAATGATGTCGGGTATGTCATAACTTAATTACTCTTGCTTTGTTATTGATCATGACTGCTAATTTTATCCTCAGACTATCAGCCGACTCACACTTATATTAATTGTGATATTGAAAATTTTTATAGGATTTATGTGCATGAAGATACAATTCATCACAACATTGTTGCAGATTTAAAGAACATGTTGAACGAGCACAATGTTTTGCTAAAGCATTTAGAATGATTGGTCAAAAAATAAATGAAGGCACTACAGAAATTCAGTTAAAACTTTTGGACGTCGTGGAAGTGATGCAAGAACATATAACATGCCTTCTACATCAGGAGTTGCAGCACTTATAGTGGGTGATTTTGATCAAGCTATTGGTGTAAGATATATAATAGTAGAGACAAATAAAGATATATTGAGAAGAATAAATGAATTGAATCCATCTTATCTTGCTCTTCAGTACCCGTTGTTGTTTGTTTATGGAGAAGATGGATATAGAGAAGATATTTCTTATCGTCATTGTAATGAGACTGGGAAAAAAGACCGCATTAGAGTGAGTTTAAGAGAATACATATCCTTCTGATTTCAGAACAGAGATTCAGAAGCAAAAACACTCATGAACTCAAGGAGATTGCTTCAACAATTCATCGTCGATGCATACACAATGATTGAATCAGTAAGACTGAATTGGATAAGAATGAATCAGAAGATGCTTAGATGCGAGATGTACAAAGGTCTTCAAGATGCAATTTTGAGTGGTGAGAGTCATCCTAGGACACAGGGCAAGAGAATTGTTCTCCCAGCATCCTTTACAGGAGGTCCGAGATACATGGTGCAGAATTATCAAGAAGCGATGGCCATATGTCGATGGACTGGCTACCCAAATTTATTTATTACATTTACATGTAATCAGAATTGGCCCGAGATTCAGCGTTTTGTTACTTAGTGTGGACTTCGAGCAGAAGATAGGCTGGACATAATTGCACGTGTTTTCTAGATGAAGCTGGACGCTTTGATAGTAGACCTACATAAAAATGAATTATTTGGCAAGATTAAAGCATGTATGTCCTTTGTTCTAATTTTCTAATTAGTAAGATTTAATCATGGATAGTCTTTTGTCTTATGAATATATTTCTTAACTGTTAGACATAAATTAAAGTATAATACAACTCTTATACATCTATTGTTCAATCTTTTCATCGATTATTACATAGTGCATCATTTATTTAAGAGTTACGTAACATCATTGTGTGTTTCTGCTTTTATATTTTTCAAATAAATTCATTTCAAAAATTAAAATAATTCTCTGTTTTGTTTAATTTTCAGTTGTATACACTGTGGAGTTTCAGAAAAGAGGATTGCCCCACGCTCATATACTACTCTTCCTTGAAAAAGTTATGAATAGTCCAATTGGAATCGAAATTTATTCAATTATGTCTGCTAAAATACCAAACGAGGATGAAGACAAAGAGTACTATGATGCAGTATGTGAATTCATGATACACGGGCCGTGTGGACAGGTGAGGAAAGATTCTCCTTGCATGATTGATGAGGCATGTAGTAAACATTTTCCAAAGAAATTTATATCAGATACAACAATAGACCAGGATGGATACCCCGTATATCGCAGAAGAAATGATGGCAAGACGGTGATGAAGAGTGGAATAGAACTTGACAATCACTATATTGTTCCAAATAATCGTGAGCTAATGCTTCGTTATCAGGTGCATATTAATGTAAAGTGGTGTAACCAGACCCGGTCCAACAAGTATTTATTCAAGTATGTTAATAAGGGAAGTGATAGAATATCCACAACATTCTGCCAAAGTGCAGAAGACGGTGAGAGGGTTGCACATATGGATGAAATCAAAATGTTCTACGACTGCAGATACATATCGGCATGCAAATATGTTTGGAGGATTTTTGGATACGAAATACAGTACCGATATCCACCGGTGGAGAGACTGAGTTTTCATCTCGAAGGTGAGCAGAACATCGTATTCTCAGATACGGATAAACTTGGAGAAATTGTTGAGAAGGCAACGATGAAAGAGACCATGTTCCTTGCTTGATTTGAGGCAAATAAAAATATCCAGATGCACGTGAGCTCACCTATGCTGAATTCCCACAATATTTTGTCTACAAAAGAGACAAGAAAGAATGGGCCAGGAGACAGAAAGGGATATCTTTAGGAAGAATTCACTACGTTCCTCCTGGTGCAGGGAATAATTTTTATTTTAGAATTCTTCTTACGATTGTTAAAGGTCCTAGGAGTTATAAGGATTTCAGAAGATACGATGGTGAATTATATGATACATATAGGGAGGCTTGCTATGCAAGAGGATTATGGACAATGATAAGGAATGCGTAGAATGTTTCGAGGAAGCGAGTTACGTTTCAAGTGGGAAACAAATGAGGCAGCTATTTGTAACCCTACTTATTTCTGGTACAATGAACATTCCTAATGAAGTCTTTAAACAATGCCTGAAACATCTCTCCGAGGATATACTGTACTAGCAGCGAATCATTATGAAATTTCCAGGTGTGCTAAAATTACTTTCATATTATTAAATCATGTAACTTTCTAATTTGTGTTAATAAAGTAACTACAAAATTTATTTGATGCTTTTGTTACTTAATAAAATTGAATAAAATGCTGGAACCAAAATATAAAATGATAATGAATCAAATCTTGAGCACTATTCTATTATTATATGTGTAGTTCTTTAAAGATTACTTCATCACAAATATTTGATGAAATGTCATCTATATATTCCAATTACTACAAATATTCTTATTTAATTTGAATAGGATATAATTTGGTTAGAGAATCTGATTTGAATAGAATGGGGGAAACATTTATATTTAATCCTTTTGAAATTTTATATTTCATTCAGATATTGTATGTCTACTTTACTCTAATATTTTTGAGCTGACAGGTTTGGAGATGACTGAGGATGAAATTAAGGAAGCAACACTGTTGGAGATTGATAAGCTATTGAAGGCAATAGGAAAGACACTTAGTGACTATGCTGGAATGCCCTTTCCTGCATTTGATCGTGAGATACATCTTGAGAATCGAATAATAACCAATGAGTTGTACTACAATAAACATAAAATGAAGGAGGAACACGATCACCTAATTTAGAGACTTAATGCAGATCAATCCGTTGTGTATGACACAATTTCAGACTCAGTGACAGCATAAAAGGGATCTGTTTTATTTGTTTACGGTTACGGTGGAATAGGTAAA
This sequence comes from Pogostemon cablin, assembly GCA_023678885.1. Taxonomy (NCBI): domain Eukaryota; kingdom Viridiplantae; phylum Streptophyta; class Magnoliopsida; order Lamiales; family Lamiaceae; genus Pogostemon; species Pogostemon cablin. Next base: position 9,721,713 of record CM042976.1, read on the forward strand.
ATATTCCTTTGGAAGACTCTTTCTGTATTAATCAGATCAATGGGACAAATCGTGCTGAATGTGGCATCCAACGGAATTGCATCACTTTTGCTACCGGGTGGAAGAAAGGCTCACTCAAGATTCACAATACCCATAGCCATTCACGTGGAGTCAACATGCAAAGTAAGGCAAGGAAGTCATTTGGCTCAGTTGATATCACAGTGTCGGCGTATCATTTGGGATGAAGCTCCAATGGTTAACAGATATTATGTTGAAGCTCTTGATAGAACTATGAGGGATATAATGCAGGTAAAAGATCATGAATTTGCATCAATGCCTTTTGGTGGTAAGACCGTAGTTTTCGGTGGTAATTTCAGGCAGATTCTTCTAGTCATTCCCAAAGGTTCAAGACAGATTATTGTTGGTGCAACAATTAACTCCTCCTATCTATGGGATGAGATAAATGTTCTAAGACTCACAAAGAACAAGAATTTGATGAACGTGCTAGAGAATTCAGAAACAAATGAGATCAAGAATTTTGCTGAATGGGTTGCAAGGGTTGGCAATGGAATAGAAGGCACGCACACCGAATACAAAAGCGATATTCGAATTCCTGACGACATTCTACTAAGGTACGAAGGTGATCCTATAGGTGCAATTGTCAGCAACATATATCCTGACTTGGTAAATGCAATAGATCACCCTGAATATTTTCATGATAGAGCCATTCTTGCGCCAACTCTTGATGTGATAGATTCAATTAATGAATACATGATTGGATTGAATGGAAATGAAATGAAATCATATTTCAGCTCCGATTCTGCCTGCAAATCAGATGAGAACGTTGATATGCTCGCTGATGTTCACACTCATGAATTCTTAAATACTATAAAGTGTTCGGGAGTGCCTAATCACGAGCTTAATCTTAAGGTTGGAACACCGATAATGCTGCTTCAGAATATTGATCACTCAAGAGGTTTGTGTAATGGAACAAGGCTCTTGGTTACGAATTTAGAGAAACACGTATGCATGCATAGTTTTTGACTGGAACTAATCCAGGAGAGGTAGTGCTCATACTAAGATTTACATTAACACAGACTGATATTAGGCTTCCTTTTATGTTCTAAAGATGACAGTTTCCAGTGATCGTGTCGTATGCAATGACTATAAACAAGAGTCAAGCCCAATCACTTTCAAATGTTGGTTTGTACTTGAGGAGACCAGTATTTAGTTATGGCCAACTGTACGTTGTTGTGTCAAGATCGACCACAAAAGCAGGTTTGAAGATTTTGTTGGACGAGGACATCGACGGTGAAACAGGTATTTGCAAGAATTTTGTTTTTAGGGAAGTTTTTAGAAATGTTTGATTATTATATTTGTAGAGTTGAACATCATCATTTTCGATGTTTGAGAATTTGGGACGAATTAAATTTCTTTATTTAATTAACGCATAAATAATGTTCCGGATTCCATTCATTATTTCTATTGAGTTTTGCTAAAATTGGTGATTTCGATTGAGATTTTTTATATAATTATTAGGTATTATTGAGGAAATAAATTACATAACGTTTAATACTGCTTTAAATTTATTACTAAGGTGTTTAATATTATTGATGCCCTTATAGCATTACAAGCATCAAAATTATCTCAACTCATATATCTTTCAATGAAGTTGTTTTACTTTTTTAAAAATTTATTGTTTATTTTTATACAAGTTTAATTAGTTAAGTTTTTAAAGTTTGGATGATTTAATTTCTTTGTTAAACACAAAATTATATTATGTGTTAATTATATTATTTGTAAATATTTATATTTAACCTATTAATTTTTATAAAAATTATGTCAATGTTACATTAAAGCTTCGACTTTGAATTGACTACCCAATCCTTTTTAAGGTCTTCACTTTCATTTTTCATAATATAACAAAATTTCAATTTTAAATTTTATTATTGTAGACCTAAACATCTTTCGTATACATGCTATAATATTATATTAATAAGAAATTGATTATATTAGTCTTAATATATAAAAAATTAAAACCAAAATTAATATATGGCATTTCACTCACAATATCTTACTTTGAATGCAATTAAATTTTTTGTCATAACGTATCCCCGTGCATCGCACGGGTTAAAACGCTAGTAATTAGATATAGGACATTGGTGTGTTGAAAAGGAATAGTATTAATATTGAATGATGTGTAATAAATTAGGCATCAAAAGGAAAGTATATTAATGAGTTCCCAATAGCTGTATAATTAAGATGAGGTAACATTATAGAGATGTTAAACGCCTTAAACATCGGGTTAATCGGGTTACAGGTTAATTGGGCCTATTTAAACGGGCTACTAAAAGGTGAACCTAACCCTAATTCTAACGGACTTCGGGCTAAATGGTCGGGCTCGCGGGCTGTACGATAAAAAATATTAAAAAAGCTACGAATTTTAATTTATTATAAATATTACTCACTCCGTCCCACTGAAAGGTCCAAATTTTATTATATTGGGCTTCCCATCCATATGTTCTTATTTCCCATTTTAGTAAAAAGATATTACATGTGGCCCACCACGCACTACTAATACAACTACTCACTACACATAAAATAATAATACTCCTTAATCTAAGCACAAAAAATAAATGGCTACCTTTGGGCTGGACGGAGGGAGTATAAAAAAATCAAAATTAACTAATACTCTCTCTGTTCCAAGAATACTTGCACACTTTCTATTTTGTTCGTCAAAAGAATACTTGAACACCCTAAAAATGGAAACAGTACATAATATCAATAACCTCACAATACTACAATATTGCAAAAATGTCACATTCTTTTTACCCACAATCTAGTCAAAGTCAACTATATCATACACTTTATTCTACTCAATTACCCAAAATACCGCATCTTTTTCTTACATCACACTAACAAAAAATTACTTTTCTTAAACCCCGTGCCACCAAATACACGAATGTATTCCTCGGACGGACATGCATTATTTAGAATTTGAGATAATTAAGATTAATTCATGAAAAATATTGTTAAAATATCTAAATTAATATAATTTGTGATAATTAAATTAATTATAATATATTTATTTAAGTATTATTTATTTATTAGAGAAAATTGTGGGTTAGAATTAGAGAAAAAGATGAAAATTAAAGGGTGATGAAAGTTTGTCCCACGATGAGTTTGGGGTAAGGTGAGAGGGGGTGGTTGATGTATAGATTATGAGTGTTAAAGATAAATTAAACATAATAATAATAATAATAATAATAATAATAATAATAATAATAATAATAATATTAATAATAATAACTCTTAGCCCTACGAGTCGGCTTGATTAACCCGCGGCCTCTTAGCCCACGGGCTAATCGGTTCGGCCAAAAAGCCCGAATATTAAATAGGATCAAATTTTTTAGTCCTAACCTTAATTTTTTAGGGTTAAACGGGCCTGGTCCACGAATTTCAGGATTTTAAACGACTCTAGTAAAAGAAGGAAGATGGAATTTTTGCTCGTACCACGTCATTTTCTTGTAAATGTGATTGAAATTGTTTTAATTTGAAAATGACTGATGCTTTGCATGTGTTCGGTTTAACATAATCAAATAAAGTTTGATTGTCATTTCCTTGTAAATGTGATTGAAATTCTTATAATTTGAAAACGATTGATGCTTTGAGTTCGGCTTAACATAATCAAATAAAGTTGATTCTCATTTGTACGTGAGTCTACAGAATGGTTCATACCCTCTTGAAGTAATGACTACAAAGGGCTGCCATTGTAAATATTTTGTAGAATGTTAAAGCATACAACTTTCATAATATATCATGAATCATGATAATAGATATACGAAATTTTTTAAAAACACGGTAGGGTGTTCCCTACCTAGTAGTATATTAAATGTTGTTCTCACACCAATAATAAAATACTAATTTACAAGTTTAGAAATCAATAATTAAAGATAATATTAAAATTTTAAATATTTAAGTTTTATTTGTGAATTGAGAAATCGTATTCAATATTATTTTTAAGTGTCTTGCACTTCATTTTTAAATAATTTTGTTAAGATATGGCAAGATAAGAAATGAGTGGTAGGTTATTACATTATTAATTAAGAATATAATTATCAATAAAAAATATTTATAAAGTACTACTACTAAAAACTAATATTAATAGTTTAATATATAATTAATTAATTATTTATAACAAAAATAATAATTTAATTAACTAATCGATTCGAACCAAATTAAAAAGACTTTATTTTTGTATTTTTTTCAGGGTTAAATAGATAGACGGGCTTTGCCAATATTAACAACTCATACAAGAAATAAAAAGTTGAGACATTTTTTTTTATATTTTAAAACTTATTTATTATTGTGAAAATCATAAAAAAGAGTTTTAATTGTCGGCAAATGACGATGATTAAAAAAAACAAAAATAAAAAAACTTAGTATTTAAATTTTAAATCATAAACAAAAATCAACCGGATGGCATTGGAGATTTTTTTTATTTTAAGTTTAGATCCTATGATATTACAAATAAGGGGCAAAACTTGTGTGATATCATCTTGAGAATCTTCAAATTTTTTTTATAATTAATTATTATTTTTATTTAATATATTATCACTTATTATTTATATTTTGAATTGTTCATAAAATAGTTTACGACATTACGATCATATTCTATTAACATGATACTTCCTCCGTCCCAAGAATATTGCATACTTTTTATTTTGATCCGTTTTGCATACCTTTAAATAGAAACAATACATAATATCAATAATATTACAATACTACAATATTACAAAATGCCACGTTCTTTTTACACATAATTTAGTTAAAATCAACTATATCATACATTTTATTATATTTAATTACTCAAAATATCACTTCTCTTTCTTACAATATTATTATAATAAAAAATTACTTTTGCTAAATTCCGTGCCACCAAATATATGCATGTATTCTTGGAACAAAGATACTATTTTTTAATTAAAATATTATTATTATTTTTTTATCTCTTTTAGAACTATTTTGTGAGATCATTTCCACGCAAGTGTTTTTTTTCTTCCAAACGTAAGTGTTTTTGCTTCCATTAAATTAAATTAAATTAAATTATTTAACATTTGGTGAGTAAAAAATTGACAACACAAGTAGAATTGCTCCAAATATCACACAGCTGTTCGCCTACTAATAAATTATGTCACATTTGGTGAGTAATAAATTGACAACACAAGTAGAATGGTTCCAAGAGATGAGTTATTCCAATCCTTAGTGACTGTAATTTTATAATTCGTATTCGATTTACTTCGCCTTAATAAAATAAAATTATTTTTATTAGAAACCTAACAATAAAAATTAAAAGAAATAATAAAATATAATTTATATACAAAGAAAAAAAATTAAAAGATAGAAATTGTATATTTAAACATAAAATTAAAAAAAACAATATAAATAGTAAATGAAATAAATAAATCTATTTTTTATATTAGTGGAAAAACGAAAAATAACAATACATATTTGCTCAGCCCTTCGTCAACCAAGCATGGAAGTAAAGAGATGTCTTTGAAAGAAAATAAAAATTAAATATATTTAAAATTTAAATGAAAGAAAAATAATTAAATATAAGAGGAAAAAAATAAATAAAATAAAAGATTAGAGGGAACGACTGATCAGGATTCGAACCTGCGAAGGTCATCCCACATGGAGCTCGACTAAACCACTCTATCTCTCGCTCAGAATAATTTGCGATATACTATACTCCCTCCGTCCCATCAGAGCTTTCACAACTCCTTTGTAATTTACAAAGGAGGTGTGAAAATTGTGTTGGGACAGAGGGAGTACATAAGAAACTAATTTTCCAATAATTTGCTATATACTATACAAAATAAACTAATTTTCTGCGCGGTGCAGTGCCCCCTAGGTCTATGCTGCCTCCGTCTATGATTACGGTGCAGTTTGACGATTTTTTCTATTAAATTTAAATTGCCTTGCTAGGTGCGCTGCGGTTAATTGTGTAATTTTAAACTGCGGTTTTTCTATTAAAAATTATCTTGCGGTTTCAACGGTTTTACGGTTGGTTTTAGCGGTTCTGCGGTTTCAATAAAAAGATATCCAACATCTATATATAAACTACAATATTCGGTTATTAAATTTTTTTAATAACCTCAAAAGTTTAATGATAATATTTGAAAATATTAACATTACATGTTCAAGTAGCAAATTACCTATAATTTGATTCAAATACTAAGTCTTTATGGTATAATTTATCTAGCAAATTACCCATAATTTGATTCAAATACTAAGTCTTTATGGTATAATTTACTCCCCTTGGTTTGATGCGGATTCGTCGATAACCCTTTGGAGATCTATCTTAGCTCCGGACAAATTATTTGACATATATTTTTGTCTAGGAATAGAGAATCTGTATCGCACCATTATCTTGTTGTTTTTCTTAGAATTTCCAACCATGAATGTAGTCTTCACCACCAAAGTATGTATTTTTCTAACATCATGCACATCTTTCATCCAATCTTTCACATCACAGGTTAGTATCAGAAGCTTATGAGTTCCAAATTTTTGCTTGAAAGCCAAAGACAATAAGATTATCTTTTTCCCATCTCTAAAAAACTGATATATATGTCATTTCTTCCATCGTGAGTAATGCTAGGATCATCTTGCCAATGCATGGTTCAGAATAAGGCATTCCGTTGGGAATCATCTCTTCGAGGTGGTAAGAGAACTTTACGAACCACCATTACAGACTGCTCATTTTTCTCCTCACCTTCAGGTTCGCAGATTCCGTCCTCATCCTCCCATGTATCATTGTCTTCTTCATGTTCGATCACGTTGATTGGGTGTTGGGGACAATTGTTTTCATGATGACCAAATTCTTGATACCTGCAACATTTGTCATCGGTTGGTTTGGTATCAGGATTGTTGAAATTTTCCTCAGCAGATTCCTTTTCTTCATCCTGCTTTGTAGAACTAGAGGCAACTTCTACGATGGTTTTAGGGACGACTTTGGGTGCGACATGCTGTTTTTGTGGGATGCCAAGAAATTTCTTCACTCGTTCCACACGAGTAGTTAACGTTTATATTGTTGTACTCAAACGTTGCAGTTCTCTGAATAAATCAGCAGGAGTATGTTTAGTGTTGTTAAACATTACCGAAGGAAAAACCTTGGCTCTAAAGGTGTTGTTAGCCATTGCCAAAGGATAGACCTTGACTCTGAATACCAACTGACACGGGAGATAACTCGTAGAAGACAAGCGCTCTTTGTACGAAATGAGAAAATAAGTTTCTATTACTCAATATATGATAAGATAAGTTTCAAGATTTTCCAGTTATCATTCCTTGCATACAAACCACCTATTTATAGGGAAGAAAATGAAGTGAAAAGACATTCAAACTAAAAAAAACTAGCATAAGTAATTAAATACCTCAACTTTCAAAATTGCAAGTTGGAAGGTTGTGCTTTCTTTGATTCTCGTCCCACATCAACATACGTGCTTGATCTAAGAGTTTAATTACCATATTCCTTTAGCACTAAGTCCTATTTTTAATTACTTGCACTTTTATTTTATTTAAAATTTCATTGGACAATTTTAGAACCTTATTTTTGGTCAATCATTACAAAAAAAATGACGGCTATTCGTACCCTTATTAACTAAAGATACCCCAATTACTAAATGTGCTCCATTAAATTAAAAAAATATAAATTACTAAATATATATAAATTTAGACTATTTAACCCTCTTAGTTAAAACAATTTCATTCCCCTTCTAATATATAATGCAAATAGAACGAAGGAACGATATGAAGGAGAGAATAAGCGAACAACTTCAATCTACTTTATGTCAAATACCTTCAATCTACTTTGTGATATCTATGGATAAACACATGAATGTGTAAAGAGAGGACATGCCAACATCAATTCCAGTCCAAGAGAATCTTTTTCTTTTTTTTTCTTACTTATAAAAGTTGAACTCAAAATAGCAGTAAATGTGTAATTATTACATAAGTAAAACTTATTCCTCTACGATGAATGAATGTAAAATGGGTTTAATCCTTCCGTCCTCTGATTCGAATGTTAATAGCCCTGGAAGCCATAGCTCGCAAATTAGCTCGTCTATAAATTTCCTAAATATTTAATTCATATTAACTAAGGGTATTTTAGACTAAGCACATTAAGAGATACAATAAGAAAAACTGGGTGTACGAATAGTCGTCCCCTTACAAAAAATCTACTAGCAAGGATTAAAAAAAAATTCTAAAAGTTAGCTAGGGTTTCTCTTGATAATTGGATTAATATTGATTGAAAATAAATTAAGAGTTTAATTATTTTTATATTAAATATAATAATTAAAAAAATTAATATAATAATATTTTTATATTTTTCTTGATAATTTCTAATATTTTTTATTGAGTTATCCCATATTACTCTTTCACATTAATAATAATATAGTTAATCAGTTCGGTTTTTCATTTTGAGCGTTCATTTTAGTTTTATTTCATTTTTTAGATATATGGAACTAACACACTCACTAAAATAATTACATAGTATACATTAAATAATAATTTTTAATCTACATAAAACAAAGTTAAAGAGACTCTTTAATTAAACTGGGCATATATATATATATATATATATATAGTTAATTTCAAATTTATTAGCTTACATTTTAACTAAATTGATTTGAATTCGATACACATTATGACATCGAGTTAGGTCTGATAACATATCAAAAGGCCCACATTAAAGAAGATTTGATACTTGAACAGACTTTCACATGCACTAGCAGACAATAATATTACTGGGGATACAACATGTTTGAGAAAGTCACGTGAAAAGGGCTCATTAATTGAGTTGGCAATAATAATATTAGGATGATAATTCGGATTTTTGAAAATAATATGGAAAATTTTATTGCAAAGTACAAAAATACATTATTTAGACTTATAACGAATAAAAAGTGATATTCTTTTCATTCCACAAAGTATTGTTATATATTGTTGATGCGTGTTCTTGGCTAGTTAATTTGTGTGTAAGAGATAAAGATTATGGTGTAACTACACCAAGAACGATCACAATCAAACAAGACTAAATCATAAATAAAGGATCACAATCACAAGAAAACCGAATTTCCAACCAAGAACTCAACCGATTTTTATTACTCTCCTTTCGAGCAACACTCATAAAATCTTCCAATTATAAGTGCAATGTTTAAAGTGAGTATCAGTAACCTGTCTCTCTCATATGAGAGAAGCTATTTATATTATCTACAAACCCTAATCCGGAGCCAATCGCCTTGCGCCACCTGGATGAAGACAAGCCATCATTAATGAAGTTGCCTGGTACGCCGACCAGCCTGGGGAGGAGTCTGGGTGCCATGGGTTGTCTTTGCAGGGCGTCACAGACCGCTTTTGTCCTTTGCTGGCTTTCCATTAGTAGTTGGAGGAAGATGCACCAGTTGCTCGATGTCTTCTAGTTAGGATTGTTGTCCAAAGTATCCCATCTTCCCGTTAGCTTTGTCTTCTAGCCTGCTGCACTTATCAGTCTTCATGATGGTGTTTGTGCTTTGTTTACAGCTCCTGTTAACCATCTGGTCCTCGGACAAGTTGACTTCCGATGCTGTGTTGTTCGTCCGAACCCCTGGGTAGGGGAGGGATGCCGCCGAGCCTCCCCGCAGAGGGTGCTTCGAACTTCTGTCCCTTTATTGTGTTCTCTCTTCGTCCTTTTCTTAGCTGGGCCTTTGGGCTGAAAGTGATTTCTTTGGGCTGCCTTAGCTGTCCATTCATCACTCCTTCCCGAATTGGGCCACTTAAAGACTGGGTCTCCTTCTTCAAGTCTTAAGGGTTATTGGGCCTTGGGCCTACTAAGCATTGGGGGATATAATACCCATAACATTAGCCCCTCGAGCCTGAATAATATCGTAGTTTGAGATTTTTCAGGTTCGAATCGTACTTCACATGTTATATCCCTCATGCTTCGGTACCTGCGATTCCTGGATTCCTCTACCCTAGCTCCTTATTGTTTTCGCTTGCTATCTTCGTTTCTAGATTATCGAGGTCGTCGAGATATTTCCGCTAGGGCGGAGGGGTATTTCTGATATTTTGGTGTAACTGTCGATTCGAAATTTGAAATTTGAACAACCTGTTAGTTTTCCCTTTTCTTCTCCATCTTTTTCTCCCTTTGATTTTGTAGATGGTTGGCATTCCTCTTATACTGCGCGCCCATTATCTCCCTCCAGGTACCATTCCTCTTCTCTTTTTTCTTTCTTTTCTTTGGCTCTATTGCTCTGCGTCTCTGAATTTTTTGTCATCATCGCTAGGGTTTCCTTTCTTCTTTCCTTCTGCACCCTATTCTCCTCTCGCTATAATTTCACAAGACATGACTTGTGAGGGTTCCATTTCTCCTTCTAGATCACCTTCTCGTCGACTGATTCTTCACTTGGGAGTTCTGGATCCCTTTCTTCCCTTCCTGGAGAAGGTTTGAGTTCTCATTCCCCTTTCCGACTCGCCTTTGATCAGAGGTTTTCGATTTTGTTTCTAATTTTAAGTTGGAGCATAATTCTCAGATTGCTGATGCTGGTCCCAGGTTGGTGGCCCATCTCGGGGAACTTCCGCACTGGGAGACTGGGGTTTCTTTTTCCACCGCCGAGGTTTCTTCTGCAATTGATGATTCTTAGTTAAAAAAGAGTACTGTCATTGCTCTCGGCAAATTCTAATATGGGGAAGGCATTGATTTCTTCCTTCCTTTTTCCAATGCCCGAATGTGTTATGCTCCACCGAACGCTGTTGCGGCTTTCGAATTGCAACTTGAGTTCGGCCTTCGGTTTTCTCTTCATCCCTGTATTCGGGACATCTTCGAGTTTTGGGGTATAGCCCCTGCTTAATTGGTTCTAACAACTGGGCGGCTTGATGGGGGTGTTGGTTCTTTTTCGAAAGCAAAAGTATTCCTTCTTGACTACCTCTGAAATTAATTTTCTGTACCGGCTTACTCCAAATAATAGGACGAAGGGATATTATTATTTGGTACCTCGTCATATCCACCTCATCGCTTCTTTCCCCAGTTCAGTTAAAGGGTGGATAAATCCCTGGTTCTGGGTTCACGGGCCATGGAGGGGACCCACCATCTATGATCTCGGGGATCTCGAAACCCCAAAGTGCTCCCCAGATATTTCTTCTTCAAGCCTGTTCTCAACGCGTGTATGTCTTTTTCGATTTATTTATTTATTATTTGGAATACTTTAATATTTCTCTCCCTTTGCTTTATGCAGTAAGTGAATCGTGTGCTCTCGAGACGTTGTCGATAGGGTTTCAGGATGTATTCCATCGTATTTGCAAGCTTTTCGAGAAAAAATGCCACTACCAGCGTGTTGTTACTGGAAAGAATCTTTTTCGAGCCGGTTTTACTCCTTCAGCTATAGCTATGCCAGGTGAATTTTCGTTGTTACTTTTCTCTTTTGCAGCATTCGTAGTGTGTTTCTCCTTCCTATATAACTTTCCCTTTCGTATTAACCCTTCTTCCTTCCTTTGTGCTCAGGGGAGGGAGAATTTTGTATTTTTGATCCCGCAGGACACATAACCTCTTCAAAATGGTCCCAATACTTTCACTTTTAGTTCCAAATGATTATTTCTTTGCAGACTTGGTCCCATAAAACTTCATTTTTGCATATTTAGTCTCATACAACTCCATTATTAGTTCCGAAATTTAGATTCATATTTTATTTTATTTTATTTTATTTTTTTATTTTAATTTTTTCTTTTTAATGTTACCAAATTATTAGTAAATTCAAAGAAGACATGCTGAAAAAAAAAGAATAAAATAAAACATGAATATATACTTACAATTCTTTTATTTTATTTTATTTATTTATTTATTTACTTATTTATTATTATTTTATTTTTATTTGGCAATTAAATCTTTGCAAACTTGGTCCGATAAAATTTCAACCATACATATTTAGTCTTCAGATGTATTATTGATCCAAAAAATTTAGATTCATATTTTATTTTATTTATTCACTTACTTTTTTTTAATATAAGTAAAATTTTATTGTTTTCAAAAAAGACATGTTCAAAATAATAATAATAATAATAATAATAATAATAATAATAATAAATATGGTATAAAGTAACACTATTGGTTATAACTTATAAGAATTTAGATTCATATTTTATTTTATTTTTTTATTTACTCATTTATTATTTTATTTAATGTTACATTTCTATTATTTTTTAAAACATGTTCAAAATAATAATAATAAGTATTAAATAAATAAATAAACATAAAATAAAATAAACATCAAATATGAATTTAATTTTTTGGGACCAATAGTGTAATTGAATGAGACTAAATATACTAGGTTGAAGTCTTATGGGACCAAGTCTGCAAAGAAATAATCGTTTGGGACTAAAAGTGAAAGTATTGAGACTACTTTGAAGAGGTTATGTGTCGTGCGGGACCAAAAGTGCAAAATTCTCTCAGGGGAGGAGAGGCGCCTTATGCCCGATATTGCTCGCATTGCTACTCTCCCCTATGCCCGTCAGCAAGCTGCGCTCAACATGGGGAAGAGAAAGGTGTCTGAGACTTCTTCCCAGAAGCTTTCTGGAGCCCTTCTTGCCGTTTAGCCCCTTACGTCTATCAGGATTCAAGAACCTTCGGACCCCCTTTCTTCGAGATTGGATGTCGACATCACCCGGGGACCGGCGATAGGTCCCGAGGAAGAGGTTTCCAAAAAAGGCCCGAGGGCTCCGAAGTCCAAGAAGGAGTGCTCCGAGGCCGTTGCTACCAAATCCTTTGCCCCAAAAAGGAAGTACCATCTTCAGGATGAAAGTTCTGATGAGGCGACTCATGATAGTACTGCTATCTTCCTTCGTCCTTCAAAGAAGGTTCGAGATGACGATGCTGATGTTGCTGGTGTTGGTTCTCTCATAGTGCCTGGCACCGTCCCTCGGGAGATTGTAGATGTTTGTGAGATCAGCTCATCTCCCTCACATGAAAACCCTGCCAAATCCTTGGCCAGTGCTTCCGATCAACTAGGTGGTTCTTCATGTTTGTACGTGAGGCATCGAGTTCCCCTCGATCCAAATCTCACAGGAGTTCCCTCGGGTGGTACCTCCAATATTCCTGCCCTTTGTTGTTCCCCTTCAGAGATGTAGCGATATTACTAGGAAAAGACCCCCTGCACTTTTGGGAACATGATGGGTCCTCTACTGGGGTGCCTCTTCCGCCCTACCCTTATCGTATGAGGCCACTCCTTATATTCTGATTGATCCGACAGCCGATCAGGAATTACTAAAGAAATATTGACACTTGAATGAGGCTGGACAAACCTTTCTGCACACTTGAATGAGGGATAATTACCTCGGCTCGTGCCTCCTTATCCTTTCTGTGTCCATTGCATTTTCACCAATGGTGTCCTTCTGCAAATCTTCCTGTTGTCCACTCCGAAAGTGAAGAGGACCCCGAAGAGGATCCTGAACTGGGAGACGCTCCCATGGCTGTTTCTGAGAAAGTGGTTGATGATAGTACTGCTCCTTCCGGTCCTCATGTTGTCTCGACATTTCCTTCTATTAATCCTAATCCAAAAGGTATCGCCGCAACTACTGATCCTGCCATTATCGACTCTGAAGCCGAAAGATTAGCTACTGAGAGGGCTCGCGCTCACGGAAAGAATGTTGTCGAGGAAACTGATGAGCCTGATTTGTTTGAGCTGTAAGAGTTAGGGAGTCAGGGGTTCGTCCAGGGTGCTTCTTGCCATTTCAATCATCATGTTCCGCTCATTATTGACCCCAGTTCTCTTTCACTGAACTCTGCTGGTTTGGCGGCGATGGCCGGGGCTGCTGTTATTTCCCTTTCCTCTTCTCTGCAAATTATGGAATAATACCGTTTGTTTGCTAGTTGGCTAGTCGATAGTTCTGAGGGGTACTTCGTTGGTTTCAAGGAAAGATTGAATGCTTCGGAAGTTGAGAATGCCGAACTAACTTCTCTTGTTGCGTATCAGAGAGAACAGTTGGAGGTTTTGGATTTTGAAGTTGGGTTAGGGCGAGCCACTCTTGAGTCCGTAGAGATGAGTCTAACTAAGGAGAAAATTGCTCGAGACGCCGAGATAGTTGAAGCTGCCGAGGCCCGAGCTAGGTTGGCCAAAGCTAAAGCTCGTATTCGAGCCCTAGAGCAGCGTATTCCGCATCCCGGTTCGGTAGAGGAAAGGGTTGTTCATGCCGAAGGCCAGTTAAAGGAAATAGAGGATAAGATGGCGAGCATCTTCCAATCCCTTAACAGCTGAAAGAAAGATTGATATCCCCTATCCTCCTTTTGCTGGTTGACTTTTATTTTATCTTGACTCCTGCATTGGTTGGAACTTTATTTTCTATGATAGTTTGTAAATCTTGGCTACTAATCTCCCCCCTTTTTTATTTTGTTCTTGTTGGGTAATCAACTCTGACGATGTTCTCTGCTTTTACGACTTATGAACAGCTGATTTGCCCATTGATAACTTATGATTGTCGGTGTGCCTTGGCCTGTATTTATCACCAGTTATGTATCTTTGCCTTGTTCACCTACGGGACGGATGTTTATATTTTTGTCCGAGGCCCTCCCTTTCCGTTTGAACGTATGTTGTTTTGGCGTTGTTTGATCAAGGTTTTGTTGGACTCTATTTCGCTCCACTTGGATTCTGAAGTCTAGCCCTTTACTCCTAATTCGATATCTTGGCTTTTTTCTGTATTGTGCTTTCGTTCCATTTCAGATGATATTCTGAAGTTCATTTTTTTATTTTAACCCCTCATTCCGACCTTCATATATATATATGTGTGTGTGTGTGTGTGTGTACATATCCCTTTCGAACAATATTCCAAAGTCTTTTCTTTTTATTCCAACCAAGATGTTTCCAAAGTCTATTCCTTTTACTCCAACCCCGGTATTCCCCGATCTTTATATATATATATATATATATATATATATATGTACATGTCCCTTTCCAACGATATTCTGAAGTCCGTTCCTTTTATTCCGATCCTAATATTTCGAAGTCTGTTTCTTTTATTCGAACCCCGATATTCTGACCTTCATATATATATATATATATGTATATGTCCCTTTCCAATGATATTCCGAAGTCCGTTCCTTTTATTCTGACCCTGATATTCCGAAGTTTTTTTTATTCCAACCCCGATATTCTGACCTTTATATATATATATATATATATGTCCCTTTCCAACGATATTCCGATGTCCGTTCCTTTTATTCTGACCCCTATATTCCGAAGTTTTTTTTGGCTCAATTTTCTTGAGGTAAATCTTCGTAACCAAATAAATACCTATAACTGCATACAAGGTTTTCCATACACTTTCCTATTTCAGATGCAATCTACATATTCGTTACTCATCCGGCCTAGTGCCTTGGTTTAATTTCAAATATGGCCTAGTGCCTTGGTTCAATTTCAAATATGGTCTAGTGCCTTGATTATAAGTAGTAAGAGGCAGTATCACCAACCTCCTTTGTCTTCCAATCTGACTTACTGATAGTACTTCCAGGTGCTGGATATTCTATGGATGCGGCACCCTCTTTCCGTCCACTTCTTATAGCTCGTATGCTCCTCCTGTCAATACCCTCTTGATCATGTATGATCCTTCCCAATTTTGCCCATTACCTTGTGCGACCGGTCCTAGCACCTTTCGGAGCACCAACTATCCTCCTTTGAATTGCCTTAGTTTTATCTTGGAGTTATAGAACCGCTCCACCCTCTGCTTGTAGACCGCGTTATCCATTTCTGCGCTCAATCTCTTTTATTCCAATAGGTCTAGATTTTCCTGGATTAATTTGTCATTTAACTCTTCCCTGTGGAGAGCAATCCTAGGACTGGCCTCTCCTATCTCCATGAACTTAGTCTCAATTTTTGTACAAATTGATAGGAGTAAGCGTACTATATCATTGTGTAGAACGTGGCGACCAAGTGCAAAATTTATTATATCGAACCCAAGGGAGAAAGTATATGTATCCGTATTTGAAAGATGTTTTACTCTAAAGAGACTAACAATAAAGGGAAGTTTAATTACACTACAAACTAACTAAGAAAGCAATAAAAGATAGAACATGTACAAATGAGATGGATGATGGGTGATGGTGAGCAATCTAAGAAGTATGTAAGACAAGCAATATCTTGGAAAAGGCTAATGTAGAATAACACACACATGCATTGAAGGTCATCATGTTATGATATTAAGGGAAATCACTTATATACCCCTAATCCCTATGACCAAGGTAATTAGGTTCTCAACTCTTTTGCAAGTTTAAACCTTATAGGATTGTCTCTTACTCTCAATTCCCATGAAGGTACTATGATCATAAGTTTGGTTCCCCTTACTAGTTTATCACTAATGTCCTATCATGAGGTTTTAAGCACTTGAAGGGTATGACTTACCTCTCCTCACAATAACTAAGTCATCTCATGCAATCAATGATTCACTTAAACCACTAAGCATAATATTGGAATAACTATCCTAACTCTATGAATAGAGAATTGAACCACACAAATCATACATAAAATGAGAATAAGCATTCATGATAGAAAATATTCATAACAATCATTTCTTCGAACACGTGGTGTGCAAAATCTACATTATCCTTCACCAATCATATTACTAGCCTCACATGAGGACTAGCCACTACAAATCATAATAAAATCAATATTGTCCATGACATGCTCCAATTGAGCTAAATAATGAAGAAAACAACAAATCAAAGGTTGATGGGCTTCACTTTTGAAGTTGGTCTTCTCTTCCTTCAACATGCTCCAATCTTCACTCCTTGATGTTCTTCCCTTCTAAGATTGGTGGATTAGTGGAATGGATGGATGTATTTGAGGAAATCAAGAGGAATGAATGGATGGAATGAAGAGGGATGAATGAATTGTGGATGAAAATGGATAAATAGAGAGGAAGATGAATGGATGGAGGATGGATGAATAGAGAGGAGGATGGATGGTGTGTGAGAGCAGCTCCCAAATTTGTTCTAGTGGAGGATTGGGAGGTTTTGGGTATTTATACCCCCTTGAAAAGCCCTAATTTCTCATCGCAGAATCGGACATTTTGCACTAAAATTCGACCGAATTTTCATGTTTCGGTCGAATTTTTCTTACAGTGTGCGTAGCTTTTGATGCTCTGTTTTAGCCCATGTTTTTCACAAAAATGCACAAAAATTCGACCGAATTTTTCCCCCTCAGTCGAATTTTTGTGACAGTTCGCGCTGCTTCACTGTTTTGTCTCTTTCTCCCTCGTTTTAACTCCGAATTGAGATCCGCTTTTTCCTACATGTTCCTCTTCACTTTTAGAATAAATTTATACTTGAAAATTACACAAATTCCACCAAAGAACAAATTCTCCAAATATTTACAAATATCGTGCAATCTAGGGCACTTAAACACTCAAACTAAGCATAATTGTATGGAACCATGCTATAATTGGACCCTAAATTCATGAGATTTCTACACTCATCAACCCCCAAACTTAAAGTGTTGTTCGTCCCCGAACAACAAAAAAAAAGAAAAAGAACATGAAGGTAAAAATTGAGTGAATTGGAGAATGGATCAAAGAAAGAGTATAATAATTTTCAACTAATCAATCAAATCAAACTACATGACTTAAACATCAATAAACCTATGCACAAATCATGGTGGGATTAATGCAAGTACAATACTCATTCTCACTAATCCTCTCAAGGTAGTCTATGCACTCACACTCATAGTGAAAATTGTGGACGTTTTTACACTCATAATTGATTCATATGCACACATTACCATAAGCTTGCCACAAGTCTCAAACTCTACACCTCTATTGAAGTGTGTCAATCATTGAAGCAAATAGGACTTCATATTTGGATGTAATGAAGGCTCTTTGTAAGAGTAGGGATATATGGATGAAAGTGACTCAAATATGTAAGTGGATGATTAGAAGAGACATCTCCCTTCTCGTAAAGCACTACTCCTTAATCATAAATTCATTTTTTTTTCACTTTTCATGTACTTCATCATCCCTTCCTTTCATAACTCTTGAATTTAAGCATTTCTTTTGTAGCTCTTTTTCTCCACACCTTTTGCAATACACATTTGAGCTTTCTTTCTTTTTTTAGCTCTTATGCTTTTTTTTTTTTTTTAGAGCTTCATTCATTTTATTTTCTTGCTTACACATCATAATTCATTAGCTCTCATTGATTTTAAGTACAATATTCTTAATTTCCTTTTCAAGCACAATTTTTACTTTTCTCTTCATAACCTCCTTTAATAACCATCTCCAACAATCATCCACACAAAAGGTTTTATGTAAAGGCTTAAGTGGGTTTTATTGGCTTGTAATGAGCTAATAATCAAAGAATAGGCTCCGTAGGCTCAAAATGGCTTACAAGGGAACAATTTTATGGTAAGGATATCATTTGGCAAGTGACTTCAATTTTCAAGGATGACCTAAGATCATTTTCAACAATCTCCACACAATGTAGCCTCAAGCAAGACGAATGGCAAGTTCTAGAACACATACACATGAATGATGCCCACATGAAAGAAATGAATCACATAATATTCGTGCATTCGAGGCTCAAAATCTCACGATTCATCAATAGTGAAAAAACAAGCATTACACAAGCAAATTCCCAACCATAACAAGTACACAAGCTCATATCTATTCAACCACATGATGTAACTCAATCTTATAGTCCCAAACAATCACTAAATTAGTTCCACAAGAGAAGATTCAATAATAAGAAATCAAGGAAAGGCTCACAAAAATAAGAGGAACAAAAGGTGCGCCGGTGCAAAATGTACAACTAAGAGCAATACGAGCATGTAACAAAACAAACCATCCCGGCCCCCAAACTTAAATTCAACCAAGAGTTGAATTTTAGTTTGAGTAGAGTTTTGTTACCAATTTTGTTGAACTTATTTCTTGTCTTCAAGACCATCACCGAAAGCTCCTTCATGTTCCTATAAAAGGCAAGAAACACGATAAAAACTAAAAAACAACTAAGAAAGCAATTAAATAAAAGCAATAAAGATAATGATGGGTTGCCTCCCTTCTAGCGCTAAGTTTAACGTCTTCAAGCCAGACGGAACTTGGAGAACTCATTAGAATAGCCAAGGATATCATTCGTTCTTGCCATCAAATTTTAATCTTTGTGCTTCTTCCTCTATTAGGTATTTGTGGCAAGTAACGACCTCAGTTGTATCCTTCGAGATTGGCTTTAAAAATTCTACTTTTTTGAGCTTATATTCCGTCGACCTTTTCATTCTTGAGCACCACTTATTCCTTCTCTCCACACAGAGTCCTAGCATATCTTCAAGTTCCCTTTTGTCCTTAAGAATATGAGAAGAATCAATAGGTAAGATAAAGTCTATAAAAACAATATTATGAAATTCAAAGCAACTTAAAGAGTTTAAAGGTTTAGAAATGCTCATTTCACTCTTCAAGTCATCATCACTTGCTTCTAGACTTTGTTCCTCTTCATCAATATCATTTGCCTCAATAGGCTCTTCAAGCACCTCTTTTGATTCTTCTTCCCCCAAATTTTCTTCAATCTTATTTTCCTTATCCTCAATAAGCTCAACATGTCTTGAGTCTTCATCATCCCCCGAACACTCTTCTACTTCTAATTCTTCTTCAATATCTTCATCGAAATTTTCCATTTCATGAAGAGTGTTCCGTTCACTTATCATTTGACTTATTTGACGTTCTAGAGCCTCAAATCTCCTCTCATTTTCCTCATCTTCTCTCTTTCTTTCAACTCTTCTTTCTTCAATCATCTCATTGAGCATATTCATGAGTTGCCCAATTCGATCTTCTAAAGGTGGCTTTATCTCTTCACTCGGTGGTTGCCATCTTTGTTCTTGGAGATAATTTCTATGTTCATTAATTTGGAAATTACTCCCTTGCATGTAAAATATATCCTCCACTTGAGGATTTGGCATCATCCACTCTTGTCGCACCATAGTATAAGAAGTTGGCATACTTTGAAGATATTGATCCCCATAACTAGGAAGATTTGGTTGAACACTTTGCATTTCATTGCTCCCATGAGCGTATCTTCTATACAACTCCATTAATGCACTATTCTCGGATAGAGGAGTAAACGTCGGAACTTGGTTGTAGGAACTTTGTATGGAATTAGTATTTCCTTGATATGCTTGGAATGTATTCACATTGTAAGCCCTTGCCATCCCCCGTATATTCCATTATCGTAGCATTGATTCATTTTTACTCTTCTTCTCAAGATCTACTACAATTCTTCTCCACTTAATATATTTGGTTTTGCTCCTTCTCCCCTTCTTTTAAGGTTGATGTAACTATCAAGAAGAACAAGTGAGAACAAAAATTTTTCAAAACAAAAATATATGCAAAAAAAAAAAATCCTAAGTAGAGCTAACAAGTTCAAACACGTTACACCGAAGCCTTTCTCTCCGGCAACGACGCCATGAACTTAGTCTCAATTTTGGTACAAATTGATAAGAGTAAGTATACTCTATCGTTGTGTAGAACGTGGTGACCAAGTGCAAAATTTATTATATCGAACCCAAGGGAGAAGTGTATGTATCCGTATTTGAAAGATGTTTTACTCTAAAAGGACTAACAATAAAGGGGAAGTTTAATTACACTACAAACTAATTAAGAAAGCAATTAAAAATAGAACATGTACAAATGAGATGGATGATGGGTGATGGTGAGCAATCTAAGAAGTATGTAAGACAAGCAATATCTTGGAAAAGGCTAATGTTGAATAACACACACATGCATTGAAGGTCATCATGTTATGATATTAAGGGAAATCACTTATATACCCCTAATCCCTATGACCAAGGTAATTAGGTTCTCAACTCTTTTGCAAGTTTAAACCTTATAGGATTGTCTCTTACTCTCAATTCCCATGAAGGTACTATGATCATAAGTTTGATTTCCCTCACTATTTCATCACTAATGTCCTATCATGAGGTTCTAAGCACTTGAAAGGTATGGCTTACCTCTCTTCACACTAACTAAGTCATCTCATGCAATCAATGATTCACTTAAACCACTAAGCATAATATTGGAATGACTATCCTAACACTATGAATAGAGAATTTAACCACACAAATCATACATAAAATGAGAATAAGTATTCATGATAGAAAATATTCATAACAATCATTTCTTCGAACACGTGGTGTGCAAAATCTATATTATCCTTAACCAATCATATTACTAGCCTTACATGAGGACTAACCACTATAAATCATAATAAAATCAATATTGTCCATGACATACTCCAATTAAGCTAAATAATGAAGAAAACAACAAATCAAAGGTTGATGGGCTTCTCTTTTGAAATTGGCCTTCTCGTCCTTCAACATTCTCCAATCTTCACTCCTTGATGTTCTTCCCTTCTTAGAATGGTGGATTAGTGGAATGGATGGATGGATTTGAGGAAATCAAGAGGAATGGATGGATGGAATAAAGAGGGATGAATGAGTGGTGGATGAATGGATAAGTGAAGAGGAGGATGAATGGATGGAGGATGGATGAATGGAGAGGAGGATGGATGGTGTGTGAGAGCAGACCCCAAATCTGTTCTAGTGGAGGATTGGGAGGTTTTGGGTATTTATACCCCCTTGAAAAGCCATAATTTCGCACTGCAGAATTGGACATTTTGCACTAAAATTCGATCGAATATTCGTGCTTCGGTCAAAATTTTCTTACTGTGTGCGTAGCCTTCGATGCTCTATTTTTGCCCGTGTTTTTCACAAAAATGCATAAAAATTCGACCGAATTTTTCCCCCTCGGTCGAATTTTTGTGATAGTTCGCACTGCTTCACTGTTTTGGCTCGTTCTCCCTCGTTTTAACTCTGAATTGAGATCCGCTTTTTCCTACATCTTTGTCTCCACTTCTAGAATCCATTTATACATGAAAATTACACAAATTCCACCAAAGTATAAATTCTCTAAAGATTTACAAATATCGCGCAATCTAGGGCACTTAAACTCTCAAACTAAGCATAATTGTATGGAACCATGCTATAATTGGACCCTAAATTCATGAGATTTCTACACTCATCACTCCACTAGAATCACTGCCTCGGTTCCAAAGGCCATCGAGAATGGGGTGGTCTCACTGGTGGAGGTTCTTGTCGTTGTCCTGTATGACCACAGAACTCCAAGTAACTCCTCCGGCCAGCTCCCATCTAGCTTTTTCAACCTGGCTTTCAATGTGTGCTTGATTATTTTGTTCACTGCTTTGACCTGCCCGTTAGATTGTGGATGATATGGTGTAGAGGACCACTTTTTAATGTTGTAGTCCTCGCAAAACTTTTTCAATTTAGCATTGTCAAATTGCTTGCCGTTGTTAGTCACTATGGCAAACGGTATTCCGAATCGGCATATGATATTTTTCCAGATGAATTTTTCTACTCAGGCTTCGGTGATCATCACGAGGGGTTTTGCTTCAGCCCACTTCGTCCACCGCCACGATAGCGAATTTGTTTCTCCCTTTTGCGGTGGGTAGCGGTCCAATCAAAATAATTTCCCATTTCGTGAAGGGTCATGGGCTAAACACTGACATCAACTGTTCTGAGGGTGCTCTAACTATCGGCGCTAATCTATGACAAGTTGCACACGCTCTCGCGTATTGGGTGGCATCCTTTTTTTGCATTGGCTAGAAGTAACCTTGCCTGATTTCTTTGTGTGCCAAAGCGATCCCGCCTGTATGATTTCCGCATACGCCCTCGTGTATCTCTGCTAGCACATAACTTGCTTCTTCGGGAGTTAGGCATTTCAAAAACAGCACTGAATATCCTCTCTTATACAACTTCCCCTCTATTAAGACATATCTTGCAGACCGAAGGCACTTCTCCTCTTTCCAGATATGTGCTGATTGGAGTCATCCATGAATGTCCCATCGGCTAATCATTCAGAACCCAAACAGTGGTGTCTGATGGGTTCTCTGCCTCACGATATTGATGTTATTAAGATCCTCTGCATTTAACGTCGTGGCTAGCTTAGCCAATGCGTCGGCTCCCATGTTGTCTATTCTGTCCATGAACTCTAAGAACACCTGTTTGAACTTCTGTAGTATGCCCGCTGCTAACCCTCTATAATGACTCATATGTTCATCCTTGGCCTCGTATTTTCCTTTCATCTGGTTCACCACCAACTGAGAGTCGCTATATATCATCAACTCATCTGCTCCCATGGCTAGCGCCATTCTCAATCCATTCAGTAGGGCCTCGTATTCTGCCTCATTGTTAGTGGCTGGGAAGCTGAACCTGATCACGGTCGAGAAGGTTTCTCCTGAAGGAGCTCGTATGATGATCCCGACTCCAGATGCCATCGCCGTTGCGGAACCATCCACATGCATTACCCAAAGTTTTCTTTTTTCCTCATTGGTTGGTACAAGAAAAGTTAGTTCCACTATGAAATCCGTCATGACTTGCCCTTTGACTGCATTTCTTGGTAGGTAAGCAATATCGAATTGTCCCAATTCGATGGATCATTTTAGAAACCTTCCCGCCGCGTCTGGCATTTGGAGTACTTGCTTTAAAGGAAATGTCATTAATACCTCTATGGTATGCTCCATGAAATACGTTCTCAGCTTTCCTGAGCTCATAACGAGAGCATATGTCACTTTCTCCATTACCGGGTATCTAAGTTCCGCATCCCTCAAAGATTGACTTATGAAGTACACTAGTTTTTTATTCTTCTCTTCCGTTATGACCAATACCGAACTGACTGCTGTTTCAGATACTGCTAGATATAGCTATAGTATTTTGCTTGGTGAGGGTTTAGAGAGAATCCTGGGATCTAACAGTTCCTTTTTAATCTCGTCAAATGCTCTCCCGCACTTTTTCGTCCATTTAAACTTTGCCTTTTTGATTACGTCAAAGAAGGGCTTACATTTATCTGATGCTTTTGACATGAATCTGTTTAAGGCTGCCAACCTGCCCGTTAGATTCTCAATCTCTTTCATGTGCCTCGGTGGGTCCATCTTCAAGATCGCTTCTACTTTCTCCAGGTTCATCTCGATCCCCTTGAGCTGACTAAGTATCTGAAGAAACTCTCCCTGCTCACTCCAAACGTACACTTCTTCGGATTCAACATCATTCCTTAGTGTCAAAAAATTTCGAATAACTTTTTCAGATGACCGGAATGATCCATTCTTTTTAAAATTTTCACCACGTATCATCCACGTATACCTCAACTATCTTCCTGATCTTCTTCAAACATCTTGTTTACCAACCTTTGATAAGTTGCTCCTGCATTTCCTAGACCGAACGGCATGTTGTTCCATTCATAAACTTCATTTCCACAGAAGAAAGTCATATTTGCCTTGTCGTCTGGGTGCATTGGAACCTAATGGTACCCTGAGAACTCATCCATGAAGCTCATAACTTTGTGTTCAGCCATGGCATCAACCATCTGGTCGATTGATGGGAGGGGGTAACTATCCTTCGGGCATGCCTTGTATAGATCGGTGAAGTCGGTGCACAGTCTCCACGATCATTCTTTCTTTTCTACCATAACTTGATTTTGTACCCTTATCAGGTATTTGCATTCGCAAATTCTTCCACTCGCTAACAACTTATGCACTTCCAATTCCATAGCCGTATTTTTCTCCGGACTAAATTTCCTCTTCTTCTGGTGGAATGGTGGGACTCTGGGTCGATGTTCAACCTGTGACAGGCATACCTTGGGTACACCCCCGGTGTTTTGTTCGAGTTCCAAGCGAACACGTCCAGACTCTCTTTTAGTAGTTGGGTTAGCTCTTCCTTGATTTCGTTTTCCCATTCCATCCCAATCTTAACTTTGACGTCCGCGTTCTCTAGGTCCAGCTGTACCATCTCTATTTTTCCTACTGCCGAGGCTCCTTACCTTAGTTTAATCCTCGAATCTTCATCGGGTGTCACCAGTTTTCGCCTCGGCTCCTTTGTCTTTGTCTTTCCCTTTTTTATTTCCTGATCAACTGGATTTGGATGTACTTCAGTTATTGTGAGGAGCATGTTATTCCTTTATTCCTCTTTTTCACTCTCTTTCTCAATTTCCACGATCACACCAGGTTCATTCTCCTTTTGCTTCTCTTCTTGCGGTCCTTCGATTCCTGTTTGTACTTGATAGTTCTCCCCTTCTTCCATGATATCTTCGAAACTTAGCATCTTGTAATCTATATCGTGATAACTCAAGCCCTCTACCTTTTCTATGAACGAACATTCTCCTGTCCTCCTTTGATTTCCTATCACCGTTGCTACCCTGCCATCTGCTATGACAAACTTGAGACACTGGTGAAGGGTGGACAGGATAGCTCCGAAGGCATAGATTAATGTGCGACCCAGTATATAGTTGTAAGTAGATGCTTGATCTATGACTTTGAATGTTAGCTCTGCATCCGGGCCTTCCCATCCGAACCTTCCAGCTGGACTGATAGGTCAACTTCCATGGTTGGCCTGGTTAACGCGTTACTAAACCCTTTGATCTTGTCACTACAAGGTCTTACCTTGTGGTGACCTTCTCCTCCCAGATTTTCAAATAACTCCTTAAAGATTATATTGGTATATGTCCCGGTATCTACCAAACATCTATGAACTTTGACTCCCAACAACACAGGCAAAATGACCAAAGGGTCGGAATGAGGAGTACTTACCCCATAGAAATCCATTTCTGTGAAGACGATGTCAACTTTTGTTATCCCCTGTGTCTGCGAGGTCAGCGACCATACTTGAGGGATTTGTTGGTTTAAATCTCTTAGCTCCGCCTTTCTTCTCCTTTTTGATGTAATGGTCAACGCCTGAGATGTTCCGACATAAGGAATCTATTCCAAGGGTTCCATCATGTATATTTCTCTAGGTCTGCCTCCCCTCGGGGCTTGCCTCCAATCTTGTTGAACACTGGTGGTCGTCCTGGGGGTGAAGGGGGTAGAGGCATCACTTCTCCATTCCGTCCTCTGTCTGGGGACCTCTGTCGACCCGGAAGAGGAGGAAGATTAGCATCTCTCCGATACACCCTCGGCCTCGGAGCCTGCAACATTCCTCTCCACTTTCCTTCCTTGAACAACTTCCACAATTTCGTGATCAAGTCTCGGCACTGATCGGTATTGTGTCCATGCGTTTGATGGTACATGTAATACTTCCGAGGATTGGTGAGCTCCGATGTTCGTAGGACTGGTCTCGGCATCCGAAGAATCTGTTGATCTTTAACGTAGTAGAAGACCTCAGCCACATTTAGATTGGTTCCCAACTTCAGTTCTTCATACATTTGTTGTACCTCGGTATCCTCTGCGAAAGGTTTGAAAGTAGCAGGTGCCTTGTATTCCTTCACCTCTCCTATGCTTGCTTTCTTCCTGCTCGGCTCTGCTGAGGTGCTTTGATTACTCGCTTTCTTCGCCATCTTGCAGATGTCTTTGGCTTGGATGTATTCATTTGCCATGACCATGAAGGCCGCGTAGGACGCGGGCGGGTTAAGCTGTTCCGCTTTCCATAAGCTAGTCTCAGGGTGAAGCGCTCCCATCACCGTGATGAGGCACGCTTCGTCACCTATGACTTTTCCTATTGACTTCTACTCGTTGAACCTTTTCAGAAAATCTCACAAGCTTTCTGCCAAAACCTGGCGAATGTTAGCCAGCGTGTGCTTCGGCTCCTTAGGTGCTCCAAGGTATGAATATTGTATTAGAAAAACCTCCATCAGTTCTCCCCAGCTTTTGATGGATGCTGCAGGAACCGCTCTAAACCAAGCGTGGGACTTATTTCCCAGGGTCAGCGGAAACATCCTGCATAACGTGATCTCATTCGCGCCTTGCACCCTCATCCACATCAGATATTTCTCAATATGAGAGTAAGGATCATAATCACAATCGAAAATTAAGCTGGAGGGAAATTTGATTCCTTGCTGCCGAAGGGCATTACTGATTTCTGCCGTAAAAGGTGAGGGGGCCACCAATGATTGGAGGACTCCTCCCGTTCTGGACATCTTCCTTCCCAGATCCGCGAAGTGCTTGTTCACTTCTTCGTTTATCAAGGCTTGTAGGTCCCTAGTTGGGGCATTCAGAAATGCTTCTCTATTCTCCGACCATATTTCCATCTGAGTTTCCCTCCATTTCGTCCTTCTTCGCGAGGTAGGTCTCCCGTTCCTCCTGTTCCGTGGTATAGATAGCTCAGTCGTGGATACATCTTCCTATGAGGGATTTCGGCTCTCCTGTGAGCATGGTGCCGAAGATGAATAGGATATTTGGTTCCTTGGCCTTCTGCTTCGGCTATGCTTCCTTTGAGAAACAGATGGGGTTCTTCGTGGGGATCATTTTCCAGTGGCACTTCCCGGGTGGCGGGTCCGCCTATCCTCTGATTTTGCGGGCGAGGTCGGTAAGATCCTTGTTCTCTCGACCTCTCCATCGGTGGGGGTTCCCAGCCTCTTGATTTTGTCCAGACCGTGGTTAGGTTCGAGTATCATCCCTTACAGATACCTCTAGGGGTGGGGGATTCCTCTTTCCCTGATTTTCCCTGGCTGCGGTTGCCTTTGAGCTCCCGTTTTCAATCGGTGAAGGTATTCACTGTGCTTTCCTTCTGTTGGAGATCCATTCACGCTTTTCCTTTCTCCGGTGTTCCTCCTCCGTATGAAGTTGATAGTTTCTCTTGTGTCTCCTCTGCTGTATTCTTTTCTGGCATCCTTCCTCCTCTCGAGATCCTCTTGCAGATCACTATGGCTTCCCCTGTGAGGACCGCTAAAGCTCAATCTCACCAGTTGAACCAGGGGAGCTTCCGCGGCATACTTATCAATCACCCTTCGAATTTTTTCATTCATCTCTTTCATTTTCTGGGGGTCGCCCAAATTTGGGATAGGAATGGACCTCGCCGGAGTGGGCACCTCTATGGCCGGTGCACTGATTTGGACATTATTTCTACTCTTAGTCACGTTTCGCCAAGCTCTGGAATATTCTCCCCTCTATTCATTTCCAGGGGTTGTAAATCCTTCACCTCCCATCACAAAATCAAGAAACAGGACAAGAATCAAAGGATTTTTTCAAAGAATTAAACCAAGAATTCAAGACAAACACAACAGGGATAGCTAATCGTAGTGTTTCTCATAGACGACGCCAACTATTGATGTGTGTTCTTGGCTAGTTAATTTTTGTTTAAGAGATAAAGATTATTGTGTAACTACACCAAGAACGATCACAATCAAACAAGACTAAACCATAAATAAAGGATCACAAGCACAAGAAAACTGAATTTCCACTTAAGAACTCAATCGATTTTTATTACTCTCCTTTAGAGCAACACTCATAAAATCCTTCAATTACAAGTGTAATTTCTAAAGTGAGTATTAGTAACCTGCCTCTCTCATGTGAGAGAAACTATTTATATTAGCTACAAACACTAATCCTGAATCAATAACGTTGCTCCACATGGATGAAGACAAGCCATCATTAATGAAGTTGCCTGGTACGCTGACCAGCCTGGGGAGGAGTCTGGGTGCCATGGGTTGTCTTTGCAGGGCGTCATAAACTGTTTTTTTCCTTTGCAGGCTTTCCATTGGTAGTTGGAGGAGGATGCGCCAGTTGCTCGCTGTTTTCTAGTTAGGGTTGCTTTCCAAGGTATCCCATTTTCCCGTTAGCCTTGTCTTCTAACTTGCTGCACTTGTCAGTCTTCATGATGGTGTCTGTGCTTTGTTCTACAGCTCCTGATATCCATCTGGTCCTCGGATGGGTTGACTTCTGATCCTGTGTTGTTCGTCCGAACCCCTGGGTAGGGGGGAGGGATTCCGTCGAGCCTCCCCGCCAAGGGTGCTTCGGACTTCTATCCCTTTATTGGGTTCCCTCTTTGTCCCTTCCTTAGCTGGGCCTTTGGGCTGAAAGTAATTTCTTTGGGCTGCGTTAGATGTCCATTCAGCACTCCTTCCCGAATTGGGCCACTTAAAGACTGGGTCTCCTTCTTCAAGTATTTAAGGGTTATTGGGCCTTGGGCCTACTAATCATGGGGGATATAATGCCCAAAACATAAATATTTTAATTAAAAATAAAGTGTATTTATTTTAATTAAGGGATTTTTTAATTAAAGATGGTATTAAATTGACATATCAAGAATGTTAAACTATTAACAATTCCTCACAGATATAAAACTAAAATTTTAATTTTAAATATAAGTGTTCTAAATAGTACTACCTTCGTACCCAACAAGGGGTCATTTACTTTTTGCAGGTGGATTAAAGAGTATTATTATTTTAGTATATTAAAAAGTTGTATTAAAGGAATGTGATGGATAGTGGAACGTCTTTTTTACTAAAAAATGGAAAATAATAACCTTTAAATAAGAAGCCCAATATAATAAAATGAGGACCTGATGCAGGCTATAAATGCCCGATCCTAACTCTACTTCAAAACCATGGTCAAGAGTGGAGGTTTGCCCCACCACATTTATAACCACAACATTTGTCCAGCACATCCGATGTGGGATGAACCCTAAAGGCTTAACGCAACCATCCAGGTGTGCCGAGGGGCTGGATCGATGCCCTTGCATCATTCACCCTCCCTTTGAGCCCCGACCCCACAACCGACTCTGATACTAATCTGATGCAGACTATAAATGCCCGAGCCTAACTCCACTTCAAAACCATGGTCAAGAGTGGAGGTTAGCCCCACCACATTTATACCCACAACATTTGCCCAATACATCTGATGTGGGACGAACCCCAAAGGCTTACCGCAGCTATCCATGTGGCCCAGGGCATCAGGGCCTTTTGGCGGAACATAGGGAGTATCTGTATCCCATGTAAATGCTTATGTGAGACATATAAAAAGTAAGGAAACGCTCTGCTTCGCCCGCTGCATGATAATCATCCTGAACCAGTAGCTGATCTTAAGGAGTATACTCAATTCTATTTTTATTTTGGGCGTCCCTTCTAAAGAGTCTCATTTCATTTTTGAAATACATGGAATCTACAAACTCACTAATATAAATAAAATATAAAGCTAACATACTCACTAATATAACTACCTAATACACATTAAATAATAATAATTTTTAGGGAAAAATGTCATGTAATCCCCTTATCTTATCTCCAAAAGGTCTGTGCGTCGTCTGCAGCCTCTCCCTGATGGTAATCTACAGGAGAAGCTTCACGGATCCACCACGGCGAGGCGGAGCAGGAATCAACAAAATCCCAAGATCTGAAACCAAAACCCCAAGATCTGAAACCAGATCGAAGTTCGAACTATTTGATCGGGTTTTGATATTGAACAGACCCAAAAACAACAAAGAAAACCTCCACGACTCTTAATTTTCTCCTTAAATTCAAGGAGACGGTGGGCCCTACTTGAGGAGTACTGAAGAAGGTCTGGTGGTGGCCGTTGAGATTTCAGGCGGTGGCGTAGGTATTAGTCTTCCACCGTAAGTGGCTGACGGTGAGGGCGAGGGCAAGAGGGACAACATTACCAATTACGAAGATAGTTTAACTTTCTCCTGTATATTTCCGTCGGGAATATGCAGATGGTGACGATGATGGCACCGTTGCTGAAAGATGCCCTAAGGGTGGTGGAAGATGAGATGCCCTCCCTATCATTTTCTATGAAACAAAAAGTAATCAAATTTGGAGACATGGGAAATTGAGTACGTTTATTACCTCAATTCTCAACAATCAAACTGTTCTCACTCCTTCTCCTTGACAACGTGAGATTGATTATTAACAGAAGGGCACCCATGTTCTATTTTAACAAGATGAAGGGTTTGAATGACCATAAAAAATTTGGAGGGCTCATTTGATCTTGGGGGATAAGATTGAGGGCTTATCCGACCCTTTTCCTTAATTTTTAATCTACATGAAAAAAAACAAAAGAGACTTTTAAATCAGATGGAGTGTGTACATATATATGTTGGCGTTCGATCATTTGGTTAACATGAACTGTTAAGGTTCCATGCGTTTCTAAATCAGCGGAAGCAAAAATATAGAAATGTATTACCTTTCACCAGAGTATGTTGAAGAAGATGAAGAATTCTCACCGGCAGCCTGCACAG
Organism: Pogostemon cablin; assembly: GCA_023678885.1. NCBI lineage: Eukaryota > Viridiplantae > Streptophyta > Magnoliopsida > Lamiales > Lamiaceae > Pogostemon > Pogostemon cablin. Next base: position 9,752,699 of record CM042976.1, read on the forward strand.
CCTTACCATTTTAGGCACAACTCTCTCATCCGGTGTCGGATTTAAGTGATCTATGCACAAAAACGATCATCTCTTCAGTGGATTTCCAAAGATATATCACACATTCAGTTTAGAGTTTCACAGGATTTTAGAAAAATCATGGAAGTTGACAAACAGCAGCAACAAATAACCTTCCGATCTTCTGTTATATTCCCAAGTCCAATCTCAATGTCGTGTGGGCAACTATATTAGGGTTTCTGGACAACTGAGATGACTTATATATGGACTACAACATGGACCAGGAGGAGAAATTAGAGTTGGGCCTCCATTGGGCTTAAGTATCCAAGCTTAGCCCAAAGCTTGTACTCAAGTCCAATAATAATAATATATACCACTAAAATATTATTACTGCACTACCGTTCTAATCCCATAATTACGTAATGGGCACCTTCTTTTTATGAGCCCGATAGTCTCCCCATGTTTAAGTTATACAATGCCCATTAATTAATTAAGTTACTGACAACTCCATTAATTAATATCTCATCCGAGAGTAGTACCACTCAACCTCATTATCATGCCGAAATAAATTCACCTACAGGGTTTACATGATAATCCTTATGAGCTCCTCAAGGGGACATCATCAACCTACAACGGACACGGATTCCTTCTCTAATCAACAGCACACCATAGAGACAACACTATTTTCCAACTCACCGAGTTTGTTGATTTAATTACGTGTAAATCTCATCCATTGATGAATTAAAGAAATCTATACTGCCTTACGTGTCGAGGTTATTGCATAGGGATTAAGAGCACGAATATCTATAATAACTGAGATCAAGTTCTTCCATATAGACAGTACAAGTCGAACGATCTCAAGTGGTCCTGCTCAATACACACGAAGTGCACAAATGTGATTCTATAGTCAAGACAAACTAATTCCAAATCGCACTACAACCATCCTGATAGAGAGTCCCTATCTATCTCGGTTGTGAGCATCTGTTTATACTTTGATAATATGATCTTCTGCGTGTTGTCGCACCACATATTATCTACAGTATAAAGTAAGTAGACTATTGGGTCGAACATATAAATAAATTATAATATGAAATCATTTGATCATTGATTCTCATTTCAAATAAATTGTTAAAACATTGTTCATATTAAAGTTTGACTTTTAGTATATAATCCAACAATCTCCCACTTATACTAAAAGACTATGCTATCATATCTTCTGCCACACATCTGATTCTCACTCCTACTACACGACCATCAAAAGCTCTCGCCTTAAGGTTCTTGTAAATGGATTATCTAGTTCATCATCTGATGCAATCTTGGCGACACAACCTTCCCCTTATCATACGATTTCTCATAACAGGTGGTACTCGCGCTCCATGTGTTTAATTGCTTATGGGCTCGTGATTCCTTCAAGTTTTCTACTGCAACATTATTATCACAATAAATTGTGATAACGTTGGGCAAACTTAGAAACACTTCAAAGTCCATCACGAAGTCCCTGAAGTCATATAAATACTTTGGCTGCCTCAGAGACTCTAATTTATTATTTACCCAAGGTGGAGTCCGAAATGTATTTCTATATAACACTCCTCCATATTATGACTTAACTTCCTAAAATTAAACACATAACATTTGAGGTAGATTTACTGTCGTCCCTATCTGATTTAAAAAATCAGAATCTATGTAACCTATAAGAAGCAGTGAATCTGTCCGGCAAGACCACATATAATTTCTGGTCCTTTTCAGGTACATAAGTATATGTCTTACTACAATTCAATATTCTTGTTACGGGTTACCTTGATACTCACTGACAATGCAATTCGCAAAATAGATATCTAATCTCGTGCATAGCATTCCTACGTTTAATCTTCCTTATTCTCCGAAGAATAAAGAATTGCTTCCATCTCCTGTGCGAAAGGTTTGAAAGTAGCAAGTGCCTTGTATTCCTTCACCTCTCCTATGCTTGCTTTCTTCCTGCTTGGTTCTGCCGAGGTGATTTGATTACTCACTTTCTTCGCCATCTTGCAGATGTCCTTGGATTGAATGTATTCATTTGCCATGGCCATGAAGGCCGCATAGGACGCGGGCGGCTTAAGTTATTCTGCTTTCCATAAACTAGTATCTGGGTGAAGTGCTCCCATCACCGTGATGAGGCATGCTTCGTTCCCCATTACTTTCCCAATTGACCTCTACTCGTTGAACCTTTTCACAAAATCTCGCAAGCTTTCTGTCGAACCCTGGCGAATGTTAGCCAGCTTGTTCTTCAGCTCCTTAGATGCTCCAAGGTATGAATACTGCATCAGAAAAACCTCCATCAGTTCTCCCCAGCTTTTAATGGATGCTGCCGGAACTGCATTGTTCATACTAAAGCTTGACTTTTGCATACAATCCAACAATCTCCCACTTATACTAAAAGATCATGCTGTCATGTCTTCTGCCATAGTTCTGATTCCCACTCCCACTACACGACCATCAAAAGCTCTCGCCTTAAGGTTCTTGTAAATAGATTATCTAGTTCATCATCTGATGCAATCTTGGCGACACAACCTTCCCCTTATCATACGATTTCTCATAACAGGTGGTACTCGTGCTCCATGTGTTTAATTGCTTATGGGCTCGTGATTCCTTCAAGTTTTCTACTGCAACATTATTATCACAATAAATTGTGATAACCTTGGGCAAACTTAGAAACACTTCGAAGTCCATCACGAAGTCCCTGAAGTCATATAAATAATTTGGCTGCCTCAGAGATCCAATTTATTATTTTTCCATGGTGGAGTCCGAAATGTATTTCTATATAACACTCCTCCATATTATGACTTAACTTCATAAAATTAAACACATAACCTTTGAGGTAGATTTACTATCGTCCCTATCTAATTTAAAAAATCTGAATCTATGTAACCTATAAGAAGCAGTGAATCTGTCCGGCAAGACCACATATAATTTCTGGTCCTTTTCAGGTACATAAGTATATGTCTTACTACAATTCAATATTCTTGTTACGGGTTACCTTGATACTCACTGACCATGCATTTTGCAAAATAGATATCCAGTCTCGTGCATAGCATTCCTACGTTTAAGCTTCCTTATTCTCCGAAGAATAAAGAATTGCTTCCATCTCCTGTGCGAAAGGTTTGAAAGTAGCAAGTGCCTTATATTCCTTCATCTCTCCTATGCTTGCTTTCTTCCTGCTCGGTTCTGCCGAGGTGATTTGATTACTCGCTTTCTTTGCCATCTTGTAGATGTCCTTGGATTGAATGTATTCGTTTGCCATGGCCATGAAGGCCGCATAGGACGCGGGCGGCTTAAGTTATTCTGCTTTCCATAAGCTAGTATCTGGGTAAAGCGCTCCCATCACCGAGATGAGGCATGTTTCGTTCCCCATGACTTTCCCAATTGACCTCTACTCGTTGAACCTTTTCACAAAATCTCGCAAGCTTTCTGTCGAACCCTGGCGAATGTTAGCCAGCTTGTGCTTCAGCTCCTTAGATGCTCCAAGGTATGAATACTGCATCAGAAAAACCTCTATCAGTTCTCCCCAGCTTTTGATGGATGCTGCCGGAACTGCATTGTTCATACTAAAGCTTGACTTTTAGCATACAATCCAACAATCTCCCACTTATACTAAAAGACCATGCTGTCATGTCTTCTGCCATAGTTCTGATTCCCACTCCCACTACACGACCATCAAAAGCTCTCACCTTAAGGTCCTTCTAAATGGATTTACTAGGTCATCATCCGATGCAATCTTGGCGACAACAACCTTCCCCTTATCATACAATTTCTCGTAACAGGTGGTACTCGCGCTCCATGTGTTTAATTGCTTATGGGCTCGTGATTCCTTCAAGTTTGCTACTGCACCATTATTATCACAATAAATTGTGATAACCTTAGGCAAACTTATAAACACTTCAAAGTCCATCATGAAGTCTCTAGAGTCATATAAATACTTTGGCTGCCTCAGAGTCTCCAATTTATTATTTTCCTATGGTGGAGTCCGAAATATATTTCAATATAACGCTCCTCCATATTATGACTCAACTTCATAAAATTAAACTCATAACATTTGAGGTGGATTTATTGTCGTCCCTATCTAATTAAAAAAATCTAAATCTACGTAACCCATAAGAAGCAGTGAATCTTTCCGGGAAGTCCACATATAATTTCTGGTCCTTTTCAGGTACATAAGTATGTCTTACCACAATTCAATATTCTTGTTACGGGATACCTTGAAACTCACTGACCATGCGTTTAGCAAAATAGATATCCAATCTCGTGCATAACATTTCTTAGATTAAGCTTCCTTATTCGCCAAAGAATAAAGAATCGCTTCCATCTCCTTTATCTTCTTTTGTGTCCTAAGACACATTTTCTTAGATAAAGTCACATGCTAAAGCAAGTAGGGATCGTATCATTTCATGAAGCTTGAGACAAGCATAACATCCTTTCTTATTATCCGTATTACCGTGATCAAAAGGATATATTTTGCTTTTCCTAAGTCCTTCATTTCATACTGCTTTATCAACCATACAATACGCCCGATAATACTTTTTCATTGTCTCCAATGAGCAATATATCATCTACATACAGTACAAGAAATACCACCACATTTTTGTCACTCTTTTCAATACACAAGACTCTTCCCTGTATTGATTAAATCCATATGATTGGATTTCCTCATCAAAATAGATGTTTCTTGTTCTTGAAGTTTGCTTTAGTTTATCGATGAACACTTTTAAGCTTACACACAAAATGCTCTTAGCCCTTTGCAATGAATCATTCTAGTTGCTTCACATAGACGTTTTCTTCAAGACTTCCAATCAGGAAAGTTGTCTTGACATCTATTTGTTGTATCTCATATTCAATATGAACAACAACAAATAAAAGAGTCCGGATCGACTTAGGCATAGCTACCGGCAAACAGGTTCCCTAATAATCGAATTCTTTCTTTCTGAGTATACCTTTTCGCAACAAGCTTTGCTTCCAAGGTTTTCACTTTACCGTATGATCCTCTTTTATTTTATATGACTACTTCCAATAGCTTTTACACCGTTTAGTGATCCAACAAGCTCCCAAATTTAATTTAAAATCTATAGATTCTATTTCAAAATTCATTGCAACTTGCTAAGATATCACATTTTTATCTTGTAATGCTTCGTCGCACCCGTGGGTCAATTCCATGTTTATTAGGGACCAAGTCTCACGACTCTTCCAAAACATAAATGTATCAGGTTGTAGAACAATCCTCCCACTACGACAAGACACTATATGCAATTGTGTATTAGATGTGACACGCGATGCAGTTTACCTTGTGGTATATCCTCTTATACACTTGACATTAATAATTTGTGTTTTCCCCCTCAATTCCTTTAGAACAATTTATACATGGGTATGTGATTTATTACATAGTCCTTTTCCAAAAATATAGTGTTTGTGTTAACAATCACCATTAAATCTTTTGGACTAAATAAATCATCACCTTCCATTTTTCTAAGATATCTCACAAACAGACAAACGTTATACGACATGCTGTTTCTAGGGCATAGCCATAAAATGAATTTAGTAATTACAAATAATTCATCATCTATATAATCATTTCCATAAGAGTCTTTTTTATTAGGATTAGAAGACGCGTTATTAATTACTATTTATTGCATCCGTGGGATAAAGAAGATTTATGATTGTACAAATTGTCACCAACGTACAACAACAGATTATAACTCCATCCTTCATTACTATGACCATGTCATTTCAATGAAATGGAGTATCCATCCATAAATGCATAGAAAACAAAATAAAATTTTTTCTATGAAAACGTACGTAAAGATAATTTCTCAAAATCAAACGTCTATTCATACGTAAGATAAATAAACAACTCCCACTACAACAACCATTACTTTCGTAGCTTACCCATGTACTCAATAATCTCATCATCACTCAGTTGCAGGCTTTAAGTGATTTCGGTATCTACACACAACGTGTTAGTAGATGTCATCACTAATCATGCTTCAACAACTAGTGAATGAGATATTAACTTTGTTTATATCTTGATGAAAATTGATTTCCTTCGACACTTGTTTTGTCATAAGTTTCCCACCAAATACAGCATCTTGTAATTCAACTGGAACTTACACAAAACATCTAGACAAATTATGGAGAATAAAATTGAGCTAGGTTTCCCTTTAAATTTCTATCCATGTTTTTCAATTCATTCATCAAGTCAACCATGACCTCTTGCCTTTTAACCTCACTCAAGTATCCGAAGAGTCGCATGAAACCATCATATTTCTTTGAACCTCTCACCTTTCCACTAGAGACTTTAATATGCGTCATAAGACATCCTTAGTGAGAACACGTATATTTTCCTAAGCAGTAAAAATCGAAACCAAGATTCTTTTCTAATCATCTAATTTTAGACCAGTAAATATGATTTCTTTTGGTAAACAACAAGGCGAGATAAAACTGTTTGAAAATACAGAAAATCACAAATAAATTCACCGATCAAATCTTCGAATTTATTCATTTATATTGATTCCCTCAAAACAATATAAAAATAAAATTCACTGATATCTCAAGCACCGTGAGTCTGCATGCCACGTTAGTGTGGACGTATACGAACCCGAACATTTACAAGAGAAGGTTTTACCCATTAATATCATTCGTCAATCTAAACTCATGACAAAATAATTAATAGTCGATTCCTCTTTAATCATGCAAATAATAGCAGTGACTCCGTTGGGGAGGATATTAATAATTTACACCTAAGTGTACACCATTATTTGATCCCAAGTCTGCTGCCCAAGCTTATGTGCCTTATTGTAGGAGAAGTACACACGCGCTCAGATAACTTCCTAAAATCATCATTTATAAGTTTGTTCCAGTGAACCGCACATAAACTCATCCGTTAGGGAGGAAGGTACTATAGCCAACGTGCAAGTTCATATTCATCACATTACAAACAATAATTATTTAATGAAGTCTGTACCAGTGATTTGTGAATAAACTCATCCGTTAGGGAGAAAGGCACTATAGTCAACGCGCAAGTTTATTCACATCACTTACGAACCAATAATGGAGGATGCGGGGATTTTAACCAACCCCATCTCTCACTTAGTAATTTAACATAAGGAGGACATGTGTATAATATTCAAAATAAAATATGCAACCTAGCATGCTCCTATTACGGCACATAAAGCAGTAAATCACAGAGAATCGTGCATAACATAAATAACAATAATCAAATTATAACAGTTATATATCGGCAAATTTGATTGTTTGCCACCAAGTACGAATGCGGGCAACGCTCCGGCACCCTGCCCAACATCCACACGCCATGTTGTCCATCCACCGTGTTCAGTCATGCTGCCGATGATTATGTCCAACACACACGTGATGAGTGATATTTTCACCTAGATTTTAGTGCCTTTTTATATCCGTTTTCGTATTATTTTATCCGTATTTATGTATTATTTGGTTGTGTTTTGTATTTTTATTGAAATGTGTGTGAATGAACTTAAACCTATTGGATGCTAGATATGATAAAGAATATGTAGGAAAAAGCGGAACTCAATTCAGAGTTGAAATGAAGGAGAACGAGCCGAAACAAAATATGAAAAATAGGGGCATGAACCAACACCGGCCGTGTACAGAACACGGCCCTGTAAGAAGTGATCGTGTACCGTCATCAATTCATCCAACACGACCACCCTGTGTCCGGTAAGTCTTGGCCGTGCAGCAGCATCAATTCACCCAACACGGCCACCTTATGGCCATGCTACAGAGCACGGCACATGTTGTGTGAAATTCTGTAAAAAAATCAGAATCCTTCTAGAAGCTTCCCAAGGGGTATAAATACCCAATACTTCCTTCATTTTGATTCTGATTTGCTTGTTATGATCAACATTTCCTTCATTACGATGCATATTTCTTCATTTTGATGCACATTCGCATGTTATGATCACCATTTCCTTCGTTTCGATGCAAATTCCTTCATTTTGATTATCATACGCATGTTATGATCAATGTTTCCTTAGTTTCGATGCATATTTTCTTCATTTTGATGCTCATTCGCATGTTATGATCAATATTTCCTTCGTTTTGATGCATATTTCTTTCATTTTGATGCTCATTCCCTTGTTATGATCAACATTTCCTACATTTCGATGCATATTCATTCATTTTGATGCTCAATCGCAATGTTATGATCAACATTTCCTTCGTTTCGATGCATATTTCCTTCGTTTTGATGGCCATTCGCATGATATGATTAACATTTCATTCGTTTCGATACATATTCCGTCATTTTGATCCACATTCGCTTGTTATTATCAACATTTCCTTCGCTTCGATGCATATTTCCTTCATTTTGATGGTCATTCACTTGTTATGATCAACATTTCCTTCGTTTAGACACACATTTCCTTCATTTTGATGCTCGTTCGCATGTTACGATCAATATTTCCTTCATTTCGACGCATGTTTCCTTCATTTTGATGCTCATTCTCTCATTATGATCAACATTTCCTTCGTTTCGATGCATATTTCCTTCATTTTGATGCTCATTCGCTTGTTATGATCAATATTTTCTTCGTTTTGATGCATATTTCCTTCATTTTTATGCTCATACCCTTGTTATGATCACCATTTCCTTCGTTTCGAAGCAAATTCCTTCATTTTGATTCTCATTCGCATGTTATGATCAACGTTTCCTTCATTTCGAAGCATATTTCCTTCATTTTGATTCTCATTCTCTTGTTATATGATCAACATGTTCCTTCATTTTGATGTTCATTCGCTTGTTATGATCAACATTTCCATCGTTTCGATACATATTTCTTTCATTTTGATGTCCATTCGCTTGTTATGATAAACATTTCCTTCGTTTCGATACATATTCCTTCATTTTAACGCTCATTTACTTGTTATGATATACATTTCCTTCGTTTCGATGCATATTCCTTCATTTTGATGCTCATTCCCTTGTTATGATAAACATTTCCTTAGTTTCTATACATATTCCTATATTTTAATTCTCATTCTCTTGTTATATGATCAACATTTCCATCGTTTCGATGCGTGTTCCTTTATTTTGATGTTTATTCGCGTGTTATGATCAACATTTCCATCGTTTCGATGCATATTTTTTTCATTTTGATGCCCATTCGCTTGATATGATCAATATTTCTTTCGTTACGATACATATTCTTTCATTTTGATCCTCATTCGCTTGTTATTATCAACATTTCCTTCGCTTTGACGCATATTTCCTTCATTTTGATACTCATTTGCATGTTATAATCTACATTTACTTCGTTTCGATGCATATTTCCATCATTTTGATGCCCATTCGCTTGTCATGACAAACATTTCCATCGTTTTGATTCATATTCCTTCATTTTAATGTTCATTCGCTTGTTATGACCAACATTTCCTTCGATTCGATACATATTCCTTCATTTTGATCCTCATTCGCTTGTTATTATCAACATTTCCTTCGCTTTGATACATATTTCCTTCATTTTGATGCTCATTCGCTTGTTATGATCAACATTTCCTTCATTTTGATGCTCATTCGCTTGTTATGATCAACATTTCCTTAATTTCGATGCATATTTCCTTCATTTTGATTCTCATTCGCTTGTTATGATCAACATTTTCTTCGTTTTGATGCATATTTCCTTCATTTTGATGCTCATTCACTTGTTATGATCACCATTTTCTTCGTTTCGATGCAAATTCCTTCATTTTGATTCTCATTCGCATGTTATGATCAACGTTTCCTTAGTTTCGAAGCATATTTCCTTCATTTTGATTCTCATTCGCTTGTTATATGATCAACATTTCCTTCGTTTCGATGCATATTCCTTCATTTTGATGCTCATTCGCGTGTTATGATCAACATTTCCTTCGTTTCGATGCATATTTCTTCATTTTGATGCTCATTCGCATGTTATGATCAACATTTCCTTCGTTTCAATGCATATTTCCTTCATTTTGATGCCCATTTGCTTGACATAATTAACATTTCATTCGTTTCGATACATTCCATCATTTTGATTCTCATTCGCTTGTTATTATCAACATTTCCTTCTCTTCGATGCATATTTCCTTCATTTTGATGATCATTCGCTTGTTATGATCAACATTTCCTTCATTTCGACGCACATTTCCTTCATTTTGATGCTCGTTGGCTTGTTATGATCAACATTTCCTTCATTTCGATGCATGTTTCCTTCATTTTGATGCTCATTCTCTCATTACGATCAACATTTCCTTCGTTTCGATACATATTTCCTTCATTTTGATGCTCATTCGGTTGTTATGATCAATATTTTCTTCGTTTCGATGCATATTTCCTTCATTATAATGCTCATACGCTTGTTATGAACACCATTTCCTTCGTTTCGATGCAAATTCCTTCATTTTGATTCTCATTCACTTTTAATGATCAACGTGTTCTTCGTTTTGAAGCATATTTCCTTCATTTTCATTCTCATTCTCTTGTTATATGATCAACATTTCCTTCGTTTCGATGCATGTTCCTTCATTTTGATGCTTATTCGCGTGTTATGATCAACATTTCCATCGTTTCGATGCATATTTCTTTCATATTGATGCCCATTCGCTGATATGATCAATATTTCTTTCGTTTCGATACATATTCTTTCATTTTGATCCTCATTCGCTTGTTATTATAAACATTTCATTCGCTTTGATGCATATTTCCTTCATTTTGATGCTCATTCGCATGTTATAATCTACATTTACTTTGTTTCGATGCATATTTCCTTCATTTTGACGCCCATTCGCTTCTCATGACAAACATTTCCATCGTTTTTATTCATATTCCTTCATTTTAATGTTCATTCGCTTGTTATGGCCAACATTTCCTTCGTTTCGATACATATTCCATCATTTTGAAGCTCATTGGCTTGTTATGATCAACATTTCCTTCGTTTTGATGTATATTTCCTTCATTTTGATGCTCATTAGCCATTTATGATCAACTTTCCTTTGTTTCGATGCATATTCCCTTAATTTTGATGCTCAATCGCTTGTTATGATCAACATTTCCTTCCTTTCGATGCATATTCCTTCATTTTGATTCTCATTTGCTTGTTATGATCAACATATCCTTCATTACGACGCATATTCCTTCATTTTGGTGCACATTCGCATGTTATGATCACCATTTCCTTCATTTCGTTGCATATTCTTTCATTTTGATGTTCATACGCATGTTATGATCAACATTTCCTTCGTTTCGATGCATATTTCTTTCATTTTGATGCCCATTCGCTTGATATGATCAACATTTCCTTCGTTTCGATACATATTCCTTCATTTTGATCCTCATTCGCTTGTTATTATAAACATTTCATTCGCTTTGATACATATTTCCTTCATTTTGATGCTCATTCGCTTGTTATGATCAACATTTCCTTCATTTTGACGCACATTTCCTTCATTTTGATGCTCATTCGCTTTTTATGATCAACATTTCCTTAATTTCGATGCATATTTCCTTCATTTTGATTCTCATTCGCTTGTTATGATCAACATTTTCTTCGTTTCGATGCATATTTCCTTCATTTCGATGCTCATTCACTTGTTATGATCACCATTTTCTTTGTTTCGATGCAAATTCCTTCATTTTGATTCTCATTCGCATGTTATGATCAACGTTTCCTTAGTTTCCAAGCATATTTCCTTCATTTTGATTCTCATTCGCTTGTTATATGATCAACATTTCATTCGTTTCGATGCATATTCCTTCATTTTGATGCTCATTCGCGTGTTATGATCAACATTTCCTTCGTTTCGATGCATATTTCTTCATTTTGATGCTCATTCGCATGTTATGATCAACATTTCCTTCGTTTCAATGCATATTTCCTTCATTTGGATGCCCATTTGCTTGACATAATTAACATTTCATTCGTTTCGATACATTCCGTCATTTTGATTCTCATTCGCTTGTTATTATCAACATTTCCTTCTCTTTGATGCATATTTCCTTCATTTTGATGATCATTAGCTTGTCATGATCAACATTTCCTTCATTTCGACGCACATTTCCTTCATTTTGATGCTCGTTGGCTTGTTATGATCAACATTTCCTTCATTTCGACGCATGTTTCCTTCATTTTGATGCTCATTCTCTCATTACGATCAACATTTCCTTCGTTTCGATACATATTTCCTTCATTTTGATGCTCATTCGCTTGTTATGATCAATATTTTCTTTGTTTCGATGCAAATTTCCTCCATTATGATGCTCATACGCTTGTTATGAACACCATTTCCTTCGTTTCGATGCAAATTCCTTCATTTTGATTCTCATTCGCTTTTAATGATCAACGTGTTCTTCGTTTCGAAACATATTTCCTTCATTTTGATTCTCATTCTCTTGTTATATGATCTACATTTCCTTCGTTTCGATGCATGTTCCTTCATTTTGATGCTTATTCGCGTGTTATGATCAATATTTCCATCGTTTCGATGCATATTTCTTTCATTTTGATGCCCATTCGCTTGATAAGATCAATATTTCTTTCGTTTCGATACATATTCTTTCATTTTGATCCTCATTCGCTTGTTATTATCAACATTTCCTTCGCTTTGATGCATATTTCCTTCATTTTGATGCTCATTCGCATGTTATAATCTACATTTACTTCGTTTCGATGCATATTTCCTTCATTTTGACGCCCATTCGCTTGTCATGACAAACATTTCCATCGTTTTGATTCATATTCCTTCATTTTAATGTTCATTCGCTTGTTATGACCAACATTTCCTTCGTTTCGATACATATTCCATCATTTTGATGCTCATTGGCTTGTTATGATCAACATTTCCTTCGTTTTGATGTATATTTCCTTCATTTTGATGCTCATTAGCCTTTTATGATCAACTTTCCTTTGTTTCGATGCATATTCCCTTAATTTTGATGCTCAATCGCTTGTTATGATCAACATTTCCTTCCTTTCGATGCATATTCCTTCATTTTGATTCTCATTTGCTTGTTATGATCAACATATCCTTCATTACGATGCATATTCCTTCATTTTGGTGCTCATTCGCATGTTATGATCACCATTTCCTTCGTTTCGTTGCATATTCCTTCATTTTGATGTTCATACGCATGTTATGATCAACATTTCCTTCGTTTCGATGCATATTTCTTTCATTTTGATGCCCATTCGCTTGATATGATCAACATTTCCTTCGTTTCGATACATATTCCTTCATTTTGATCCTCATTCGCTTGTTATTATCAGCATTTCCTTTGCTTTGATACATATTTCATTCATTTTGATGCTCATTCGCTTGTTATGATCAACATTTCCTTCATTTTGACGCACATTTCCTTCATTTTGATGCTCATTCGCTTGTTATGATCAATATTTCCTTCGTTTCTATGCATGTTTCCTTCATTTTGATTCTCATTCGCATGTTATTATCAACGTTTCCTTCGTTTCAAAGCATATTTCCTTAATTTTGATGCTCATTTTCTTGTTTTATGATCAACATTTCCGTCGTTTCGATGCATATTCCTTCATTTTGATGCTCATTCGCGTGTTATAATCAACATTTCCTTCGTTTTGATACATATTTCCATCATTTTGATGTTCATTCGCTTGTTATGATCAACATTTCATTCGTTTCGATGCATATTCCTTCATTTTGATGCTCATTCGCATGTTATGATCAACGTTTCCTTCGTTTCAATGCATATTTCCTTCATTTTGATGCCCATTTGCTTGACATAATTAACATTTCATTCGTTTCGATACATTCCGTCATTTTGATTCTCATTCGCTTGTTATTATCAACATTTCCTTCTCTTCGATGCATATTTCCTTCATTTTGATGATCATTCGCTTGTTATGATCAACATTTCCTTCATTTCGACGCACATTTCCTTGATTTTGATGCTCGTTGGCTTGTTATGATCAACATTTCCTTCATTTCGACGCATGTTTCCTTCATTTTGATGCTCATTCTCTCATTACCATCAACATTGCCTTCGTTTCGATACATATTTCCTTCATTTTGATGCTCATTCGCTTGTTATGATCAATATTTTCTTCGTATCGATGCATATTTCCTTCATTATGATGCTCATACGCTTGTTATGAACACCATTTCCTTCGTTTCGATGCAAATTCCTTAATTTTGATTCTCATTCGCATGTTATGATCAACGTGTTCTTCGTTTCGAAGCATATTTCCTTCATTTTGATTCTCATTCACTTGTTATATGATCAACGTTTCATTCGTTTTGATGCATGTTCCTTCATTTTGATGCTCATTCGCGTGTTATGATCAATAATTCCTTCGTTTCGATTCATATTTCTTTCATTTTGGTGCCCATTCGCTTGTTATGATAAACATTTCCTTCGTTTCGATACATATTCCTTCATTTTAACGCTCATTCACTTGTTATGATCGATATTTTCTTCGTTTCGATGCATATTCCTTCATTTTGATGCTCATTCGTATGTTATGATCAACATTTCCTTCATTTTGATTCATATTTCCTTCATTTTGATGTCCATTCCCTTGTTATGATAAACATTTCCTTCGTTTCGATACATATTCCTCCATTTTAATGCTCATTTGCCTGTTATGAGCAATATTTCCTTTGTTTCGATGCATATTCCTTCATTTTGATGCTCATTCGTATGTTTCCTTCCGATGCATATTTCCTTCATTTTTATGCTCATTCGCTAGTTATGATCAACGTTTACTTCGTTTCGAATCATATTCCTTTATTTTGATGCTCATTGGCTTGTTATAATCAACATTTCCTTCGTTTCGATGCATATTCCCTTTATTTTGATGCTCATTCGCATGTTATGATCAGTATTTCCTTCGTTTCGATTCATATTTCTTTCATTTTGATGCCATTCGCTTGTTATGATAAATATTTCCTTCGTTTCGATACATATTCCTTCATTTTAACGCTCATTCGCTTGTTATGATCAACATTTACTTCGTTTCGATGCATATTCCTTCATTTTAATGCTCATTCGTATGTTATGATCAACATTTACTTCGTTTCGATTCATATTTCCTTCATTTTGTTGTCCATTCCCTTGTTATGATAAACATTTTCTTCGTTTTGATACATATTCCTCCATTTTAATGCTCATTCGCTTGTTATGATCAAAATTTCCATTGTTTCGATGCATATTCCTTCATTTTGATGCTTATTCGCATGTTATGATCAACATTTTCTTCGTTTCGATGCATATTTCCTTAATTTTTATGCTCATTCGCTTGTTATGATCAACGTTTACTTCATTTCGATGCATATTCCTTCATTTTGATGCTCATTCGCTTGTTATTATTAACATTTCCTTCACTTTGATACATATTTCCTTCATTTTGATGTCATTCGCTTGTTATGATCAACATTTCCTTCATTTTGACGCACATTTCCTTCATTTTGATGCTCATTCGCTTGTTATGATCAACATTTCCTTAATTTCGATGCATATTTCCTTCATTTTGATTCCCATTCGCTTGTTATGATCAACATTTTCTTCGTTTCGATGCATATTTCCTTCATTTTGATGCTCATTCGCTTGTTATGATCACCATTTTCTTCGTTTCGATGCAAATTCCTTCAAATGCACGTTATGATCAACGTTTCCTTAGTTTCGAAGCATATTTACTTCATTTTGATTCTCATTCGCTTGTTATATGATCAACATTTCTTTCGTTTCGATGCATATTCCTTCATTTTGATGCTAATTCGAGTGTTATGATCAACATTTCCTTCGTTTCGATGCATTTTCCTTTATTTTGATGCTCATTCGCATGTTATGATCAACATTTCCTTCGTTTCAATGCATATTTCCTTCGTTTTGATGCCCATTCGCTTGACATGAATAACATTTTATTCGTTTCGATACATTCCGTCATTTTGATTCTCATTCGCTTGTTATTATCAACATTTCCTTCTCTTCGATGCATATTTCCTTCATTTTGATGATCATTCGCTTGTTATGATCAACATTTCCTTCATTTCGACGAACATTTCCTTCATTTTGATGCTCGTTGGCTTGTTATGATCAACATTTCCTTCATTTCGACGCATGTTTCCTTCATTTTGATGCTCATTCTCTCATTACGATCAACATTTCCTTCGTTTCGATACATATTTCCTTTATTTTGATGCTCATTCGCTTGTTATGATCAATATTTTCTTCGTATCGATGCATATTTCCTTCATTATGATGCTCATACGCTTGTTATGAACACCATTTCTTTCGTTTCGATGCAAATTCCTTCATTTTGATTCTCATTCGCATGTTATGATCAACATGTTCTTCGTTTCGAAGCATATTTCCTTATTTTGATTCTCATTCTCTTGTTATTTGATCAACATTTCATTCGTTTCGATGCATGTTCCTTCATTTTGATGCTCATTCGCGTGTTATGATCAACATTTCCTTCATTTCGATTCATATTTCTTTCATTTTGGTGCCCATTCGCTTGTTATGATAAACATTTCCTTTGTTTCGATACATATTCCTTCATTTTAACGCTCATTCACTTGTTATGATCAATATTTTCTTCGATTCGATGCATATTCCTTCATTTTGATGCTCATTCGTATGTTATGACCAACATTTCCTTCATTTTAATTCATATTTCCTTCATTTTGATGTCCATTCCCTTGTTATGATAAACATTTCCTTCGTTTCGATACATATTCCTCCATTTTAATGCTCATTCGCTTGTTATGAGCAATATTTCCTTTGTTTCGATGCATATTCCATCATTTTGATGCTCATTCGCATGTTTCCTTTCGATTCATATTTCCTTCATTTTTATGCTCATTCGCTTGTTATGATCAACGTTTACTTCGTTTCGAATCATATTCCTTTATTTTGATGCTCATTGGCTTGTTATAATCAACATTTCCTTTGTTTCGATGCATATTCCCTTTATTTTGATGCTCATTCGCATGTTATGATCAACATTTCCTTCGTTTCGATTCATATTTCTTTCATTTTGATGCCCATTCGCTTGTTATGATAAATATTTCCTTCGTTTCGATACATATTCCTTCATTTTAACGTTCATTCGCTTGTTATGATCAACATTTCCTGTTTCGATGCATATTCCTTCATTTTGATGCTCATTCGTATGTTATGATCAATATTTCCTCCGTTTAGATTCATATTTCATTTTGGTGCCCGTTCGCTTGTTATAATAAACATTTCCTTTGTTTCGATACATATTCCTTTATTTTAACGCTCATTCACTTGTTATGATTAATATTTTCTTCGTTTAGATGCATATTCCTTCATTTTGATGCTCATTCGTATGTTATGATCAACATTTCCTTCATTTTTATTCATTTTTCCTTCATTTTGATGTCCATTCCCTTGTTATGATAAACATTTTCTTCGTTTCGATACATATTCCTCCATTTTAATGCTCATTTGCCTGTTATGAGCAATATTTCCTTTGTTTCGATGCATATTCATTCATTTTGATGCTCATTCGCATGTTTCCTTTCAATGCATATTTCCTTCATTTTTATGCTCATTCGCTTGTTATGATCAACGTTTACTTCGTTTCGAATCATATTCCTTTATTTTGATGCTCATTGGCTTGTTATAATCAACATTTCCTTCATTTCGATGCATATTCCCTTTATTTTGATGCTCATTCGCATGTTATGATCAACATTTCCTTCGTTTCGATTCATATTTCTTTCATTTTGATACCCATTCGCTTGTTATGATAAATATTTCCTTCGTTTCGATACATATTCGTTCATTTTAACGCTCATTCGCTTGTTATGATCAACATTTTCTTTGTTTCGATGCATATTCCTTCATTTTGATGCTCATTCGTATGTTATGATCAACATTTCCTTCGTTTTGATTCATATTTACTTCATTTTGTTGTCCATTCCCTTGTTATGATAAACATTTCCTTCGTGTTGATACATATTCCTCCATTTTAATTCATTCGCTTGTTATGATCAATATTTCCTTTGTTTCGATGCATATTCCTTCATTTTGATGCTCATTCGCATGTTATGATTAACATTTTCTTCGTTTCGATGCATATTTCCTTAATTTTTTGCTCATTCGCTTGTTATGATCAACGTTTAGTTCATTTCGATGCATATTCCTTCATTTTGATGCTCATTCGCTTGTTATTATCAACATTTCCATCGCTTTGATACATATTTCCTTCATTTTGATGCTCATTCGCTTGTTATGATCAACATTTCCTTCATTTTGACGCACATTTCCTTCATTTTGATGCTCATTGGCTTGTTATGATCAACATTTCCTTAATTTCGATGCATATTTCTTTCATTTTGATTCTTATTCGCTTGTTATGATCAACATTTTCTTCATTTCGATGCATATTTCCTTCATTTTGATGCTCATTCGCTTGTTATGATCACCATTTTCTTCGTTTCGATGCAAATTCCATCATTTTGATTCTCATTCGCATGTTATGATCAACGTTTCCTTAGTTTCGAAGCATATTTGATTCTCATTCGCTTGTTATATGATCAACATTTCTTTTGTTTCGATGCATATTCCTTCATTTTGATGCTAATTCGCGTGTTATGATCTACATTTCCTTCGTTTCGATGCATATTCCTTCATTTTGATGCTCATTCGCATGTTATGATCAACATTTCCTTTGTTTCAATTCATATTTCCTTCATTTTGATGCCCATTCGCTTGACATGAATAACATTTCATTCGTTTCGATACATTCCGTCATTTTGATTCTCATTCGCTTGTTATTATCAACATTTCCTTCTCTTCGATGCATATTTCCTTCATTTTGATGATCATTCGCTTGTTATGATCAACATTTCCTTCATTTCGATGAACGTTTCCTTCATTTTGATGCTCGTTGGCTTGTTATGATCAACATTTCCTTCATTTCGACGCATGTTTCCTTCATTTTGATGCTCATTCTCTCATTACGATAAACATTTCCTTCGTTTCGATACATATTTCCTTCATTTTGATGCTCATTCGCTTGTTATGATCAATATTTTCTTCGTTTCGATGCATATTTCCTTCATTATAATGCTCATACGCTTGTTATGAATACCATTTCCTTCGTTTCAATGCAAATTCCTTCATTTTGATTCTCATTCGCTTTTAATGATCAACGTGTTCTTCGTTTCGAAGCATATTTCCTTCATTTTGATTCTCATTCTCTTGTTATATGATCAACATTTCCTTCGTTTTGATGCATGTTCCTTCATTTTGATGCTTATTCGCATGTTATGATCAACATTTCCTTCGTTTCGATTCATATTTCTTTCATTTTGGCGCCCATTCGCTTGTTATGATAAACATTTCCTTCGTTTCGATACATATTCCTTCATTTTAATGCTCATTCACTTGTTATGATCAATATTTTCTTCGTTTCGATGCATATTCCTTCATTTTGATGCTCATTCGTATGTTATGATCAACATTTCCTTCATTTAGATTCATATTTCCTTCATTTTGATGTCCATTCCCTTGTGGTGATAAACATTTCCTTCGTTTCGATACATATTCCTCTATTTTAATGCTCATTCGCTTGTTATGAGCAATATTTCCTTTGTTTCGATGCATATTCCTTCATTTTGATGCTCATTCCCATGTTTCCTTTCGATGCATATTTCCTTCATTTTTATGCTCATTCGCTTGTTATGATCAACGTTTACTTCATTTCGATTCATATTTCTTTATTTTGATGCTCATTGGCTTGTTATAATCAACATTTCCTTCGTTTCGATGCATATTCCCTTTATTTTGATGCTCATTCGCATGTTATGATCAACATTTCCTTCGTTTTGATGCATATTTCCTTCATTTTTATGCTCATTCGTTTGTTATGATCAATATTTCTTTCGTTACGACACATATTTCCTTCATTTTGATGCTCATTCGCTTGTTATATGATCAAGTTTTGATGCATATTCCTTCATTTTGATGCTCATTCGCATGTTATAACCAACATTTACTTCGTTTCGATACATATTTCCTTCATTTTGATGCCCATTCGCTTGTTATGACAAACATTTACTTTGTTTCGATTCATATTCCTTCATTTTGATGTTCATTCGCTTGTTATTATCAACATTTCGTTTGTTTCGATGCACATTCCTTCATTTTGATGCTCATTCGCCTTTTATGATCAACCTTTCCTTCGTTTCGATGCATATTCCCTTAATTTTGATGCTCAATTGCTTGTTATGATCAACATTTCCTTCCTTTCGATGCATATGCCTTTATTTTGATTCTCATTTGCTTGTTATGATCAATATTTCCTTCATTACGATGCATATTCCTTCATTTTGAATCTCATTTGCTTGTTATGATCAACATTTCCTTCATTACGATGCATATTTCTTCATTTTGATGCACATTCGCATGTTATGATCACCATTTCCTTCGTTACGATGCATATTCCTTTATTTTGATGTTCATACGCATGTTATGATCAACATTTCCTTCGTTTCGATGCATATTTCCTTCATTTTGATGCTCATTCGCTTGTTATGATCAACATTTCCTTCGTTTCCATGCAAATTCCTTCATTTTGATTCTCATTCGCATGTTATTATCAACGTTTCTTTCGTTTTGAAGCATATTTCCTTTATTTTGATTCTCATTTGCTTGTTTTATGATCAACATTTCCTTCATTTTGATGCATATTCCTTCATTTTGATGCTCATTCGCTTGTTATGATCAACATTTCCTTCGTTTCGATGCAAATTCCTTCATTTTGATTCTCATTCGCATGTTATGATCAGCGTTTCCTTCGTTTCGAAGCATATTTCCTTTTTTTGATTCTCATTCTCTTTGTTATATGATCAACATTTCCTTCGTTTTGATGCATGTTCCTTCATTTTGATGCTCATTCGCGTGTTATGATCAACATTTCCTTCGTTTCGATTCATATTTCTTTCATTTTGATGCCCATTCGCTTGTTATGATAAATATTTCCTTCGTTTCGATACATTTTCTTTCATTTTAACGCTCATTCGCTTGTTATGATCAATATTTCCTTCGTTTCGATGCATATTCCTTCATTTTGATGCTCACTCGTATGTTATGATCAACATTTCCTTCATTTCAATTCTTGTTTCCTTCATTTTGTAGTCCATTCCCTTGTTATGATAAACATTTCCTTCGTTTTGATACATATTTCTCCATTTTAATGCTCATTCGCTTGTTATGATCAATATGTCCTTTATTTCGATGCATATTCCTTCATTTTGATGCTCATTCGCATGTTATGATCAACATTTTCTTCATTTCGATTCATATTTCCTTAATTTTTATGCTCATTCGCTTGTTATGATCAACGTTTACTTCATTTCGATGCATATTCCTTCATTTTGATGCTCATTCCCTTGTTATTATCAACATTTCCTTCGCTTTGATACATATTTCATTCATTTTGATGCTCATTCGCTTGTTATGATCAACATTTCCTTCATTTTGATGCACATTTCCTTCATTTTGATGCTCATTCGCTTGCTATGATCAACATTTCCTTAATTTCGATGCATATTTCTTTCATTTTGATTCTCATTCGCTTGTTATGATCAACATTTTCTTCGTTTCGATGCATATTTCCTTCATTTTGATGCTCATTCGCTTTTTATGATCACCATTTTCTTCGTTTCGATGCAAATTCCTTCATTTTTATTCTCAATCGCATGTTATGATCAGCGTTTCCTTAGTTTCAAAGCATATTTCCTTCATTTTGATTCTCATTCGCTTGTTATATGATCAACATTTCTTTTGTTTCGATGCATATTCCTTCATTTTGATGCTAATTCGCGTGTTATGATCTACATTTCCTTCATTTCGATGCATATTCCTTCATTTTGATGCTCATTCGCATGTTATGATCAACATTTCCTTTGTTTCAATTCATATTTCCTTCATTTTGATGCCCATTCGCTTGACATGAATAACATTTCATTCGTTTCGATACATTCCGTCATTTTGATTCTCATTCGCTTGTTATTATCAACATTTCCTTCTCTTCGATGCATATTTCCTTCATTTTGATGATCATTCGCTTGTTATGATCAACATTTCCTTCATTTCGATGAACATTTCCTTCATTTTGTTGCTCGTTGGCTTGTTATGATCAACATTTCCTTCATTTCGACGCATGTTTCCTTCATTTTGATGCTCATTCTCTCATTACGATAAACATTTCCTTCGTTTCGATACATATTTCCTTCATTTTGATGCTCATTCGCTTGTTATGATCAATATTTTCTTCGTTTCGATGCATATTTCCTTCATTATGATGCTCATACGCTTGTTATGAACACCATTTCCTTCGTTTCAATGCAAATTCCTTCATTTTGATTCTCATTCGCTTTTAATGATCAACGTGTTCTTCGTTTCGAAGCATATTTCCTTCATTTTGATTCTCATTCTCTTGTTATATGATCAACATTTCCTTCGTTTTGATGCATGTTCCTTCATTTTGATGCTTATTCGCATGTTATGATCAACATTTCCTTCGTTTCGATTCATATTTCTTTCATTTTGGTGCCCATTCGCTTGTTATGATAAACATTTCCTTCGTTTCGATACATATTCCTTCATTTTAATGCTCAATTCACTTGTTATGATCAATATTTTCTTCGTTTCGATGCATATTCCTTCATTTTGATGCTTATTCGTATGTTATGATCAACATTTCCTTCATTTTGATTCATATTTCTTTCATTTTGATGTCCATTCCCTTGTTATGACAAACATTTCCTTCATTTGGATACATATTCCTCCATTTTAATGCTCATTCGCTTGTTATGAGCAATATTTCCTTTGTTTCGATGCATATTCCTTCATTTTGATGCTCATTCGCATGTTTCCTTTCGATGCATATTTCCTTCATTTTTATGCTCATTCGCTTGTTATGATCAATGTTTACTTCGTTTTGATTCATATTCCTTTATTTTGATGCTCATTGGCTTGTTATAATCAACATTTCCTTCTCTTCGATGCATATTTCCTTCATTTTGATGATCATTCGCTTGTTATGATCAACATTTATTTCATTTCGACGCACATTTCCTTCATTTTGATGCTCGTTGGCTTGTTATGATCAACATTTCCTTCATTTCGACGCATGTTTCCTTCATTTTGATGATCATTCTCTCATTACGATAAACATTTCCTTCGTTTCGATACATATTTCCTTCATTTTGATGCTCATTCGCTTGTTATGATCAATATTTTCTTCATTTCGATGCTTATTTCCTTCATTATGATGCTCATACGCTTGTTATGAACACCATTTCCTTCGTTTCGATGCAAATTCCTTCATTTTGATTCTCATTCGCTTTTAATGATCAACATGTTCTTCGTTCGAAGCATATTTCCTTCATTTTGATTCTCATTCTCTTGTTATATGATCAACATTTCCTTCGTTTCGATGCATGTTCCTTCATTTTGATGCTCATTCGCTTGTTATGATCAACATTTCCTTCGTTTCGACGCACATTTCCTTCATTTTGATTCCCATCCGCTTGTTATGATCAATATTTCCTTCGTTTCGATGCATGTTTCCTTCATTTTGATGCTCATTTTCTCATTACGATCTAATTTCCTTCGTTTCGATGCATATTTCCTTCACTTTCACGCTCATTCGCTTGTTATGATCAACATTTTCTTCATTTCGATGCATATTTCCTTCATTTTGATGCTCATTCGCTTGTTATGATCAACATTTCCTTTGTTTCCACGCAAATTCCTTCATTTTGATTCTCATTCGGATGTTATTATCAATGTTTCTTTCGTTTTGAAGTATATTTCCTTTATTTTGATTCTCATTTGCTTGTTTTATGATCAACATTTCCTTCGTTTTGATGCATATTCCTTCATTTTGATGCTCATTCGTTTGTTATGATCAACATTTCCTTTGTTTCGATGCAAATTCCTTCATTTTGATTCTCATTCGCATGTTATGATCAGGGTTTCCTTGGTTTCAAAGAATATTTCCTTTTTTTGATTCTCATTCTCTTGTTATATGATCAACATTTCCTTCGTTTTGATGCATGTTCCTTCATTTTGATGCTCATTCGCGTGTTATGATCAACATTTCCTTCGTTTCGATTCATATTTCTTTCATTTTGATGCCCATTCGCTTGTTATGATAAATATTTACTTCATTTCGATACATATTCCTTCATTTTAACGCTCATTCGCTTGTTATGATCAACATTTCCTTCGTTTCGATGCATATTCCTTCATTTTGATGCTCATTCGTATGTTATGATCAACATTTCCTTCGTTTCGATTCATATTTCCATTATTTTGTTGTCCATTCCCTTGTTATGATAAACATTTCCTTCGTTTTGATACATATTCCTCCATTTTAATGCTCATTCGCTTGTTATGATCAATATTTCCTTTGTTTCGATGCATATTCCTTCATTTTGATGCTCATTCGCATGTTATGATCAATATTTTCTTCGTTTCGATGCATATTTCCTTAATTTTTATGCTCATTCGCTTGTTAAGATCAACGTTTACTTCATTTCGATGCATATTCCTTCATTTTGATGCTCATTCGCTTGTTATTTTTAACATTTCCTTCGCTTTGTTACATATTTCCTTCATTTTGATGCTCATTCGCTTGTTATGATCAACATTTCCTACATTTTGACGCACATTTCCTTCATTTTGATGCTCATTCGCTTGTTATGATCAACATTTCCTTAATTTCGATGCATATTTCCTTCATTTTGATTCTCATTCGCTTGTTATGATCAATATTTTCTTCGTTTCGATGTATATTTCCTTCATTTTGATGCTCATTCGCTTGTTATGATCACCATTTTCTTCGTTTCGATGCAAATTCCTTCATTTTGATTCTCATTCGCATGTTATGATCAACGTTTCCTTAGTTTCGAAGCATATTTCCTTCATTTTGATTCTCATTCGCTTGTTATATGATCAACAATCCTTCGTTTCGATGCATATTCCTTAATTTTGATGCTAATTCGCATGTCATGATCAACATTTCCATCGTTTCGATGCATATTCCTTCATTTTGATGCTCATTCGCATGTTATGATCAACATTTCCTTCGTTTCAATGCATATTTCCTTCATTTTGATGCCCATTCGCTTGACATGAATAATATTTCATTCGTTTCGATACATTCCGTCATTTTGATTCTCATTCGCTTGTTATTATCAACATTTCCTTCTCTTCGATGCATATTTCCTTCATTTTGATGATCATTCGCTAGTTATGATCAACATTTCCTTCATTTCGACGCACATTTCCTTCATTTTGATGCTCGTTAGCTTGTTATGATCAACATTTCCTTCATTTCGACGCATGTTTCCTTCATTTTGATGCTCATTCTCTCATTACGATCAACATTTCCTTCGTTTCGATACATATTTCCTTTATTTTGATGCTCATACGCTTGTTATGAACACCATTTCCTTCGTTTCGATGCAAATTCCTTCATTTTGATTCTCATTCGCATGTTATGATCAACGTGTTCTTCGTTTCGAAGCATATTTCCTTCATTTTGATTCTCATTCACTTGTTATATGATCAACATTTCATTCATTTCGATGCATGTTCCTTCATTTTGATGCTCATTCGCGTGTTATGATCAACATTTCTTTCGTTTCGATTCATATTTCTTTCATTTTGGTGCCCATTCGCTTGTTATGATAAACATTTCCTTTGTTTCGATACATATTCCTTCATTTTAACGCTCATTCACTTGTTATGATCAATATTTTTTTCGTTTCGATGCATATTCCTTCATTTTGATGCTCATTCGTATGTTATGATCAACATTTCCTTCATTTTGATTCATATTTCCTTCATTTTGATGTCCATTCCCTTGTTATGATAAACATTTCCTTCGTTTCGATACATATTCCTCCATTTTAATGCTCATTCGCTTGTTATGAGCAATATTTCCTTTGTTTCGATGCATATTCCTTCATTTTGATGCTCATTCACTTGTTTCCTTTCGATGCATATTTCCTTTATTTTTATGCTCATTCGCTTGTTATGATCAACGTTTACTTCGTTTAGAATCATATTCCTTTATTTTGATGCTCATTAGCTTGTTATAATCAACATTTCCTTCGTTTCGATGGATATTCCCTTTATTTTGATGCTCATTCGCATGTTATGATCAACATTTCCTTCGTTTCGATTCATATTTCTTTCATTTTGATGCCCATTCGCTTGTTATGATAAATATTTCCTTCATTTCGATACATATTCCTTCATTTTAACGCTCATTCGCTTGTTATGATCAACATTTCCTTCATTTCGATGCATATTCCTTCATTTTGATGCTCATTCATATGTTATGATCAACATTTCCTTCGTTTCGATTCATATTTCCTTCATTTTGTTGTCCATTCCCTTGTTATGATAAACATTTCCTTCGTTTTGATACATATTCCTCCATTTTAATGCTCATTTGCTTGTTATGATCAATATTTCCTTTGTTTCGATGCATATTCCTTCATTTTGATGCTCATTCGCATGTTATGATCAACATTTTCTTCGTTTCGATGCATATTTCCTTAATTTTTATGCTCATTCGCTTGTTATGATCAACGTTTACTTCATTTCGATGCATATTCCTTCATTTTGATGCCCATTCGCTTGTTATTTTTAACATTTCCTTCGCTTTGTTACATATTTCCTTCATTTTGATGCTCATTCGCTTGTTATGATCAACATTTCCTACATTTTGACGCACATTTCCTTCATTTTGATGCTCATTCGCTTGTTATGATCAACATTTCCTTAATTTCGATGCATATTTCCTTCATTTTGATTCTCATTCGCTTGTTATGATCAATATTTTCTTCGTTTCGATGTATATTTCCTTCATTTTGATGCTCATTCGCTTGTTATGATCACCATTTTCTTCGTTTCGATGCAAATTCCTTCATTTTGATTCTCATTCGCATGTTATGATCAACGTTTCCTTAGTTTCGAAGCATATTTCCTTCATTTTGATTCTCATTCGCTTGTTATATGATCAACAATCCTTCGTTTCGATGCATATTCCTTAATTTTGATGCTAATTCGCGTGTCATGATCAACATTTCCTTCGTTTCGATGCATATTCCTTCATTTTGATGCTCATTCGCATGTTATGATCAACATTTCCTTCGTTTCAATGCATATTTCCTTCATTTTGATGCCCATTCGCTTGACATGAATAATATTTCATTCGTTTCGATACATTTCGTCATTTTGATTCTCATTCGCTTGTTATTATCAACATTTCCTTCTCTTCGATGCATATTTCCTTCATTTTGATGATCATTCGCTAGTTATGATCAACATTTCCTTCATTTCGACGCACATTTCCTTCATTTTGATGCTCGTTGGCTTGTTATGATCAACATTTCCTTCATTTCGACGCATGTTTCCTTCATTTTGATGCTCATTCTCTCATTACGATCAACATTTCCTTCGTTTCGATACATATTTCCTTTATTTTGATGCTCATACGCTTGTTATGAACACCATTTCCTTCGTTTCTATGCAAATTCCTTCATTTTGATTCTCATTCGCATGTTATGATCAACGTGTTCTTCGTTTTGAAGCATATTTCCTTCATTTTGATTCTCATTCACTTGTTATATGATCAACATTTCATTCGTTTCGATGCATGTTCCTTCATTTTGATGCTCATTCGCGTGTTATGATCAACATTTCTTTCGTTTCGATTCATATTTCTTTCATTTTGGTGCCCATTCGCTTGTTATGATAAACATTTCCTTTGTTTCGATACATATTCCTTCATTTTAACGCTCATTCACTTGTTATGATCAATATTTTTTTCGTTTCGATGCATATTCCTTCATTTTGATGCTCATTCGTATGTTATGATCAACATTTCCTTCATTTTGATTCATATTTCCTTCATTTTGATGTCCATTCCCTTGTTATGATAAACATTTCCTTCGTTTCGATACATATTCCTCCATTTTAATGCTCATTCGCTTGTTATGAGCAATATTTCCTTTGTTTCGATGCATATTCCTTCATTTTGATGCTCATTCACATGTTTCCTTTCGATGCATATTTCCTTTATTTTTATGCTCATTCGCTTGTTATGATCAACGTTTACTTCGTTTCGAATCATATTCCTTTATTTTGATGCTCATTAGCTTCTTATAATCAACATTTCCTTCGTTTCGATGGATATTCCCTTTATTTTGATGCTCATTCGCATGTTATGATCAACATTTCCTTCGTTTCGATTCATATTTCTTTCATTTTGATGCCCATTCGCTTGTTATGATAAATATTTCCTTCATTTCGATACATATTCCTTCATTTTAACGCTCATTCGCTTGTTATGATCAACATTTCCTTCATTTCGATGCATATTCCTTCATTTTGATGCTCATTCATATGTTATGATCAACATTTCCTTCGTTTCGATTCATATTTCCTTCATTTTGTTGTCCATTCCCTTGTTATGATAAACATTTCCTTCGTTTTGATACATATTACTCCATTTTAATGCTCATTCGCTTGTTATGATCAATATTTATTTTGTTTAGATTAATATTCCTTCATTTTGATGCTCATTCGCATGTTATGATCAACATTTTCTTCGTTTCGATGCATATTTCCTTAATTTTTATGCTCATTCGCTTGTTATGATCAACGTTTAGTTCATTTCAATGCATATTCCTTCATTTTGATGCTCATTCGCTTGTTATTATCAACATTTCCTTCGCTTTGATACATATTTCCTTCATTTTGATGCTCATTCGCTTGTTATGATCAACATTTCCTTCATTTTGACGCATATTTCCTTCATTTTGATGCTCATTCGCTTGTTATGTTCAACATTTCCTTAATTTCGATGAATATTTCCTTCATTTTGATTCTTATTCGCTTGTTATGATCAATATTTTCTTCGTTTCGATGCATATTTCCTTCATTTTGATGCTCATTCGCTTGTTATGATCACCATTTTCTTCGTTTCGATGCAAATTCCTTAATTTTGATTCTCATTCGCATGTTATGATCAACGTTTCCTTAGTTTCGAAGCATATTTCCTTCATTTTGATTCTCATTCGCTTGTTATATGATCAACAATCCTTCGTTTCGATGCATATTCCTTCATTTTGATGCTAATTCGCGTGTCATGATCAACATTTCCTTCGTTTCGATGCATATTCCTTCATTTTGATGCTCATTAGCATGTTATGATCAACATTTCCTTCGTTTCAATGCATATTTCCTTCATTTTGATGCCCATTCGCTTGACATGAATAATATTTCATTCGTTTCAATACATTCCGTCATTTTGATTCTCATTCGCTTGTTATTATCAACATTTCCTTCTCTTCGATGCATATTTCCTTCATTTTGATGATCATTCGCTAGTTATGATCAACATTTCCTTCATTTCGACGCACATTTCCTTCATTTTGATGCTCGTTGGCTTGTTATGATCAACATTTCCTTCATTTCGACGCATGTTTCCTTCATTTTGATGCTCATTCTCTCATTACGATAAACATTTCCTTCGTTTCGATACATATTTCCTTTATTTTGATGCTCATTCGCTTGTTATGATCAATATTTTCTTTGTATCGATGCATATTTCCTTCATTATGATGCTCATACGCTTGTTATGAACACCATTTCCTTCGTTTCGATGCAAATTCCTTCATTTTGATTCTCATTCTCATGTTATGACCAACGTGTTCTTCGTTTCGAAGCATATTTCCTTCATTTTGATTCTCATTCACTTGTTATATGATCAACATTTCATTCGTTTCGATGCATGTTCCTTCATTTTGATGCTCATTCGCATGTTATGATCAACATTTCTTTCGTTTCGATTCATATTTCTTTCATTTTGGTGCCCATTCGCTTGTTATGATAAACATTTCCTTTGTTTCGATACATATTCCTTCATTTTAACGATCATTCACTGTTATGATCAATATTTTTTTCGTTTCGATGCATATTCCTTCATTTTGATGCTTATTTCGTATGTTATGATCAACATTTCCTTCTTTTTGATTCATATTTCCTTCATTTTGATGTCCATTCCCTTGTTATGATAAACATTTCCTTTGTTTCGATACATATTCCTCCATTTTAATGCTCATTCGCTTATTATGAGCAATATTTCTTTTGTTTCGATGCATATTCCTTCATTTTGATGCTCATTCGCATGTTTCCTTTCGATGCATATTTCCTTTATTTTTATGCTCATTCGCTTGTTATGATCAACGTTTACTTCGTTTCGAATCATATTCCTTTATTTTGATGCTCATTAGCTTGTTATAATCAACATTTCCTTCGTTTCGATGGATATTCCCTTTATTTTGATGCTCATTCGCATGTTATGATCAACATTTCCTTCGTTTCGATTCATATTTCTTTCATTTTGATGCCCATTCGCTTGTTATGATAAATATTTCCTTCATTTCGATACATATTCCTTCATTTTAACGCTCATTCGCTTGTTATGATCAACATTTCCTTCATTTCGATGCATATTCCTTCATTTTGATGCTCATTCATATGTTATGATCGACATTTCCTTCGTTTCGATTCATATTTCCTTCATTTTGTTGTCCATTCCCTTGTTATGATAAACATTTCCTTCGTTTTGATACATATTACTCCATTTTAATGCTCATTCGCTTGTTATGATCAATATTTCTTTTGTTTAGATGAATATTCCTTCATTTTGATGCTCATTCGCATGTTATGATCAACATTTTCTTCGTTTCGATGCATATTTCCTTAATTTTTATGCTCATTCGCATGTTATGATCAACGTTTAGTTCATTTCAATGCATATTCCTTCATTTTGATGCTCATTCGCTTGTTATTATCAACATTTCCTTCGCTTTGATACATATTTCCTTCATTTTGATGCTCATTCGCTTGTTATGATCAACATTTCCTTCATTTTGACGCATATTTCCTTCATTTTGATGCTCATTCGCTTGTTATGTTCAACATTTCCTTAATTTCGATGAATATTTCCTTCATTTTGATTCTTATTCGCTTGTTATGATCAATATTTTCTTCGTTTCGATGCATATTTCCTTCATTTTGATGCTCATTCGCTTGTTATGATCACCATTTTCTTCGTTTCGATGCAAATTCCTTAATTTTGATTCTCATTCGCATGTTA
This sequence comes from Pogostemon cablin, assembly GCA_023678885.1. Classification (NCBI taxonomy): domain Eukaryota; kingdom Viridiplantae; phylum Streptophyta; class Magnoliopsida; order Lamiales; family Lamiaceae; genus Pogostemon; species Pogostemon cablin. Next base: position 9,783,916 of record CM042976.1, read on the forward strand.
TGATCAACGTTTCCTTAGTTTCGAAGCATATTTCCTTCATTTTGATTCTCATTCGCTTGTTATATGATCAACAATCCTTCGTTTCGATGCATATTCCTTCATTTTGATGCTAATTCGCGTGTCATGATCAACATTTCCTTCGTTTCGATGCATATTCCTTCATTTTGATGCTCATTAGCATGTTATGATCAACATTTCCTTCGTTTCAATGCATATTTCCTTCATTTTGATGCCCATTCGCTTGACATGAATAATATTTCATTCGTTTCGATACATTCCGTCATTTTGATTCTCATTCGCTTGTTATTATCAACATTTCCTTCTCTTCGATGCATATTTCCTTCATTTTGATGATCATTCGCTAGTTATGATCAACATTTCCTTTATTTCGACGCACATTTCCTTCATTTTGATGCTCGTTGGCTTGTTATAATCAACATTTCCTTCATTTCGACGCATGTTTCCTTCATTTTGATGCTCATTCTCTCATTACGATCAACATTTCCTTCGTTTCGATACATATTTCCTTTATTTTGATGCTCATTCGCTTGTTATGATTAATATTTTCTTCGTATCGATGCATATTTCCTTCATTATGATGCTCATACGCTTGTTATGAACACCATTTCCTTCGTTTCGATGCAAATTCCTTCATTTTGATTCTCATTCTCATGTTATGATCAACGTGTTCTTCGTTTCGAAGCATATTTCCTTCATTTTGATTCTCATTCACTTGTTATATGATCAACATTTCATTCGTTTCGATGCATGTTCCTTCATTTTGATGCTCATTCGCATGTTATGATCAACATTTCTTTCGTTTCGATTCATATTTCTTTCATTTTGGTGCCCATTCGCTTGTTATGATAAACATTTCCTTTGTTTCGATACATATTCCTTCATTTTAACGATCATTCACTTGTTATGATCAATATTTTTTTCGTTTCGATGCATATTCCTTCATTTTGATGCTTATTTCGTATGTTATGATCAACATTTCCTTCATTTTGATTCATATTTCCTTCATTTTGATGTCCGTTCCCTTGTTATGATAAACATTTCCTTCGTTTCGATACATATTCCTCCATTTTAATGCTCATTCGCTTATTATGAGCAATATTTCTTTTGTTTCGATGCATATTCCTTCATTTTGATGCTCATTCGCATGTTTCCTTTCGATGCATATTTCCTTTAATTTTAGGCTCATTCGCTTGTTATGATCAACGTTTACTTCGTTTCGAATCATATTCCTTTATTTTGATGCTCATTGGCTTGTTATAATCAACATTTCCTTCGTTTCGATGGATATTCCCTTAATTTTGATGCTCATTCGCATGTTATGATCAACATTTCCTTCGTTTCGATTCTTTTTTCTTTCATTTTGATGCCCATTCGCTTGTTATGATAAATATTTCCTTCGTTTCGATACATATTCTTTCATTTTAACGCTCATTCGCTTGTTATGATCAACATTTCCTTCGTTTCGATGCATATTCCTTCATTTTGATGCTCATTTGTATGTTATGATCAACATTTCTTTCGTTTCTTTTCGATTCATATTTCTTTCATTTTGCTGCCCATTCGCTTGTTATGATAAACATTTCCTTTGTTTCGATACATATTCCTTCATTTTAACACTCATTCACTTGTTATGATCAATATTTTCTTCGTTTAGATGCATATTCCTTCATTTTGATGCTCATTCGTATGTTATGATCAACATTTCCTTTATTTTGATTCATATTTCCTTCATTTTGATGTCCATTCCCTTGTTATGATAAACATTTCCTTCGTTTCGATACATATTCCTCCATTTTAATGCTCATTCGCCTGTTATGAGAAATATTTCCTTTGTTTCGATGCATATTCCTTCATTTTGATGCTCATTCGCATGTTTCCTTTCGATGCATATTTCCTTCATTTTTATGCTCATTCGCTTGTTATGATCAACGTTTACTTCGTTTCGAATCATATTCCTTTATTTTGAAGCTCATTGGCTTGTTATAATCAACATTTCCTTCGTTTCGATACATATTCCCTTTATTTTGATGCTCATTCGCATGTTATGATCAACATTTCCTTCGCTTCGATTCATATTTCTTTCATTTTGATGCCCATTCGCTTGTTATGATAAATATTTCCTTCGTTTCGATACATATTCCTTTATTTTAACGCTCATTCGCTTGTTATGATCAACATTTCCTTCATTTCGATGCATATTCCTTCATTTTGATGCTCATTCGTATGTTATGATCAACATTTCTTTCGTTTCGATTCATATTTCTTTCATTTTGCTGCCCGTTCGCTTGTTATGATAAACATTTCCTTTGTTTCTATACATATTCCTTCATTTTAACGCTCATTCACTTGTTATGATCAATATTTTCTTCGTTTAGATGCATATTCCTTCATTTTGATGCTCATTCGTATGTTATGATCCACATTTCCTTCATTTTGATTCATATTTCCTTCATTTTGATGTCCATTCCCTTGTTATGATAAACATTTCCTTCGTTTCGATACAAATTCCTCCATTTTAATGCTCATTCGCCTGTTATGAGCAATATTTCCTTTGTTTCGATGCATATTCCTTCATTTTGATACTCATTCGCATGTTTCCTTTCGATGCATATTTCCTTCATTTTTATGCTCATTCGCTTGTTATGATCAACGTTTACTTCGTTTCGAATCATATTCCTTTATTTTGATGCTCATTGGCTTGTTATAATCAACATTTCTTTCGTTTCGATGCAAATTCCTTAATTTTGATTCTCATTCACATGTTATGATCAACGTTTCCTTAGTTTCGAAGCATATTTCCTTCATTTTGATTCTCATTCGCTTGTTATATGATCAACATTTCCTTCATTTCGATGCATATTCCTTCATTTTGATGCTCATTCGCATGTTATGATCAACATTTCCTTCGTTTCGATTCATATTTCTTTCATTTTGATGCCCATTCGCTTGTTATGATAAATATTTCCTTCATTTCGATACATATTACTTCATTTTAACGCTCATTCGCTTGTTATGATCAACATTTCCTTCGTTTCGATGCATATTCCTTCATTTTGATGCTCATTCGTATGTTATGATCAACATTTCCTTCGTTTCGATTCATATTTCCTTCATTTTGTTGTCCATTCCCTTGTTATGATAAACATTTCCTTCGTTTTGATACATATTACTCCATTTTAATGCTCATTCGCTTGTTATGATAAATATTTCCTTTGTTTAGATGCATATTCCTTCATTTTGATGCTCATTCACATGTTATGATCAACATTTTCTTCGTTTCGATGCATATTTCCTTAATTTTTATGCTCATTCGCTTGTTATGATCAACGTTTAGTTCATTTCAATGCATATTCCTTCATTTTGATGCTCATTCGCTTGTTATTATCAACATTTCCTTCGCTTTGATACATATTTCCTTCATTTTGATGCTCATTCGCTTGTTATGATCAACATTTCCTTCATTTTGACGCACATTTCCTTAATTTCGATGCATATTTCCTTCATTTTGATTCTTATTCGCTTGTTATGATCAACATTTTCTTCGTTTCGATGCATATTTCCTTCATTTTGATGCTCATTCGCTTGTTATGATCACCATTTTCTTCGTTTCGATGCAAATTCCTTAATTTTGATTCTCATTCGCATGTTATGATCAACGCTTCCTTAGTTTCGAAGCATATTTCCTTCATTTTGATTCTCATTCGCTTGTTATATGATCAACATTTCCTTCGTTTCGATGCATATTCCTTCATTTTGATGTTAATTCGCGTGTTATGATCAACATTTCCTTCGTTTCGATGCATATTCCTTCATTTTGATGCTCATTAGCATGTTATGATCAACATTTCCTTCGTTTCAATGCATATTTTCTTCATTTTGATGCCCATTTGCTTGACATGAATAACATTTCATTTGTTTCGATACATTCCGTCATTTTGATTCTCATTCGCTTGTTATTATCAACATTTCCTTCTCTTCGATGCATATTTCCTTCATTTTGATGATCATTCGCTTGTTATGATCAAATTCCTTCATTTCGACGCACATTTCCTTCATTTTGATGCTCGTTGGCTTGTTATGATCAACATTTCCTTCATTTCGACGCATGTTTCCTTCATTTTGATGCTCATTCTCTCATTACGATCAACATTTCCTTCGTTTCGATACATATTTCCTTCATTTTGATGCTCATTCGCTTGTTATGATCAATATTTTCTTCGTATCGATGCATATTTCCTTCATTATGATGCTCATACGCTTGTTATGAACACCATTTCCTTCGTTTCGATGCAAATTCCTTAATTTTGATTCTCATTCGCATGTTATGATCAACGTGTTCTTCGTTTCGAAGCATATTTCCTTCATTTTGATTCTCATTCTCTTGTTATATGATCAACATTTCATTCGTTTCGATGCATGTTCCTTCATTTTGATGCTCATTCGCATGTTATGATCAACAATTCTTTCGTTTCGATTCATATTTCTTTCCTTTTGGTGCCCATTCGCTTGTTATGATAAACATTTCCTTTGTTTCGATACATTTTCCTTCATTTTAACGCTCATTCACTTGTTATGATCAATATTTTTTTCGTTTTGATGCATATTCCATCATTTTGATGCTCATTCGTATGTTATGATCAACATTTCCTTCATTTTGATTCATATTTCCTTCATTTTGATGTCCATTCCCTTGTTATGATAAACATTTCCTTCGTTTCGATACATATTCCTCCATTTTAATGCTCATTCGCTTGTTATGAGCAATATTTCCTTTGTTTCGATGCATATTCCTTCATTTTGATGCTCATTCGCATGTTTCCTTTCGATGCATATTTCCTTCATTTTTATGCTCATTCGCTTGTTATGATCAACGTTTACTTCGTTTCGAATCATATTCCTTTATTTTGAAGCTCATTGGCTTGTTATAATCAACATTTCCTTCGTTTCGATACATATTCCCTTTATTTTGATGCTCATTCGCATGTTATGATCAACATTTCCTTCGCTTCGATTCATATTTCTTTCATTTTGATGCCCATTCGCTTGTTATGATAAATATTTCCTTCGTTTCGATACATATTCCTTCATTTTAACGCTCATTCGCTTGTTATGATCAACATTTCCTTCATTTCGATGCATATTCCTTCATTTTGATGCTCATTCGTATGTTATGATCAACATTTCTTTCGTTTCGATTCATATTTCTTTCATTTTGCTGCCCGTTCGCTTGTTATGATAAACATTTCCTTTGTTTCTATACATATTCCTTCATTTTAACGCTCATTCACTTGTTATGATCAATATTTTCTTCGTTTAGATGCATATTCCTTCATTTTGATGCTCATTCGTATGTTATGATCCACATTTCCTTCATTTTGATTCATATTTCCTTCATTTTGATGTCCATTCCCTTGTTATGATAAACATTTCCTTCGTTTGGATACAAATTCCTCCATTTTAATGCTCATTCGCCTGTTATGAGCAATATTTCCTTTGTTTCGATGCATATTCCTTCATTTTGATACTCATTCGCATGTTTCCTTTCGATGCATATTTCCTTCATTTTTATGCTCATTCGCTTGTTATGATCAACGTTTACTTCGTTTCGAATCATATTCCTTTATTTTGATGCTCATTGGCTTGTTATAATCAACATTTCTTTCGTTTCGATGCAAATTCCTTAATTTTGATTCTCATTCACATGTTATGATCAACGTTTCCTTAGTTTCGAAGCATATTTCCTTCATTTTGATTCTCATTCGCTTGTTATATGATCAACATTTCCTTCATTTCGATGCATATTCCTTCATTTTGATGCTCATTCGCATGTTATGATCAACATTTCCTTCGTTTCGATTCATATTTCTTTCATTTTGATGCCCATTCGCTTGTTATGATAAATATTTCCTTCATTTCGATACATATTCCTTCATTTTAACGCTCATTCGCTTGTTATGATCAACATTTCCTTCGTTTCGATGCATATTCCTTCATTTTGATGCTCATTCGTATGTTATGATCAACATTTCCTTCGTTTCGATTCATATTTCCTTCATTTTGTTGTCCATTCCCTTGTTATGATAAACATTTCCTTCGTTTGGATACATATTACTCCATTTTAATGCTCATTCGCTTGTTATGATCAATATTTCCTTTGTTTAGATGCATATTCCTTCATTTTGATACTCATTCACATGTTATGATCAACATTTTCTTCGTTTCGATGCATATTTCCTTAATTTTTATGCTCATTCGCTTGTTATGATCAACGTTTAGTTCATTTCAATGCATATTCCTTCATTTTGATGCTCATTCGCTTGTTATTATCAACATTTCCTTCGCTTTGATACATATTTCCTTCATTTTGATGCTCATTCGCTTGTTATGATCAACATTTCCTTCATTTTGACGCACATTTCCTTCATTTTGATGCTCATTCGCTTGTTATGATCAACATTTCTTAATTTCGATGCATATTTCCTTCATTTTGATTCTTATTCGCTTGTTATGATCAACATTTTCTTCGTTTCGATGCATATTTCCTTCATTTTGATGCTCATTCGCTTGTTATGATCACCATTTTCTTCGTTTCGATGCAAATTCCTTAATTTTGATTCTCATTCCCATGTTATGATCAACGTTTCCTTAGTTTCGAAGCATATTTCCTTCATTTTGATTCTCATTCGCTTGTTATATGATCAACATTTCCTTCGTTTCGATGCATATTCTTTCATTTTGATGCTAATTCGCGTGTTATGATCAACATTTCCTTCGTTTCGATGCATATTCCTTCATTTTGATGCTCATTAGCATGTTATGATCAACATTTCCTTCGTTTCAATGCATATTTCCTTCATTTTGATGCCCATTTGCTTGACATGAATAACATTTCATTTGTTTCGATACATTACGTCATTTTGATTCTCATTCGCTTGTTATTATCAACATTTCCTTCTCTTCGATGCATATTTCCTTCATTTTGATGATCATTCGCTTGTTATGATCAACATTTCCTTCATTTCGATGCACATTTACTTCATTTTGATGCTCGTTGGCTTGTTATGATCAACATTTCCTTCATTTCGACGCATGTTTCCTTCATTTTGATGCTCATTCTCTCATTATGATCAACATTTCCTTTGTTTCGATACATATTTACTTAATTTTGATGCTCATTCGCTTGTTATGATCAATATTTTCTTCGTATCGATGCATATTTCCTTCATTATGATGCTCATACGCTTGTTATGAACACCATTTCCTTCGTTTCGATGCAAATTCCTTCATTTTGATTCTCATTCGCATGTTATGATAAACGTGTTCTTCGTTTCGAAGCATATTTCCTTCATTTTGATTCTCATTCTCTTGATATATGATCAACATTTCATTCGTTTCGATGCATGTTCCTTCATTTTGATGCTAATTCGCGTGTTATGATCATTATTTCTTTCGTTTCGATTCATATTTCTTTCATTTTGGTGCCCATTCGCTTGTTATGATAAACATTTCCTTTGTTTCGATACATATTCCTTCATTTTAACGCTCATTCACTTGTTATGATCAATATTTTTTTCGTTTCGATGCATATTCCTTCATTTTGATGCTCATTTGTATGTTATGATCAACATTTCCTTCATTTTGATTCATATTTCCTTCATTTTGATGTCCATTCCCTTGTTATGATAAACATTTCCTTCGTTTCGATACATATTCCTCCATTTTAATGCTCATTCGCTTGTTATGAGCAATATTTCCTTTGTTTCGATGCATAATCCTTCATTTTGATGCTCATTCGCATGTTTCCTTTCGATGCATATTTCTTTCATTTTTATGCTCATTCGCTTGTTATGATCAACGTTTACTTCGTTTCGAATCATATTCCTTTGTTTTGATGCTCATTGGCTTGTTATAATCAACATTTCCTTCGTTTCGATGCATATTCCCTTTATTTTGATGCTCATTCGCATGTTATGATCAACATTTCCTTCGTTTCGATTCATATTTCTTTCATTTTGATGCCCATTCGCTTGTTATGATAAATATTTCCTTCGTTTCGATACATATTCCTTCATTTTAACGCTCATTCGCTTGTTATGATCAACATTTCCTTCGTTTCGATGCATATTCCTTCATTTTGATGCTCATTTGTATGTTATGATCATCATTTCTTTCGTTTCGTTTCGATTCATATTTCTTTCATTTTGCTGCTCGTTCGCTTGTTATGATAAACATTTCCTTTGTTTCGATACATATTCCTTCATTTTAACGCTCATTCACTTGTTATAATAAATATTTTCTTCGTTTAGATGCATATTCCTTCATTTTGATGCTCATTCGTATGTTATGATCAACATTTCCTTCATTTTGATTCATATTTCCTTCATTTTGATGTCCATTCCCTTGTTATGATAAACATTTCCTTCGTTTTGATACATATTCCTCCATTTTAATGCTCATTCGCCTATTATGAGAAATATTTCCTTTGTTTCGATGTATATTCCTTCATTTTGATGCTCATTCGCATGTTTCCTTTCGATGCATATTTCCTTGATTTTTATGCTCATTCGCTTATTATGATCAACGTTTACTTCGTTTCGAATCATATTCCTTTATTTTGATGCTCATTGGCTTGTTATAATCAACATTTCCTTCGTTTCGATGCATATTCCCTTTATTTTGATGCTCATTCGCATGTTATGATCAACATTTCCTTCGTTTCGATTCATATTTCTTTCATTTTGATGCCCATTCGCTTGTTATGATAAATATTTCCTTCATTTCGATACATATTACTTCATTTTAACGCTCATTCGCTTGTTATGATCAACATTTTCTTCGTTTCGATGCATATTCCTTCATTTTGATGCTCATTCGTATGTTATGATCAACATTTCATTCGTTTTGATTCATATTTCCTTCATTTTGTTGTCCATTCCATTGTTATGATAAACATTTCCTTCGTTTTGATACATATTACTCCATTTTAATGCTCATTCGCTTGTTATGATCAATATTTCCTTTGTTTAGATGCATATTCCTTCATTTTGATACTCATTCACATGTTATGATCAACATTTTCTTCGTTTCGATGCATATTTCCTTAATTTTTATGCTCATTCGCTTGTTATGATCAACGTTTAGTTCATTTCAATGCATATTCCTTCATTTTGATGCTCATTCGCTTGTTATTATCAACATTTCCTTCGCTTTGATACATATTTCCTTCATTTTGATGCTCATTCGCTTGTTATGATCAACATTTCCTTCATTTTGACGCACATTTCCTTCATTTTGATGCTCATTCGCTTGTTATGATCAACATTTCCTTAATTTCGATGCATATTTCCTTCATTTTGATTCTTATTCGCTTGTTATGATCAACATTTTCTTCGTTTCGATGCATATTTCCTTCATTTTGATGCTCATTCGCTTGTTATAATCACCATTTTCTTTGTTTCGATGCAAATTCCTTAATTTTGATTCTCATTCGCATGTTATGATCAACGTTTCCTTAGTTTCGAAGCATATTTCCTTCATTTTGATTCTCATTCGCTTGTTATATGATCAACATTTCCTTCGTTTCGATGCATATTCCTTCATTTTGATGTTAATTCGCGTGTTATGATCAACATTTCCTTCGTTTCGATGCATATTCCTTCATTTTGATGCTCATTAGCATGTTATGATCAACATTTCCTTCGTTTCAATGCATATTTTCTTCATTTTGATGCCCATTTGCTTGACATGAATAACATTTCATTTGTTTCGATACATTCCGTCATTTTGATTCTCATTCGCTTGTTATTATCAACATTTCCTTCTCTTCGATGCATATTTCCTTCATTTTGATGATCATTCGCTTGTTATGATCAACATTTCCTTCATTTCGACGCACATTTCCTTCATTTTGATGCTCGTTGGCTTGTTATGATCAACATTTCCTTCATTTCGACGCATGTTTCCTTCATTTTGATGCTAATTCTCTCATTACGATCAACATTTCCTTCGTTTCGATACATATTTCCTCCATTTTGATGCTCATTCGCTGGTTATGATCAATATTTTCTTCGTATCGACGCATATTTCCTTCATTATGATGCTCATACGCTTGTTATGAACACCATTTCCTTCGTTTCGATGCAAATTCCTTAATTTTGATTCTCATTCGCATGTTATGATCAACGTGTTCTTCGTTTCGAAGCATATTTCCTTCATTTTGATTCTCATTCTCTTGTTATATGATCAACATTTCATTCGTTTCAATGCATGTTCCTTCATTTTGATGCTCATTCGCGTGTTATGATCAACATTTCTTTCATTTTGATTCATATTTCTTTCATTTTGGTGCCCATTCGCTTGTTATGATAAACATTTCCTTTGTTTCGATACATATTCCTTCATTTTAACGCTCATTCACTTGTTATGATTAATATTTTTTTCGTTTTGATGCATATTCCTTCATTTTGATGCTCATTCGTATGTTATGATCAACATTTCCTTCATTTTGATTCATATTTCCTTCATTTTGATGTCCATTCCCTTGTTATGATAAACATTTCCTTCGTTTCGATACATATTCCTCCATTTTAATGCTCATTCGCTTGTTATGAGCAATATTTCCTTTGTTTCGATGCATATTCCTTCATTTTGATGCTCATTCGCATGTTTCCTTTCGATGCATATTTCCTTCATTTTTATGCTCATTCGCTTGTTATGATCAACGTTTACTTCATTTCGAATCATATTCCTTTATTTTGATGCTCATTGGCTTGTTATAATCAACATTTCCTTCGTTTCGATGCATATTCCCTTTATTTTGATGCTCATTCGCATGTTATGATCAACATTTCCTTCGCTTCGATTCATATTTCTTTCATTTTGACGCCCATTCGCTTGTTATGATAAATATTTCGTTCGTTTCGATACATATTCCTTCATTTTAACGCTCATTCGCTTGTTATGATCAACATTTCCTTCATTTCGATGCATATTCCTTCATTTTGATGCTCATTCGTATGTTATGATCAACATTTCTTTCGTTTCGAATCATATTTCTTTCATTTTGCTGCCGTTCGCTTGTTATGATAAACATTTCCTTTTTTCTATACATATTCCTTCATTTTAACGCTCATTCACTTGTTATGATCAATATTTTCTTTGTTTAGATGCATATTCCTTCATTTTGATGCTCACTCGTATGTTATGATCAACATTTCCTTCATTTTGATTCATATTTCCTTCATTTTGATGTCCATTCCCTTGTTATGACAAACATTTCCTTCGTTTCGATACATATTCCTCCATTTTAATGCTCATTCGCTTGTTATGAGCAATATTTCCTTTGTTTCGATGCATAATCCTTCATTTTGATGCTCATTCGCATGTTTCCTTTCGATGCATATTTCCTTCATTTTTATGCTCATTCGCTTGTTATGATCAACGTTTACTTCGTTTCGAATCATATTCCTTTGTTTTGATGCTCATTGGCTTGTTATAATCAACATTTCCTTCGTTTCGATGCATATTCCTTTTATTTTGATGCTCATTCGCATGTTATGATCAACATTTCCTTCGTTTCGAATCATATTTCTTTCATTTTGATGCCCATTCGCTTGTTATGATAAATATTTCCTTCGTTTCGATACATATTCCTTCATTTTAACGCTCATTCGCTTGTTATGATCAACATTTCCTTCGTTTCGATGCATATTCCTTCATTTTGATGCTCATTTGTATGTTATGATCATCATTTCTTTCGTTTCGTTTCGATTCATATTTCTTTCATTTTGCTGCTCGTTCGCTTGTTATGATAAACATTTCCTTTGTTTCGATACATATTCCTTCATTTTAACGCTCATTCACTTGTTATAATCAATATTTTCTTCGTTTAGATGCATATTCCTTCATTTTGATGCTCATTCGTATGTTATGATCAACATTTCCTTCATTTTGATTCATATTTCCTTCATTTTGATGTCCATTCCCTTGTTATGATAAACATTTCCTTCGTTTTGATACATATTCCTCCATTTTAATGCTCATTCGCCTATTATGAGAAATATTTCCTTTGTTTCGATGTATATTCCTTCATTTTGATGCTCATTCGCATGTTTCCTTTCGATGCATATTTCCTTCATTTTTATGCTCATTCGCTTATTATGATCAACGTTTACTTCGTTTCGAATCATATTCCTTTATTTTGATGCTCATTGGCTTGTTATAATCAACATTTCCTTCGTTTCGATGCATATTCCCTTTATTTTGATGATCATTCGCATGTTATGATCAACATTTCCTTCGTTTCGATTCATATTTCTTTCATTTTGATGCCCATTCGCTTGTTATGATAAATATTTCCTTCATTTCGATACATATTACTTCATTTTAACGCTCATTCGCTTGTTATGATCAACATTTCCTTCGTTTCGATGCATATTCCTTCATTTTGATGCTCATTCGTATGTTATGATCAACATTTCCTTCGTTTCGATTCATATTTCATTCATTTTGTTGTCCATTCCCTTGTTATGATAAACATTTCCTTCGTTTTGATACATATTACTCCATTTTAATGCTCATTCGCTTGTTATGATCAATATTTCCTTTGTTTAGATGCATATTCCTTCATTTTGATACTCATTCACATGTTATGATCAACATTTTCTTCGTTTCGATGCATATTTCCTTAATTTTTATGCTCATTCGCTTGTTATGATCAACGTTTAGTTCATTTCAATGCATATTCCTTCATTTTGATGCTCATTCGCTTGTTATTATCAATATTTCCTTCGCTTTGATACATATTTCCTTCATTTTGATGCTCATTCGCTTGTTATGATCAACATTTCCTTCATTTTGACGCACATTTCCTTCATTTTGATGCTCATTCGTTTGTTATGATCAACATTTCCTTAATTTCGATGCATATTTCCTTCATTTTGATTCTTATTCGCTTGTTATGATCAACATTTTCTTCGTTTCGATGCATATTTCCTTCATTTTGATGCTCATTCGCTTGTTATGATCACCATTTTCTTTGTTTCGATGCAAATTCCTTAATTTTGATTCTCATTCGCATGTTATGATCAACGTTTCCTTAGTTTCGAAGCATATTTCCTTCATTTTGATTCTCATTCGCTTGTTATATGATCAACATTTCCTTCGTTTCGATGCATATTCCTTCATTTTGATGTTAATTCGCGTGTTATGATCAACATTTCCTTCGTTTCGATGCATATTCCTTCATTTTGATGCTCATTAGCATGTTATGATCAACATTTCCTTCGTTTCAATGCATATTTTCTTCATTTTGATGCCCATTTGCTTGACATGAATAACATTTCATTTGTTTCGATACATTCCATCATTTTGATTCTCATTCGCTTGTTATTATCAACATTTCCTTCTCTTCGATGCATATTTCCTTCATTTTGATGATCATTCGCTTGTTATGATCAACATTTCCTTCATTTCGACGCACATTTCCTTCATTTTGATGCTCGTTGGCTTGTTATGATCAACATTTCCTTCATTTCGACGCATGTTTCCTTCATTTTGATGCTAATTCTCTCATTACGATCAACATTTCCTTCGTTTCGATACATATTTCCTCCATTTTGATGCTCATTCGCTGGTTATGATCAATATTTTCTTCGTATCGATGCATATTTCCTTCATTATGATGCTCATACGCTTGTTATGAACACCATTTCCTTCGTTTCGATGCAAATTCCTTAATTTTGATTCTCATTCGCATGTTATGATCAACGTGTTCTTCGTTTCGAAGCATATTTCCTTCATTTTGATTCTCATTCTCTTGTTATATGATCAACATTTCATTCGTTTCGATGCATGTTCCTTCATTTTGATGCTCATTCGCGTGTTATGATCAACATTTCTTTCATTTTGATTCATATTTCTTTCATTTTGGTGCCCATTCGCTTGTTATGATAAACATTTCCTTTGTTTCGATACATATTCCTTCATTTTAACGCTCATTCACTTGTTATGATTAATATTTTTTTCGTTTCGATGCATATTCCTTCATTTTGATGCTCATTCGTATGTTATGATCAACATTTCCTTCATTTTGATTCATATTTCCTTCATTTTGATGTCCATTCCCTTGTTATGATAAACATTTCCTTCGTTTCGATACATATTCCTCCATTTTAATGCTCATTCGCTTGTTATGAGCAATATTTCCTTTGTTTCGATGCATATTCCTTCATTTTGATGCTCATTCGCATGTTTCCTTTCGATGCATATTTCCTTCATTTTTATGCTCATTCGCTTGTTATGATCAACGTTTACTTCATTTCGAATCATATTCCTTTATTTTGATGCTCATTGGCTTGCTATAATCAACATTTCCTTCATTTCGATGCATATTCCCTTTATTTTGATGCTCATTCGCATGTTATGATCAACATTTCCTTCGCTTCGATTCATATTTCTTTCATTTTGACGCCCATTCGCTTGTTATGATAAATATTTCGTTCGTTTCGATACATATTCCTTCATTTTAACGCTCATTCGCTTGTTATGATCAACATTTCCTTCATTTCGATGCATATTCCTTCATTTTGATGCTCATTCGTATGTTATGATCAACATTTCTTTCGTTTCGATTCATATTTCTTTCATTTTGCTGCCGTTCGCTTGTTATGATAAACATTTCCCTTTTTCTATACATATTCCTTCATTTTAACGCTCATTCACTTGTTATGATCAATATTTTCTTTGTTTAGATGCATATTCCTTCATTTTGATGCTCACTCGTATGTTATGATCAACATTTCCTTCATTTTGATTCATATTTCCTTCATTTTGATGTCCATTCCCTTGTTATGACAAACATTTCCTTCGTTTCGATACATATTCCTCCATTTTAATGCTCATTCGCTTGTTATGAGCAATATTTCCTTTGTTTCGATGCATAATCCTTCATTTTGATGCTCATTCGCATGTTTCCTTTCGATGCATATTTCCTTCATTTTTATGCTCATTCGCTTGTTATGATCAACGTTTACTTCGTTTCGAATCATATTCCTTTGTTTTGATGCTCATTGGCTTGTTATAATCAACATTTCCTTCGTTTCGATGCATATTCCTTTTATTTTGATGCTCATTCGCATGTTATGATCAACATTTCCTTCGTTTCGAATCATATTTCTTTCATTTTGATGCCCATTCGCTTGTTATGATAAATATTTCCTTCGTTTCGATACATATTCCTTCATTTTAACGCTCATTCGCTTGTTATGATCAACATTTCCTTCGTTTCGATGCATATTCCTTCATTTTGATGCTCATTTGTATGTTATGATCATCATTTCTTTCGTTTCGTTTCGATTCATATTTCTTTCATTTTGCTGCTCGTTCGCTTGTTATGATAAACATTTCCTTTGTTTCGATACATATTCCTTCATTTTAACGCTCATTCACTTGTTATAATCAATATTTTCTTCGTTTAGATGCATATTCCTTCATTTTGATGCTCATTCGTATGTTATGATCAACATTTCCTTCATTTTGATTCATATTTCCTTCATTTTGATGTCCATTCCCTTGTTATGATAAACATTTCCTTCGTTTTGATACATATTCCTCCATTTTAATGCTCATTCGCCTATTATGAGAAATATTTCCTTTGTTTCGATGTATATTCCTTCATTTTGATGCTCATTCGCATGTTTCCTTTCGATGCATATTTCCTTCATTTTTATGCTCATTCGCTTATTATGATCAACGTTTACTTCGTTTCGAATCATATTCCTTTATTTTGATGCTCATTGGCTTGTTATAATCAACATTTCCTTCGTTTCGATGCATATTCCCTTTATTTTGATGATCATTCGCATGTTATGATCAACATTTCCTTCGTTTCGATTCATATTTCTTTCATTTTGATGCCCATTCGCTTGTTATGATAAATATTTCCTTCATTTCGATACATATTACTTCATTTTAACGCTCATTCGCTTGTTATGATCAACATTTCCTTCGTTTCGATGCATATTCCTTCATTTTGATGCTCATTCGTATGTTATGATCAACATTTCCTTCGTTTCGATTCATATTTCATTCATTTTGTTGTCCATTCCCTTGTTATGATAAACATTTCCTTCGTTTTGATACATATTACTCCATTTTAATGCTCATTCGCTTGTTATGATCAATATTTCCTTTGTTTAGATGCATATTCCTTCATTTTGATACTCATTCACATGTTATGATCAACATTTTCTTCGTTTCGATGCATATTTCCTTAATTTTTATGCTCATTCGCTTGTTATGATCAACGTTTAGTTCATTTCAATGCATATTCCTTCATTTTGATGCTCATTCGCTTGTTATTATCAACATTTCCTTCGCTTTGATACATATTTCCTTCATTTTGATGCTCATTCGCTTGTTATGATCAACATTTCCTTCATTTTGACGCACATTTCCTTCATTTTGATGCTCATTCGTTTGTTATGATCAACATTTCCTTAATTTCGATGCATATTTCCTTCATTTTGATTCTTATTCACTTGTTATGATCAACATTTTCTTCGTTTCGATGCATATTTCCTTCATTTTGATGCTCATTCGCTTGTTATGATCACCATTTTCTTTGTTTCGATGCAAATTCCTTAATTTTGATTCTCATTCGCATGTTATGATCAACGTTTCCTTAGTTTCGAAGCATATTTCCTTCATTTTGATTCTCATTCGCTTGTTATATGATCAACATTTCCTTCGTTTCGATGCATATTCCTTCATTTTGATGTTAATTCGCGTGTTATGATCAACATTTCCTTCGTTTCGATGCATATTCCTTCATTTTGATGCTCATTAGCATGTTATGATCAACATTTCCTTCGTTTCAATGCATATTTTCTTCATTTTGATGCCCATTTGCTTGACATGAATAACATTTCATTTGTTTCGATACATTCCATCATTTTGATTCTCATTCGCTTGTTATTATCAACATTTCCTTCTCTTCGATGCATATTTCCTTCATTTTGATGATCATTCGCTTGTTATGATCAACATTTCCTTCATTTCGACGCACATTTCCTTCATTTTGATGCTCGTTGGCTTGTTATGATCAACATTTCCTTCATTTCGACGCATGTTTCCTTCATTTTGATGCTAATTCTCTCATTACGATCAACATTTCCTTCGTTTCGATACATATTTCCTCCATTTTGATGCTCATTCGCTGGTTATGATCAATATTTTCTTCGTATCGATGCATATTTCCTTCATTATGATGCTCATACGCTTGTTATGAACACCATTTCCTTCGTTTCGATGCAAATTCCTTAATTTTGATTCTCATTCGCATGTTATGATCAACGTGTTCTTCGTTTCGAAGCATATTTCCTTCATTTTGATTCTCATTCTCTTGTTATATGATCAACATTTCATTCGTTTCGATGCATGTTCCTTCATTTTGATGCTCATTCGCGTGTTATGATCAACATTTCTTTCATTTTGATTCATATTTCTTTCATTTTGGTGCCCATTCGCTTGTTATGATAAACATTTCCTTTGTTTCGATACATATTCCTTCATTTTAACGCTCATTCACTTGTTATGATTAATATTTTTTTCGTTTCGATGCATATTCCTTCATTTTGATGCTCATTCGTATGTTATGATCAACATTTCCTTCATTTTGATTCATATTTCCTTCATTTTGATGTCCATTCCCTTGTTATGATAAACATTTCCTTCGTTTCGATACATATTCCTCCATTTTAATGCTCATTCGCTTGTTATGAGCAATATTTCCTTTGTTTCGATGCATATTCCTTCATTTTGATGCTCATTCGCATGTTTCCTTTCGATGCATATTTCCTTCATTTTTATGCTCATTCGCTTGTTATGATCAACGTTTACTTCATTTCGAATCATATTCCTTTATTTTGATGCTCATTGGCTTGTTATAATCAACATTTCCTTCATTTCGATGCATATTCCCTTTATTTTGATGCTCATTCGCATGTTATGATCAACATTTCCTTCGCTTCGATTCATATTTCTTTCATTTTGACGCCCATTCGCTTGTTATGATAAATATTTCGTTCGTTTCGATACATATTCCTTCATTTTAACGCTCATTCGCTTGTTATGATCAACATTTCCTTCATTTCGATGCATATTCCTTCATTTTGATGCTCATTCGTATGTTATGATCAACATTTCTTTCGTTTCGATTCATATTTCTTTCATTTTGCTGCCGTTCGCTTGTTATGATAAACATTTCCTTTTTTCTATACATATTCCTTCATTTTAACGCTCATTCACTTGTTATGATCAATATTTTCTTTGTTTAGATGCATATTCCTTCATTTTGATGCTCACCTCGTATGTTATGATCAACATTTCCTTCATTTTGATTCATATTTCCTTCATTTTGATGTCCATTCCCTTGTTATGACAAACATTTCTTTCGTTTCGATACATATTCCTCCATTTTAATGCTCATTCGCTTGTTATGAGCAATATTTCCTTTGTTTCGATGCATAATCCTTCATTTTGATGCTCATTCGCATGTTTCCTTTCGATGCATATTTCCTTCATTTTTATGCTCATTCGCTTGTTATGATCAACGTTTACTTCGTTTCGAATCATATTCCTTTGTTTTGATGCTCATTGGCTTGTTATAATCAACATTTCCTTCGTTTCGATGCATATTCCTTTATTTTGATGCTCATTAATCGCATGTTATGATCAACATTTCCTTCGTTTCGAATCATATTTCTTTCATTTTGATGCCCATTCTTCGCTTGTTATGATAAATATTTCCTTCGTTTCGATACATATTCCTTCATTTTAACGCTCATTTATCGCTTGTTATGATCAACATTTTCCTTCGTTTCGATGCATATTCCTTCATTTTGATGCTCATTTGTATGTTATGATCATCATTTCATTTCTTTCGTTTCGTTTCGATTCAATATTTCCTTTCATTTTGCTGCTCGTTCGCTTGTTATGATAAACATTTCCTTGTTTCGATACATATTCCTTCATTTTAACGCTCATTCACTTGTTATAATCAATATTTTCTTCGTTTAGATGCATATTCCTTCATTTTGATGCTCATAATCGTATGTTATGATCAACATTTCCTTCATTTGATTCATATTTCCTTCATTTTGATGTCCATTCCCTTGTTATGATAAACATTTCCTTCGTTTTGATACATATTCCTCCATTTTAATGCTCATTCCCTATTATGAGAAATATTTCCTTTGTTTCGATGTATATTCCTTCATTTTGATGCTCATTCGCATGTTTCCTTTCGATGCATATTTCCTTCATTTTTATGCTCATATCGCTTATTATGATCAACGTTTACTTCGTTTCGAATCATATTCCTTTATTTTGATGCTCATGGCTTGTTATATAATCAACATTTCCTTCGTTTCGATGCATATTCCCTTTATTTGATGATCATTCGCATGTTATGATCAACATTTCCTTCGTTTCGATTCATATTTCTTTCATTTTGATGCCCATTCGCTGTTATGATAAATATTTCCCTTCATTTCGATACATATTACTTCATTTTAACGCTCAT